>JAPMOR010081269.1:0-17298 GCA_026543865.1 Argiope aurantia | reverse complement strand
GTTTCGAAGTGCGTTCAGTAATTCCTTGGAAAGAAAAACTGACCTGTAACTAATTTTTTTTTAAAAAGCTAAAATATTACTTATTGAAATTTGAAGTGTGTTTTCTTTCCGAAGTATATAAAAATAAATTTAAAAACAAACAATTTAATTTTTATAAAAACAATATTAGTGGTTTCAACCTAAGTACAACATTGAAAATTATTGCTGAAAAATATATTTTTGATTTTTTTTTAAATTACTAAGAAACAACAGAGCAGTCTTCAATTATATATTCTTAATTTACAAATAACGTTTCATTTATATGTATTACATCTTCACTTGCAAACCGTATTTGATCTAATATAACAAAATGTGTTCGTAAATCAAACTTTATGAAAGAGTATCCCATATGAGCGCACTCCATTCCTTGTAATGGATTGAATTGTAAGGAAAGTATTAATACCAGAAAGAATTGAGGCTTTAATCGCTACAGTAGTTCACATTTTGTGTCAATAAACTTCTTTAAATAGTATTCTGATTCTATTTCGAAAAATATTCTAGAAATTTATCTAGAATATTTATATATTCTAGAATATATATTCTATATATTCTTTATATATTCTACAAAAATATTCTAGAAATTTATCTAATATATTTCTAGAATAAATATTCTAGAAATTTTTTTAAAAATTGTATCTTAAGTTATTAAGTTTTTTCTGCGATATCTGTTAACTGCCGTTATTTCAAATAAAGCAAATAAAATAAAGCAAACTCGAAAAAAAAAATTGCTTCTTGTGGGTCCAGAGAGTTTTTGACTTTTTTCTCTTTCAAAATAATTAGGAAAAGAACCAATAGATGGCGGTCACACGTCAAACTAAAATGGTTTAAGCGAATCACGAAAATAGAGTACAGTAACTTAATATACAGCATGTTATTTGAAGACAAATATATTCAACTTGACCCCCACCACAAAGTATTAAGCAAGCAAACGGCTCACTTCGGCTATGACAGATAAGTATAGCAAGTCGGCATCGATGCCAAAGACGACTCGTTGATTAGCATCTTTCAATTCCATCAAAATCCCAATTTTATTGCTTTACTGTTTAACTTTCTCTTAAGAAGCTACAGATTAAAGCAATGATTAAACTTTTTTAAATGTACCCAAATTTAAGCATTGCACTTCTTTCTTTTCACATAATTAAATGTATAAATATACGTACAAAGAAACAGAGTAACTCTTAGCATAATGAAAAGAATGATATTAAGCCCTCAGAGATAGTATAAGATGAATATATAACAAAACTTGAAGTTTAAGAAAATTTGTTAAGACAAGGTTATAAAAGTATTGATTCCATAAAATATTTAATTGAATATTTTATCTGTAAATTCCGGTGAAAGAGTGAATATTTAATTAAAAAGTAACTATTAATTCTAGCGAAGCAACTGATTGCCATTTGTGACTAGTCATGAAATAGACATCTGATAAAAATATATTCATTTCTAAATCAGTAGAAAAATTAACGCTGGGCCTGGATTCTCAGTAGCATCAATGATAATGTGTGCTAGATCAGTAAAAATATTTTGATCCATCATATTAAATCTAACAATAAAATTTTATTTAATAATGAAATTTATCATTTATTATTAAAAATTATTAAAATATAATTTTTATGGAAGAAGACTTCAAAGTGACTTGTACTTTTTCAGGAGAGCCCGCTTCAGCCTGAAGCTATCTCTTGTAGTGGCGGAAATTTGATGGAAGGTAGACTTGGCGTTGTTTAATGCCCGGGACTTTTGTGGTTCTTGGTAGTTGGTGATGGCAGATGTTCTGGCCCTGCTCCGCGCCCCTGGAGAAGAATGGGAAGTCTTGAAACATATATTTTTCTATTAAGCAAAAAAGAAAAAAAATACAGAGTGGTTATAATTAAAGTTCTACATTCAAACGGTAGTAGAAGGAAAACTACTGGACCAAACGTTATAAAATTGGTATTAGTTTAAAGGAGGGTATATGAAATTATTTTTCCCATAAAAGTTCAAAAACTCACCACCAGGTGTGCAGTGGTGCTGTATGCAATATTGGTCAACAAAATAGGACATGAAGACACCGGTTTCAAATGCATTTAATCGTTTCTGAAACGTGTTACAAAGCATGTTCAATATGTGTTATCTCAAAAACATTGTTTATGGGGATACTCTAAACATTGTGGCGGAACTGAAAGAAACGGTATACTGTGTGTAATTTTTCTCTTCATATCTAAAAGCTACTGTTCAGAATTTCGATTTAACTTGCCTTACGAAAATGTTGGACGCCACATAGAACATAGTTTCAGAAAAGATTAAACACATTTTAAACCAATGTCTTCATGTCTTGTTTTGCTTAACAATGTAGCATGCAGCGCCATTCCTCTACTGGTGTTGTGTTTTTGAAAAAATTTTTCGCGGAAAAGAAATTTCCATTACTTCCTTTAAACTATTCCAAGTTTGATAACCTTTAGTCCAGAAGTTTTCTTTTTATGACCATTTCAAAGTAAAATTTTAATTATAACCACCTTGTATTTTAACAACAAATATATCAAATTTAAATATAGTTTTGCCAATTTCAAAGAATAGAGGAAAGCAACCAATAACACCTATTACTATAGAGAGGTTAACATTAAATGCTTGAAACATTGTTTCTCTAATTCTTATGAGAATACTATCTCGAAAAGTTCTCATCTCAAACCGATGTCACTAAAGCAAATAGTTTGGTGTGAAAACTGGAAATATATAAAATCTTTAAACCTGGGAATAATAGATTTAGGTACTAAATGTTGATTCTTAAAGAGACGGTGCTCCAATTTTTATGCGAATTAACTTTCGAAAAACTGTCAGTTGAAATTCCCCATCCACCAAAGCTTGTCGTAATATATTTTGATGTAACAACTAGGGCTAACATTAATGCATAAACCTGTGATCAACAGGGGAAAAAAACTAAACGGGGATTGAAAGTAACTGGATATTGTGCTAGTTAATTTTCCCCGTTTCTTTAACGCTAGCATTGGACATTTTTATATAGGGCATTTAGAATAAAAGTATGGCGATACTATTTATTTGATTATATGGATTAAAATTTCGGTTAAATTACGTTCCTCTGAAGGAAATTCGTTTAAAGAAAATTTACCGGTTGTTTCTAAAAAATTGATTATGCAATAGACGGCTCGTTTAATTTTTCTTGCTAAACTTTCTAAAATAGGAAAGCTTTCTGTTCAACTTTCTGAAATTATTGGAATAGTATAATAGTAAGTACTTTGGAGATGCACATAGATTTGTCATCCTACTAGTGGTCTGGAAATATTGATTTTTTTTGCTGAACACTTCTTATATAAAAAGTATGGAACAAAGTTGGATCTCATTCAAATGTCTAACTTTAGGAATGCATTTTATGGTAAACATCTATTCCAATTTGTCAGAAATGACCAGTACAACGACAATACAATTGTGCATCTCTCTGTTCTTATTCCGCTTATATCGTCACTGCTCTTTATTCAAAAGATAATTTGATCAAAGAGATTGTGCTATATCTATTACGGCCCGTTGTTTTCTGTTTCTAAAACGTTACATATAGATAAGTATAGGACCCGCGCCAGATTAAAACCGTAGGTTGCCAAATTGGAATCCACCGAGCGAATGGCCGTAAAAGTGAGTCTGATACTCGCTAAACACAAATGTTCTGTTTCTAAGTCCTTTCAGTAACACCTTGAAAAGAAAAACTGATCGGTATTGACTTTAGGTAACAGACGTTTCTTACCATAGCTCATGTCCATAAATTAAGGATAATGCAAATTCAGGAAAAGAAAGAGTCAGGATCAAAACAAATGTGACTTATTTGTAAAGCCTATTTATTAAACAGAATGTATAGAGCAGAAACGATTCTATATTTTCGATATAATTAATAAAAATTGCGAATTTTTTGCTCCCTGGAGCAAATTATATATATAATTTTTTTACAAAAACCAATATTACATGATGGTAAATACATAGTATGTCACCCATACGATGCAATACAGTCCGCACAACGCCTAGGGATGCTGAGTATCAAATTATCGATTTGATCTTGGGGATATCAAATTATCGATATCTTACACCACTCATCAAGCAATGCTCTTGGATGTTCCGGTAGACATGTAGGAGGTGGTTGACGGGCAGCAAATCGTCGGCCAAGAATGTCCCACACATGCTCTGCTGGATTCAAGTCCGGTGACAATGCTGGCCAGTCCATACGGGTGATATATCCTCCGATCGAAGGCTTTCGTTTACGACGTTTGCACAGTCAGAACGGTTGTTTGTCATCCATTAACACGAATTCAGTGCCCATGGCGCCCCGAAACAAACGTACATCTTGTTCCTGAATGATATCTCGAAACATTTGGCCTGTCATGGTTCCAATTTTAACATGTAGGTCAGTTCTGGAACCCAGAATAATTCCTCCCCAAACAGGCAATCCTGCACCTCCGTAACGGTGTTGTTCAATGATGTTCGGTTGATGGTAAGGGTACCTGGCACTCTCCATATAAAAGTAAGGCGAGAATCAGACTGCAAATTAAACCTGCGCTCGTCGGAAAAAATCAGGCAAGCCCACTGTTGCGGTGCCCACAATGCATGCTGTCTATTACTAATCGCAGGAGAAAGTTTTTTATAGAAAGTGGAACACATATGACAGGCCTACGAGCATATAGACCAATCTGCCCTAAGCTTCTGTAAACGGCCTGCCTTGAAACTGTCTTACCAATAGCTGAAGAGAGCTGACCAGACAGGTCTGATGCCGATGCTGATTTCTTTTGGCAGTAACAGACAAATACCGGTCCTCATTCGTAGTTGTAACTCCGGTGCGATCTGTGCTGAAACGTCTACTCACATCACCATCATCTTGGAATCGTTGCCAAAGCCTGGAGATGACACTCTGGGCAATTCCAAGTTTCTCTAATACTTCCAACTGGGTACGCCCATATTCCAGACGGTCGATAATTCTACCACGTAAAAAATGATCCAAATGCGTCCTTCGTGTCATAACTTTGCGGTTATTGCATTGAAAGGTTTACAAACTGCTTGCGAACAATTTTTCTTCTTTGCCTGTATTTCTTATACATCACTCTCTTACACTCTCGTCATTGTGACGTAAGATTCATGTCATCTGGTGGCCTTTTACAATTTGCATATGATTTTTGAAGATGTGTGTAGTCATTTTACTGGTGATATAAGTATTTTAGACTTCGATTTTTCATGTGAAGTTGAATTATCCTTATTGAAAAATGAACAGTGTTTTTATTTTACCGAAGTATAAAAATCAGATTTAAAAAAACAATTTAATTTTTATAAAAGCAATAGGAATGGTTTTAAACTAAGTACAACACAGATAATTATTGTTGAAAAATATATTTAGGATACCTTTTTTTACTAAAATTACTAAGAAACAGCAGAGCAGTCTTAAATTATATATTCTTAATCTACAAATAACTTTACTTTTATAGGTATTGAATCTGCACTTGAAAAACGTATTTGATCTTATATGACAAAATGTGTTCGTAAATCAAACCTTATGAAAGAGAATTCCTATATAATCGCACTCCATTGCTTGTAATGGGTTGGATTGTGAAATGACAGTGTTAAGCAATATATTGAAAAAAAAATGAATTTTCGTCGCTACAGTAGTTTACATTTGGAGTCAATAAAATTCTTTAGAAATTATTCTTATTCTGTTTTCAACAATATTCCAGAAATATATCCGCACAACCAACGGCGCATACTACAAAGGGAATTGCATTTTCTAATGGAAGACGGGCATTATCTTCCCTATTTCGTAATATATCTGTATAATTATCCCTATCTTATAAATATATTCCACATCTTATCAACCGCTTGTAGAATAGAAAAATCTATATATATAAGAGAAAATGGTTAATAATATTTCGAGAGTATATATAGACGTATTTTAATGTTTTTACTATTTAGCTTTCTCTTCAGAACATCAGACGCCATTTAAAAGTATCAGTAATAAAGAAAATTGTATTAAATCTTTCCTTAAAAAATTCCCTCATAAAGTAATACATTTATAAATAAATGTGAAAACATAGCTGTGAATGAAACTACATAACAAATAGGTGACAAAATCGGCACCACAGAGACCTTTCGTAACTCCGACAGAAAAGTGTGAGAATATTTTATTCTAACGGATGTAACGCTCACTGCAGTCGCTATCACATCACGTTATTTATAACCTTAACTTACAAAGCACTACTTTGACAAAAATGCGCTTTTATTGAATAATCGTGTAAAGAATATACACCCTGCACCGTTTTAAATATTCTTATATAGCACGTCTTTTTTTATAAAAAGTGCTATCTCATGATTTGCAATTTGAGTACAAACCTTTCACGAGAAACCGTAAATTTTTTTCCCCCTTAAGAAGTAACCAACCGAAGTAAACGCTTCTGGTTACATTTATAAAATGTAGTTATAGTGAATAGATATAAATATATGGTTATAGTTGAATTTTTCAAAATAATACAAATTATTCAGTAAAATGTTTAGTTATTCGTTTTGTTATGAATTAAAATAAGCATAATCCCAACAAACTTGTGAATCAAAGATCAACTTTTGTCGTATTTACAGAAATTGTTTACTAATTTTTGTTGTCTAATGGTACCTATATAAAGTATGTTTACACTTCAATAATTCATCACCTTATAATTCAAGAGATTTTGTCGATTTCCTGTCATGAAGGTTTAGGATATTTAGAGAAAGGAAAGAAGAAACTTCAAATCATACAGCATCCCTGCACTTATCTGATAATTCGAACCTAATTGAATTAAACTATCCGCTCCAAATCTAATAACTTTGGACATATTATTATTTGAAAAAGCTGAAGATTTGCAGATATTTTTGAGGGATGACACATAAAACTAGGAATGGGAAGGTAAACGAGGACTTGTTGAATGGAACTGTGGATAAATTGTAGAATGTTTCGGAAAATGCGGGAAAGTAAGGAAGAATAACAATACACTCATATTGTGAAATGTTAATTATTACTATAAAAAATGTTATGAATTATCGGTAGATAATTAGAAATTTTAAAATGCGCGCAACTTGATTTTTTTTTTAATTTTTGATGAAAGCGAAAAAATTGAATATACTGGATATTTTGAAATCGGTAAACTGAGTAAGTTTTATAAACTTTTAAATTAATTAATTTGTTAATAACAATAAAAAACGTATTTATTTTCTCTGCCACATTAATATACAACTAGGAATATTTTATGAATTTCATGGGTGCCTGTTTAAAACTCGCTTTTGGTTTGTGCTTCAAGAAGTTGATAAAGTTCCTGTACGTGCTTGTACATATTTCGAAATGATATCTGATATTCTGTGTGCTTATTTAATGTCTCTTGTCGAAACATGCAATTGATCAATTATTTTCTCAATCCCGGACATGAAGATATGATGGCGGTGATATGATGTACAGAAACACATTCTGTTAATATTCGACACGTTCTGTTAATATTCGATTCTTCTCTGTCTGCAATAATAGAAAGGAATAGCATCAGTAGAAGAAACGAATGCCGATGCTTCATTCTTAATAGCATCCATGTAAATGTATATTAGGTCAGGAAATGTATTTTATTTGTCAAACTAAAATTAGAAGTAAAATTTTATTAATAAATAAAATTTTGTTCTTTATTATTAGAAATTAACCATTTTTTTTATCATAAAAAGTTCAAATTGTAAAATGGTAATTTTTTTTCTAAATGGCATTTACAATACAAATTTATAGTAAAAAAAATTAGAATATCTTGCTGAAATAAAAAAAGGCTAAAGTTTAAGCAGGAGTTCCATAATATTTGTTACTACATTTGTAAATATTGATTTGATGAGTTGGAGTAAAGTTACTTTTATCATATATTTCTCAGACTGAAATTTTTCCAAAGAAACTTTGTTGGTCATTTTTAAAAACTGCAGTAAGCGGCTTGTCATATTTTCTTTCAAAATTTTTAAAATATAAACTGGGTTTTTTTCTCTTTCAGTTCTTTGAAATTATTCGAATCTTATAATAACAATTGTTTGAGAGACACATGCAAAGTTTTTATAACTTGTAGGCATACCTATATTTTGACAATATTAGCTTTCTTTTTTTATACTTTTTATAAAAAAGGATGTAACGAATTTCGTTCTTATTCAAATGTCTAATACTTTACTATGTTCATTATGGTAAATATCTACTCAAATTTCTCTTTAAACGCTTTACAGAAGGCACCGAAACAACGAAATACATATTTGCGCATATCTCTATTCTCACGTCGCTTATATTCTTGTAGCTCTTTGTTGAAGCAACAAGTTGACGAAAGGGATTGTATTGTGCCCATTATGGCCTATTATTATCTATTATTATTTCTAAACAATCAAATAGGAAATGATATTAGACCCGCAGGAGATTAAAATAGTAAATTCCGAGTGCGATATGTAATGTCAGCAGGCAAATGGCCTTGAAAGTGAGCCCGGTGCACGGTATATCCGTCGTTATTTGGAGAAAGAGCGAAGGGGGTATATCAACCTATTATAACAATTCCCATCATTTCACCTACACATATAACCTCACTAACTGCCGCCGCGCGAAAAAAAAGGGCTTCAATATAACTACATTAAAATCAAACTTAGTAAAAATGACAGCCATTTTTTGACACTCAATTCTCATATAAATAGTGGTATTTATGTTTTCCAACTGGATAAAAAAAATTTCCAATTCGAATAAAAAATTTCATGAAAAACAGTACAACAAAAGTGTCCTCCCTAAAAAAATAGCAAACTAATATAAAGCAATCGTAGTGACAGATATAGATATAAATGTATAACTGTAGATAATTTTAAAAAAATTAATATTATTCATTTGTGTAATTAATAAAATATATAGTGATTCGCTTTCTTATGCATAAAAAAATACATAATCCCAGAAAAGTTTTAAATCAGTGATTAACTTCGGCCATATTTACAGAAATTTTTTACTGATTTCTTTGTCTAATTGTATCCATAGCAATTATTTTTACTCCTCGACATTTCGTCATCTTTACTATTCAAGTTTCTGTCAATTTTGAAATATGTCAGTGCTGTAGGACACACACAATAAGACAAACATAACCATCAAATGATTCAACATTCCAGCACTTGTCAGGTATTTCTAGCTCAATAAAATTTAATTGCTTCTCCAAATCTTATGGCTGTGGATATGGGAATATTCGAAAGTGCTGAATATTTGCATATATGGTTTAAGGGATCATGCACCTACCTGGTTAAGGGAAGGGAAGATTCAGGGAAATTGCATAATATTAAAAAAATATTTTAAAGTAAGGAAGAATAACACCCATATATTCAAATACTAATTATTATTTTAATGCATATTATGAATAATAATTAAAAATTTAGAAATGCCACATCTCATAATTTTAAGGAACTTGTATGGACAGTTAAGAATTTGAACAAACTGAACATTTTAAAATAGCTAAAAGGTGGAAGTTTTCTTGAAATTACGATTTTAAGTTGTTGAAATTGCTCTGTCATTTTAATTGAATACCTTTATTTGAAATAAAACAAAAGAATTTATTTGCTCTGAGAAAATACTATATAAAAATGAATATTTCACGAGTTTCATGGATACCTATTAGATGCATGAATTTGATTTGTGCTTCAGAAATTTGAACACGTAGAATTTACGTACTTGTACAAACTTCTAAATGACATCTGATATTTTCTCATAGTTATTTCTCGTCTTCAGTCGAAATATGTAATTTTTAAATGTTTTCTTAATCCTGGACATGAAAAAATTGTAATGATATGATGGACAGAGATAACTCAGTAAATTTTGTTATTCAATTCTCCTCTGTTTTCCATAATTTTACTTTGTCTTGACTTTTTGATCCTGTAAGTAGATTATTATCTTGTATTATCACTCGAAATAAAAATCGTTATTTTTTTATAAATGGTCAAGTCAATTATATATAACATTAACTTCATGTGCAATTGGCTGGTCCGATATGATCTTGAGTTTCAATGAATTATTAATAATGAGGTTACTACCAGACGCATATATAGGGTGATCAAGAAATAACATGAGATGTCCGGAGCCCTGTAGCCTGTTATGTACTGGACGAAATATAACAATATTTTGCCACCATAGACATTAAAGTATGGTGTTTCGATTTATCATTAAAAAAATTCAGTACCACAAAACGCCGATGGGGAAATCTTGCCAATCTGATCGAAAAAATTATTATGGAACTTGCTTGAAAGGGTACTTTGTGATATGACATCGAAGATAAAAGGAAGGGTTTCTGGAATTTATGCCATTTTGCAAGAATTCGTTCGTCGATTGCGTTGTCATTGCATGAACGCGTCTTATTAGTCAAGCTGTTTTATCAGCGGGATGAAATTGCCAGTGATGCTTCGTGAATAATGAGAGAATACCTACCAGTTCGTCGTGAATACGGGCAATTAAAAAAATTAAGTAGAGAACCGATGACCATAACTAACTTAAGAAGAATGGTTGAAAGATTTGAAACAACAGGAATTCTTGGTGTGCAACCAGGTCGATTATGTAAAGTTATCAAGCAGGAACAAGTTGAAGAAGTTTCAACTGCCGTTATGGACCAGACAATAGCTAATAAGTATTTTATCAGCAGTGCTCCTTCAATATCACAATAAACAGATAACCCGTTCGCGACGATGCAAAAGATATTGCGTAAGAACCTGAAATTTTATCCGTATAAGATCCTTTTAACTGATGACACTGATCTGTATCTTGATAATTTCTGGTTAAGAGGCGGTTCTAATTCACTTAAATGGCGTTGTGTATCAAGGCCATGCTCCTGACATTCCTGTTTTAAAAGAGCAAATAATGTTAGACGAATAAATGCTCAGACGAATAAATGCCGATATGCTGCTAGCCACCGTCCAAAACCTCAGATACCGCATACAATTATTGGAACATCAAGTTGGTGGTTATATATTTTTTCCCACATATTGTGTGCTTGCATTATTTCCCCTATCGCCGTTTTTTGGTACAATTTTCGTTTTCCTGATAAATCGAAACCGGATACTTTAATGAGTATGGTGGCCAAATTTTGTTATATTTCGTCCAGTACGTAACACTTTACAAGTCTCCGAACACCTGCTGTTATTTCTTGTTCATCCTGTAGTTCGCAGGAAATTATCCAATGTAAATAAAAAATTTAGTTGCACTTATTTTTAAAAAAAATATTTGTATTTTTATTTAAAATGGAAGGAGACACTACTTAGATAAATTGTTTTCCGAAGTAAAAACGAATAACAATTACTCCACCAAATTTTTGGTAAAAATAAATATGTTTATAGTTTTTGCAATTTAATGCGAAAAGTGCTATTAAACAAAATATAACAAAATACAGGGTTACGGCCAACAAAATACGGCCATAAGAAACTTAAACGTATCAGTTTTAAAAAAAAGCAAAATAAAAAAAAGTAATGCAACGAAAAAAAAAATTGCGATTTTTTTTTTTATCTTCAGAGTGTTTTGAAATTATTTTCCTCATTAAAAATGCTTGAAAAAACGACCGATAGATGGCGGTCTAACAGATGGTTTATGGAAATCAGAAAAACAAAGCATAGTAAATTAATACGGAACATTTTATTTTAAAGCAAAAGATGTTCAAAATAACCTCCATCACAAGGTATTAAATCAGTAAGTTGTGTCAATGCGTCCATTACAGTTGAGTATATCATGTCAACAGCGATGAACCGAAGACTCTATGATTGGCATCTTCCAGCTCTTCCAAAGAAATTCGAGAGCCACACGAGATTCAAATAATCCCACCAATCTCATAATAAAAATCATATTTTCGATTCTGGTGTTCTTCTTAGCCAGACAGGTGTCTTATTTATTGTCAAGGAATTTTAAACAGTTTCTCTGCAGTTATCTACTGTTCAAACTCAACTGTTAAAAGTCAGCCATTACCATTATTTATAAACTAAATTTTCTTTGAAAAACTACTGAATAAACAATTTTTTATTTGCCACGAAGGAATTCTTTAATTGAGGAAGAAAGGAAGAAATTTTTAAAAATCCTCTATATTATCGACAATCCAAATTCAGTAGTTAACAAACTATATTATTATTATTAAATTATATTATTATTGAAAAATAAACAGGTTTTCTTACAGAAATTATTTTAAAGATTAAAGCAAACAATTTAATTTTTATAGAAACAATAGGAATGGTTTAAAGCCAAGCAGAACGGAGAAAATTATATTTAGAAAAGCTTTTTTGACTAAAATTATTAAGGGGAAAAATAATAGAACTCTCAATTATTTATTTTTAACTTATAAATAACGTTTTATTTGTAGATATTGCATCTGTAATTCTACAATTAAACATATTTGATCTAGTTTGACAAAAGGTGCCAAAAATATCATTAAAATATTACCATTATATTTCTAAAAATATTGGAGAATTATTCGCATACTCAATTGTGCATTCCGTTAAAGCAATTGAAAACTTAAATGCAGTTGGCCGAAATGTCTTCCCTACCTTGCCATCCACTTGCTGTACTGACAAATCTATGCATAAAATAGGAGATAAAATAAATAACAGTATATTATATTTCGAGAACATTTGTAATTTTGTTACAGTGCTTTACCGTTTAGCTTCTTGAGAAGCAAGCAGCTATTAATTTTTTAATATACTCAATTTTAAAGTTTTTCCTTTTAATATAATTGAGTATATAAAGATATGTACAGAAAAATAGAGTAAAACTCAGCATAATGAAAAGAAGGCTGTATGTAAAGGATTCTGAAGTAGTATAAGATAAATAGAAATCGAAATTCAAGAAATTATTTTAAAACCAAAAAATAACTTAAAATATTAAATTGTGTATGGTAGTTTTTTATTTCAGCAAAAAATTGAAAAATAATTGATTTTGTATTGAGAGAACGTGATGGAGTTGATGCTCTCATTAACTACAAACCCAAATACACCTTCGCTATTTTATTACTCTAATTTAGAAATGCACTGCTTTTATGATAAAAGCAATGCTTTATAGAATTGCGAAAAGACGCAAATCGAAAATTTCTGACCGTAGTTTAACAAATATTCTTATATATGATAAATTCTAGTTATAAATAGTGGTAGGAATGGTATAGCCCAGCACTGAAGATTATTGCTGAAAATTGTATTTAGGAAAAGCTTTTGTTATTATAATTATTAAGAAAAAATAGAGGAGTCTTCAGTTATCAATTCTTTATCAACAAATGAAGCTTCGTTGGTAGGTAATATATCAGCAGTTGTAAACTGAATTTTATCTCGAGTGACAAAATGAGTTCGTAAGTCAAGCTTTATGAAAAAGACATCCCATATGCTTGCCCTCCGATAGTTTTAATTGATTGTTGAATTAAAAGATGATATCAACGTATTGAAACAAACAAACATTTCAAGTTTTAAACTCTAAAGTAGATTACATTTTGCTTCAATAATCTTCAATAAAATAAATCAGTTTCTATACATAAAAATACTCTAAAAATTTATCCGCATAAGCGTCTGAGCATTCTACAAAGGTTATTGCAATCTTAATGGTAGTCTAGCATTATCCTCCCTGCTTTATAAATACATCTGTATACTTATCAATCTCATTAAATATCTTCCTTATCTTATCAGCCACTTGCAGAATTGAGAAATCTATATATAAAAGACAAAAAGGTTAGTTTCGAGATTATCTAGAATCGAAAGCAACATATGTTTTGCTTTCTCTTGAGAAGCAGCATATATGTCATATAAAAATATCAGTAGTATTGTAAATTGTATTAAACCTTCACTAGGCAAAAGTCAGTCTGAAATGAGTGCATTCGTAAAAAAAAAGTAATAACATGGTGGCGAATGAATCTAAACAGCAAATAGATGATAAACTCGACACCTACTTCAAATACTTTCGTCACAAAAATGTGAAGATAATTGAAACTAACGGAAATAATGCACTCGTCACTCGCTTTCACAGCCTGTCATAACTTAAATTAAAACGCACCGCTTTCGAATGAGCATTCAGCAGAAAACAAGGTTTCAAAAAAAAATCGATCTACTCAACTGCAGCCAAATCAGCATTTAAATACTTTTATAAAAGACGTCCTCTTATTAAAATTAGTGGTAACTTATATTTTGCAATTCAATAAGAATTTTTGTAATTTGAGTAACAACTTTTTACTAGAAACCATACAATAATAAAACATAATAACCAATCACTGTCAAGCAACTCTAGTTACATGGAAAAAATGTAGTTAGTTACAGATAATATATGTAAATATATAGTCATAGTTAACTTTTTCAAAAAATACAGAATTTTTCAGCAAAATGTATAGTAATTCGTTTTGTAATAAATAAAAATGAACGTAATCCCACAAAACTTGTAAAGCAGTGATCAACTTTTGCCCAATTTGCAGAAATTAATCACTAATTTTTGCTGTTCTAATGGTACCTATATTAACTATTTTTATATTTCAATATTTCATCTACTTACAACTTAAAACTTTTTGGCCATTTCGTAATCGGGCAATGGTTCAGGATACATAAAGGAAGAAAAAAACGAACATCAAAAGATACAGCATCCCTGCTTTTATTTGATAATTGAAACCCAATTAAATTTAATTACCTGCCGCTTCAAATCTAATGAATTAGGATATGCGAATATTCGATTGAGCTGAAGATTTGCATATATGTTTGAGCGATGACACATGTACCTGCAGCAGGGAAGGGAAGGTTTTGGGGGCTTGATAGAGATGTGAGTAAATTATGCAATATTTCGAAAAATGTGGGAAAATAAGTAAGAATAACAATACACTCATATTGTAAAATGTTAATTGATATTTTAATGCATATTAGGAATTATCGACAGATAATTATAAATTTTGAATTTCACCCACATTACAATTTTACAAACTGGTATGCAGAGTGGAAAATGTGGACAAATTGAAAATTTTTAAATCGGTAAGGAGCAAAAATTTCTTAAAAACTGCAATTTTAAATTATTAAGTTTCTTATATGATATTTCTTGACAGCCCTTATTTTAATTAATACAAATAAAATAAAACAAAGCTCGAAAAAAAGTTGTGTGTTCAGAGAATCTTTGGACTTTTTTCTCATTCAAAATTATTAGAAAAAATCCGATAGATGGCGGTCACACGTCAAACTCAAATGGTATAAGCGAATCATTAAAATAGAGTATAATAACTTAATATAGAGCATTTTATTTTACGGCAAAGGAAATTCAACTTGACCTCCTCTACAAAATGTTAAGCAAACAAAGCTCGTAACTACGGCTATGTCAGCTAAGTACAGCATGTCGGCATCGATGCCACATACGATTCTTTGATTTGCATCTTTCAGTTCTACCAAAGTCACTGGAAAGCCTAAAAAAAGACAAAAAGGTATTACCAAAAATCTTTTATTAAAAAAAATTATATTTTAATTCTGACGTTCTTCTTTGCCTAACAGATGTCTTATTTCTCCTCAATGAATTTTAAACAATGCTCTGCAGTTATCGGCAATCCAAATTCAGTAGTTAAATCAACGAAATCGACTATTAACTTGTAGTGATCGTAGCGCCATCTTACATTCATGTTATTCTAAAGCGCTACCTATCTACTTTCCCTAACACAATTTATGTTAATACTTCGCCCGGGGAATCCCCGTTCTATGTATACGTGCGCTAAGCGGTGATGTTACGATAGTTGTTAGTGAAATAGAGTTTATTTTTCTAATAGCGATGAAGTGCTTTAAACAACACTCTACATAACACCACCACAAACTTTATTTATAAACTGAAAATTTTCTTTGAAAAACTGAAGAATAAACTGTTTTTAAATTTTTAGCCAATAAAATGCTAATAAAAGGGACTATCTCCATACGACTGACACACCAAGTGTAGCTGATTCCTGTAATAAATTTATGGCATTCTGGCTGTTATTACTTCTATACTTTTAGTTTCATCTTGGGCTCTGCATATGGAGTCTTTATCCTTTTCTCGGGCGAATAATAAATTTTTTCAAAGATCTGCTTTTCGAATAATCAAATATAAAAAAATTCTCGTTGTAAATTCGTCGTTTGTAACCAACCCAAGTTTAAAAAAATAATTAAATATTTGCTTCAAAGACATTCTAGAAACACCTTCGAAAGAAAAATTGATCTGAATAGAATGCACAAAAGTAACATATTTTTAAACAGCTGCAATAACACTTATTAAAAAATGAACGCGTTTTTTTTACCGAACATTTTAACAGCAGAAAAAAGCAAACAATTTAATTTTCTCAGAAGCAATTGGAAAGGTCAAAATCCAAGAACAACACTGAAAATTATATTTATGAAATTATTTTTATTGGAATTACTAAGAAAAATCAGAACATCTCAATTATTTATTTTTAACCTAAATTTAACGTTTCATCTGTAGTTGTAATTCAAGCTTTAAGAAAGAGCATGCAATCCCCTCAATAACTAGAAATGATTGGTTTCTAATTTTACGATGATAGAGTTAAGACGTAAAGTTAAACAAATATTAAATTGAAGTATGTTGGCTCTAAATTAGTTCACAGTTTGTATCAAAAAACTTCATTAAAAATTATAGTCATTTTATTTTTAAAAAGATTGAAGAAATTAATCCACATACACAGCTGCGCATTTTGACAAGGCAAATTAAATCTTCATGGGAGTTGGCTAAATATCTTCCTTATTAATAAGTGTAGTTAAATCTATTAATAAATTAATAAGAGCTCATTATATTACGAGAATAATTACAGACACATTTTATTTATTTACTGTTTAACTTTCTCTTAAGAAGCTACAGATTAAAGCAATGATTAAACGTTTTTAAATGTACCCAAATTTAAGCAATGCAGCTCTTTCTTTTAATATAAAGTGTATAAAGATATGTACAAAGAAACAGAGTAACTCTTAGCATAATGAACATAATGCTATAAAGTCTTCAGAAATATTGTAAGATGAAAATCCAACAAAATTTAAAGTTTAAGTTGTGATATTAAAACTGCAATTATTGGTGCAGATTTTCTACATCATTTTAACTTGCAATTTTATTTAAGAAATCGTCGTTTAAATGATATGTGTACACATATAAATGCTCATGCTATTCTTAATAATACTGATGTTCATTCTGTAAAATCTGTATTTTGTAATGATGATTTTTCAAAGTTATTGAATGATTTTCCTAATATTGTTAAAGCTCCATATGCAAACCAAACTGTAAAACATTCTGTTATGCATCATATT
>JAPMOR010081253.1:60042-106189 GCA_026543865.1 Argiope aurantia | reverse complement strand
CACAGAAACCATCACTCGGACTGAAACATTTGTCTAAATATATTATTAAAAAAATGAATGTGTTGTTTCTATTTGCCCTTTTAAAGATAAAATTTACTCATTTAAAATCATATCATTTTTCAACATGTGTAATAAAAATATGTTTTGAAACGATTGATTTTTATTCATTTTGTTCTCCGACATTTTTATTCAACCGAGCTCGATGAGGCGGGGTTTGATTTTCACATATTGAAGAATGATTGATGTACATCCCTATTATAGCAAAAGAGGATAAATTAAAAGTAATATTTTTTTATTCGAAATTAGTAAGTAGACATCTTGACGATATCTTTCGAATATTGGCGTTTTTAGAAAGTCATGGGGATTTCTAAAAACAGCCAAGTTTCTGCTCCACCTTCACTTTCAACTTTCCACTTTAAATTTATTTTTAGGCCTCTTTGCCATGGCATGCGGAAATGATTAGAGCAAATGAAAAAATTCATATCCATTATAATAACGAATCGTTGGAAATATTTTGAGTTCAATCTAAACTCAAAATATTTAATAATTTTGTGTTGAATCTAAACTTTACAGGATCATGCAAGGACATCCGATTTCATTGATTTATTGTCACCTCTCCTCCTCTCATTTCATAATAGTTAGAGTAATGTCGGTAAAAGAATGCTGAAAAAAATAGCACCGATGAGAGAGGGTCCTGTTGCACTGACCTCACGCCAATGACGTTGATAGGGTGAAGAAAATTTCGATATTTCATTTCATTCGAGTGGCTCACAAAAATCGTCACTGGATCAGATTAAAATGAAGTCGAAACAGGAAAATCACTTCTCTGCCAACAATGACGCAGTCATTCGTCTATTTTCAATCATGCAGAACCTAGTGGAAAAAATGAACTTAATGCTTTTTATAATCTTTGGATTGAAAAAATAATCGAAAAATGTCATCACATACATATTTATCATAAAACACGTGTCTTTTAAGCTGGCATTTTTTTATATTTAAAAGCAAAGTAACATTATTTATATGGGTATTTTAAATATGTTTATTTTTAATGATAATTTGCTTTATGTCATTTCCAATGAAACGATAAACTAATAGTTATGAGTGTTTTACTCCAACTGACAAATGATGATTCAAATTCAACAGTTGCCGATTCATGAGCCGTTGGGAGCGGATATGCTCTCCTCTCACCACTTCATCCATTTTATTGCACTTTCCTCGCTTCTGGCACTTCTTCATTACTTTTCTCAATCGAATTCTGCGTGCATGTTTACAATTCCGACCTTTGAGTATAAGTGACTTTTATTGCAGTGCGGTGGAAAGAAAAAGAGAATTAATTTATCTGATTATTTCTTCTCTATTTAGGGTAATTACACAGTAAAAAAAAGCAACAAAGATATTTTTCAGATTTTAGGAGGGGGGGAACGTGCATTTTGCTTTTAGTGTAAAATTGCGTGCCGATACATTGAATACAATTGAGAGATGCACTGAATTGAGGGATCAAAAAAAAACTTTTTTCCCACGTTCAAACTATCTTGTCTGCACGTTAAAAAAAAGTTTCATTTTCGTACTTCATATAAAATTATATCTTATAAAACTCTTAGCTAAGACATTATCAAAAGGTAGAGAATATTTCGAATATCTTTGCGAACAGTTCCCAGGTCAGTATATAAAGAAAATATAGAAAAACGGTAAAGATTACAAATTTGGGATCCAAAATAAAACGAGAGAAAAAGCCGAAACTCTTCCAAATAGTAACGCACAGATGCAAAAACTACAAATGAGTCGCAGAAAGAAATTTGCAAATTTCAAGATGGTACAGTGGAATATGAACTTAAGGGTTCATTTTTTTTCAATTCGTGCCTGGATTTTTATTCTGAAAATTTACCGGCAAATAACCTGAAGAAATGTGAAATATTTCACAAAGGCATAAGAGAAATGAAAAAGTAAATCAGAAAGGTGGAATATCGACTCACTTTCCTGATTATCGCGTTCACAAGATAATAAGGGTAAAACTGGGGGGAGAAAAATTCTCATTCCATTGGCAGAAAAACGGCAAGACTTGAAATTATTATAAAATTTATGCTTTTTATGAATCCATTATACTGTAATGTAATTGTTTTAATTTGTTTTAATAATATATAATTAACCATCTGGCGACAATTTTTGGAAATAATTTTTTTTTGAGCTGAATGCTTTTATGCATCTCTTCTTTAAGAATCCTGCCAAATTCCATGAGCTCAGATAATAATTCCATGAGTTATGTAATTCTGAAAATACTAGTTTTGAATATCTATTTTTTGAACATTAAATGGAAACTGCTTTAGTAAATAAATCTTGCATTCGGTGGAAGAATTTATGCTACACCGGAAGAGCTCGTTTAGGCTTTCGAAATGCCCGTCTGGTTTCTCTCTCCATTTCTCAAGAGAGTAGGATTTTCAGTTTTCTGGTTTTAAATTCGTCAAACTTTTTAATTTTGATAAAAAATTTTTAAAGTATATTAAAATATTTTATATGTACTGTTCCATTTACAATAATACATTGCACCAAACTATTTTTCCAGATTTTTTAAACACATCTTTTTTTTTTTTAGTTCTATACAGTATTTTACCTTCAACATCATAAGAGTATTGACACTCAAATTGTTGCTTTAAATGAACAATTACTTCACTTTTCCCTTAAAATGTTTCAAAATAATTACAATGCTATTGCATGAAATTTGAATTTCTTAAAAAGGAATCAGCCATGAATGATATCAATGTACAAAAAATTTTTAAGGAAAGAAAATTTTTAAATTTGTACCGAAAATAGGATATCCATGTTATACGGTGTGCATAAAATCCTAAAACTTTATTCTAAACAATGCTAAGGACTATATATAAAATTTACGTAAGGCAATCTATAATATTTAAAAAAATACGTATACTAACTGAAAAATAAAGTTATCGAAAAAATTATTCTTTTAAGACCATCACTGGAAATCTGTTTATTGATAAAAAGTATTTTAAATTATATACTTTGGTCGATTTCTTACATTTTGAACTTCCATTTACTTTTATACCATTATCTGTTCTCCTTGAGTTATCGAAAGTACATCAGAGGATTCTAATCGGTTCCACATGCTCTCGATTTACCGTGGCAGTCTGCCAATTACTTATCGTAATAAAATTAAAGTAATCCAGGCATTTATTTATTTAGAGATGAAAATGTATATTAATTAGTGGAAATTCAGTGGTTAATTGCGAATTTTTATTTTTCAAGAAATGATTCTGGTTCAAGCCAGACTGTTTTCTAGACGAATATTGCGATGAGCTCATAACAATTATAAAGCG
This sequence comes from Argiope aurantia, assembly GCA_026543865.1. Lineage (NCBI taxonomy): Eukaryota > Metazoa > Arthropoda > Arachnida > Araneae > Araneidae > Argiope > Argiope aurantia. Next base: position 102,860 of record JAPMOR010081253.1, on the reverse strand, counting down.
CCCCCCCCCATAACACAACAAAGATTATTCATATCATAGAATATTTTATATGATATTTCAAAATTTCTCGGCGAAACTTTAAATTTGCAAGCTCAACGACGAAGTTACACTTTCACTGTGCATTATTCCATTTTATCTTAATTAGTTCAACTCTATCAGAAAGAAAAACAAATCAGTCAATTGAAATGGAAAGTGACCACACCCAAGGGCAAGAACTGTAACCGGTTCGACACTCAGCAGCAAATTGACCACCTTTTGGTATAAATAGAAGGTCCAGAGTGGAAAAATCCATCAAACAAGCTCTCTCTTCGAAGGAACTACATCCGTTCTCCAACTTTTCCATCATGAAAGTGGTGAGTGGTTCACTTTTCTTTTTTTGTAGAGCATAGCATATTATGCTATTCAGTCGCGACTGCTAAATATTCATTCAAACCTATTTAGCCAATAGAAATGAATTATTCATAATCATGAAAAATAATATATAACTTTTTCCAGTTCTATTCAAAAATAAGAAAACTGTGGACTATTTTTTTCATCTAACGTTTTCAACTATGTTACAATGAAATATAGAAACTGTTGAAATATTTCCAAAGCTTTTACGTTATAAACGATCTGAAATTCTAGCTTAGAAAATTAAGAAAATTCAGCCGAATATTGCTGTTAGAAGATTCACTTTCTAGAATTTCACTTTGGTTCGAATTAACTGTGAAATATTAAATTTATTGCTATCTCTTTCAGAAATGAAGCAAAAATTCGTAATAAATACTTACATTAAGGCGTAAGTGAAACAATTTCAATAATTTAAGGAGATTCCTTTTAAATTTACAAGACTTGCTTTTATTTTCGACATTGTTTGAATTTTCCATTAAAAAAGTTCTAAGGAATAAAAGCAGTCCATTCAACTGCGGAAATTTCGTTCTTTCACATAACATATTCAAATTTTAAATCTTTTTTATGAAGAAATGCAAAAGCAAGGAACGTAATTCTTAAAATACGTAAAAGACTGCGTAGAAGATTGCTTTTATATTTGATTCTTTTTATTATTATTACAATACTCAATTTCTTTCAGATCGCTATCGTCCTCCTCATGGCTGGTGCCGCCATGGCTCAGTATGGTTCTCACCACGCCCCAGTCGTCCACCAAGTGGTTCATCAACCTGCTGCATATGGTGCCGCTTCCGCCGGACACGCCTATGGAGCCCATGGACAACACGCCTCTGGATACGCCGCCCATGGAAACGCCCACCACGCTGACCGAGGACACTACGCTGACAGGGCACATGCCGCTCATGGACACCACAATGTTGGAGCTGCATCCAGCCATGATGCCCATGGAGCCCAAGGTAAGATTAACAAAGATCTGCATTGCTTTAAACTTATTTAAACATAAAACTTATTTAAACTGGATCAGAAATCGATCTTTTGGTGATTAAAATTTCCTGAGATTTGTCCATATTTGTAATATTTAAACTATTCAAAAACCAGATTTATCACCGCTATTGAAATCGAATTGAATGCAACAGCATTATTTCCCCCCCCCCCATACTACAACAAGTTTTTTTTTGTATCTTATGACATAAAGAAATATAAATGTGCTCGCAGCTGCGATCGACACATACACCAATCGATGCACATCGTCCGGCTCTTCAAATTTTTAATTGGCCGAATCCGTTTTTCATATTTAGTTTAAAAGTAAACTATTCTTGTTTAATGAAATGCTAGCTGAAAATTTCATATGCAGTTTATTATTAATATTTCAAACTTTCAATACAAAATTGGTTTATTAATCTACTTTAAACACTGATTCTAAAATCTTAAATTACATGATTGAATATCGATATAGTATATATCCAGATCACTATCAGTTTTACCCAAGTAAAAAATTCATGTTTACATTAGTGTTAGTGAAATTTCTAAAACTGTCATCTTTACGTTATATATTTTCATGTTTCAAAAGAGTGAGCGAGATTTAAAAAAAAAAACACAATTAATAAATATTTTTTGTTTCCTCGAAAAATAAATTTCGGACACTTTATTTAATTGTCTGAAAATGTCATTTATAAAGAAAACTGTATCCTAATTTTTGATCCAAATCTATTCAACAATTGTAACGGCATATTTTTATATTGTTGTGGCATAAACTAAATAGACAGATTTTTTAGTTTAGAATTAGAACGTTTCAGTGTTTCCATAGATCATCGAATTGTCATTTCTAATTGTCCTCGTATCATCTTGCAGGTTCCCACTATGGCAAGTACCGAAACGTCGGAGCTTACGCCAGCGACAAGGGAACCGGATACGAAAAGGCCTACGCCTACGACAAGAAGGCCGGACACCACGCCGTCCTCGCCGACCACGGTGCCCACGCCAGCAGGTACGGAGTTGCCGACAGGGCTGCACACCACAATGTTGGAGCTTACGCTCAAGCCGGACACGACAGACACGGAGCCCACGACAGATACGCCGCCCAGGCCCATGGAGTCCGAGCCCACGATAACGCCGCTTACGGACGATACAGCACTGGACATCAACAGGCTTACCAACACGCTCCAGCAGTCGTCTCCTACCACCAAGCCCCAGCACACTCCTACCACTATTAAAAATTTCACTCTAAATTGTAAGTAATTTTTGTTACAAAACTTTTGTTAATTGCTTTCTAGTCAGGTATTAATTGGTAATCCATAAAAATGCATTGGCGTTTTAGCCGTATATAAATTGAAACTTTTTATGACATAATTATATAATTTTTAATTTTTTTTTATCAGTGGTTTAAGAAAATGGCAAATGCCGCTCTGTCACTGCCGATCACAAAAATATTATATTCCGCCTTTTTCTCTCGCTCTTTTCTTTTTCCCCTTTAATAAGAAAATTGGTAGAGGAGGAATGTAGCTCAGAGTGAAAAAATTTTAAACGAATAACTATTTTGCCTCGAAGACGAAACAAAATCAATACTCAATCCGCCATTTTCATAACTTAATTTAGTGTAATGTTACTTCCTTGAAAGAAATTAGGATTTCGTCTAATACTTTTTTTTTTCAAATCTCTTTTCAAAAATGTATACAGCGAAATGATTGTAAAATGTATATATGTTTTTAAACATTATTTAAAAAAGAAATGAAGCTGTGTTAGTTGAGATTTGGAAATTTAAAACTTCACTATAATAAAGACTATAATAAAGTTTATTATTCACTATAATAAAGACATTGCTTTTCTTCATAAAAACCCTTTAGCAGAAAATAAGTTAACGGTAAAATATCATAACATTTTCTTTCTAAGCACTCTATTAGGTTTTAACTTAATCCCAATCATTTTGAATCAGAATATCGATGCTTTACATTATAAACAAGAAATATTTTGCTTAAAAGGAAAGCACGTTTTCTCTTTTGATTAATTTTTTTTTTTCTTTTCTTTAGATTGGCTCGATTTTCATGACTGGAAATGGACAAAGAATGACTCTTCGTTTCCGTTGTTGTTACATTATTTATTAACTTTGTGTAAAAAAATAAAAAATACCAATAAAAAAATTTTAAAACATTTTTAATTTTTATTGAATAGTTTCTTGATATTCCATTAAATTCGAAACGCTATTTTTAAGAAACAATTAAACTTTTGAAAGATTTCTATATTTTGGCCTATCCAAGAGAAATCAGACGTAACATTTTTGTGAACCATTTTAAGAGATAGAAATAATTACAAAATTTGATTTATGAATTTTATCTGTGGATCAAAGTCTCTACTGTCATACTAAATAGTTGATTCTATTGATGCTAAACGAACTCCCTACTTTTATCCTGAAGTTCAACTCAGTTGCAGACATTGTCAGTTTATGTAATTAAAAAAATATTTATCTATACTGGTATATAAACCAGTCAATACAATTTAAAGGTAAAATTTTTTGTTATGATTCAAATACTTAACAATTGCTTGCTTTAATTGCCTAAAATGAAGAAATTTGAGCGTCAAATGAGATTTTTCTCATATTGAAGGCTCAATTCAAAAGATCAACAAGGAAAAAGTTTATTTTTTTTAGTTTGACGTACTTTAAGAATAATAATAATCTTTTTACAATTGGAATCTTTCACCATTAGATTCAGATTAATCTTATACAGCGTATTCGCTACAAGTTAAAATGATGTAAATAATTTTCAGTTCAATATTTAACCTTCAAACACCAATATCATGAAATTTAAAATTTCTGATTATTGATTTTTTGAAATAGCCCAATATGAAAAATAACAATTAATCATTAGCAATGATAGACGGATCCTTCCAACAAAACATAATAAATAATTAACAGTTCAAAAACTACCTAATTTCAAAATTGAAATTATAGTTTACAACTGTTTCCTTTCCCCCCTTTCAAACAGTTATTCATTCTTGTAGTTAAAGCTTTATCTAATATTTCTACAACGTTCATTTGCATAGTCTAAATGTGAGCAATGTATAAACAATGTAGGCTTTTATCAGTAAAAAGTATTTGGGAAATCTTGGTGTAAAAAGTTAAATCGAGCACTTAAGGATTTGAATTCATATGTGAATAGAAATTTTATACGATTAGAAATTAATTGCAACATCTAATATAAGCATAAATACAGACTTTAAGTAATAATTAATGAATTTGACATTTTATAATACTTTTTTAAAAATAAGGAGAAAAGAGTGTGTTTATTTTAAACACTCTACTCACAGCGGTATGCTGCATTTTAGAAAATGCTGATTTTGCCTTTATCTGATACTTTTCTTGTGTAAAAAAATGTCGAATATATTTTTCTCCTTGTTTTTCCCATGCGAAAATGCTATAATGTTAAAATTTTTATCTCCTAAATGAATTTTAGAATTTTAATAGTCTTGTAGTATCAGACTAAAAAGCATAGCCTTTACACAATATTCAAATATTTTAATTTAGGTTATCTGCGATAATTTATATAAGAGGTTGGGCTCTCAAGTGAAAAATTTATAGAAATTCCTCCAGCCAACTTCGGTTAAAAAATGTCTTAATAAACGTTTACCATTATTGAAAGAATCTATTCTGTTGAAAAAGTTGTTAGAAGTAACACTCATGTTTGAAATCTTTTTCAATTTTAATCAATTTATTAGCAAATATTACTGTTAGAGAATTTTTTTGCAATGATAATTTTTTTTATTTCTTTCTTTTAATTTCTCACCATATGGACTCAATTTGATTCATAGTGCACAGTACTCAAAGTTTTTTGATTTCTTCCTTGCTCAAACCCCATTTTCCAAAAGGAAAATTTTTCTTTTTTTTGTTTTTGTATACTTTCGACCCAAAAAAAAAAATTAGTTTAAGGCCACATGAAGACCTATTAAACAAATTTAATAAATATAATAATCAATAGTTAATAAATATAATAATCAATAGTTAATAAATATAATAATCAAAAGTTAATAAATATAATAATCAATAGTTAATAAATACAATAATCAATAGGTTGATTAATTTCAACGCATATCCTCAACTCATGGAATTACATTGAGCAACTCTATCTCATTTTCTTTCCATTTTTATTTAATTTCAGCAAATATTGATAACCCATTTCCCACAAATAAGGAGTAAAAAATGGCATCGAAGCTCTTTGAGAGTTGTTGTTTGGAAATAAATATCCACTTTTCATTGATTCAGGAAACTCAATTAGTTCGACTCTGTGAAGCTTAATTTTTCAGTGAATGCATGCAAATTTATCGATATTATCATTTTACAAAATGATAAATGTTATTATCATTTTACAAAATGATAATATTGTTAAATTTACCTCTATTAAACCAGGTGATAAGAAGTAATGATTTTTTTTCTTAAAAGTAGATTTTATGTTTCGAAAGAAATCAACCTAATTCAGTCGAAAATCTAATTCATTCAAACTGTAAAACTGAATTAAAAATCTAAATAAACTTGTGTGATATCCTTGTAAGGAGACTTTCCAATGACACACCATTTGAGAACCATTGTATGGAAAAGCTCTCCTGTGGAATTTAAGCTGTGCTAAGAGTTAACTAACAGGAATATGGACAGAGTTCACGTGGTGTTACGGTTAAATGGGTGATGTTACATACTACTGTAACATGGATAATAAAATTAAAGTACTTTTCGCATTCATCGCCTCGATAAATTCTTTTATCCAACTAAAATTTTTCTAGATTACACCACCAGTTTTATTAGACCAGAATATAGTTTCAAGTAAAATTATTTTTTAAAGTAAAAGATACTTTTTTATATTATATTGGAAAAATATATATACACTGGTGTGCAAAACTTAAGCAACAGGTATGTTTTTTGCCATAACTTCTCGAGAAATCATCTGAGAGACATGAAATTCAGAAATGAAATACAGCATTTTGTTCTGAAAGAATGACTAAAGCATAGTTACGCAGAAATGAATAAAATGCATGCAGTATGGAATCAAACAAACAAAAAAGGCTTTATTGAACTCATAGTATCGTTACACATGATTGTCTGTCCAAGAGGAAGAACAGCAAGCAGATGTTCCTTAGTATGGGAACTGCAATGGTTGCTTCTCACCGTCTACCCATACTCAGCACCAGATTGTCCAACAGTTCTTGAGGTAAGAGTGCCCATTCCTCAATCAGCATCTGTTTAAGTTGTCTGCCCAAAGCATCCCACACATGTTCTATCGGATTTAAATCAGGGGAGCACGCCGGCCAATCCATTCGAGTGATATCTTCACTTTCCAGGAGCTCCTCAACAGCATGAGTCCTGTGTAGCCGTGCATTGCCATCCATAAAAATGAAGTCTGATCCAATGGCACCTCGGAACAGACGCACATGGGGAAGGATCATCTCCTAACAATAGCGATCTCCAGTTACAGAGCCTCTGTCGAAAACGTGGAGCTCAGTCCGCCCGTTCATCATAATGCCTCCCCCGACGACAACTCCAGGACCACCGAAAGGTCTCTTTCCGTGATGTTACTGGGATGAAACCGTGTTCCGACCTCTCTGCAAATCAACTGGCGTTGGGAATCGCTTGAAACATCACGGAAAGAGACCGTTTCGGTGGTCCTGGAGTTGTCGTCTGGGGAGGCATTATGATGAACGGGCGGACTGAGCTCCACGTTTTCGACAGAGGCTCTGTAACTGGAGATCGCTATTGTTAGGAGATGATCCTTCCCCATGTGCGTCTGTTCCGAGGTGCCATTGGATCAGACTTCATTTTTATGGATGGCAATGCACGGCCACACAGGACTCATGCTGTTGAGGAGCTCCTGGAAAGCGAAGATATCACTCGAATGGATTGGCCGGCGTGCTCCCCTGATTTAAATCAGATAGAACATGTGTGGGACGCTTTGGGAACACGCCTTGCGGCACGATTACATCCTCCTGGGAGCACCCGACAACTTAAACAGATGCTGATTGAGGAATGGACACTCTTACCTCAAGAACTGTTGGACAATCTGGTGCTGAGTATGGGGAGACGGTGCGAAGCAACCATTGCAGTAAGGGGAGGGCATATCCCATACTAAGGAACATCTGCTTGCTGTTCTGCCTCTTGGACAGACAATCATGTGTAACGATACTATGAGTTCAATAAAGCCTTCTTTTGTGTGATTCCATACTGTATGCATTGTATTCATTTCTGCGCAACTATGCTTTCGTCATTCTTTCAGAACAAAATGCTGTATCTGATTTCTGAATTTCATGTCTCTAAGATGATTTCTCGTGAAGTTATGGCAAAAAACATACCTGTTGCTTAAGTTTTGCACACCAGTGTATAATCCAAAACATTTTGAATCAAAAAGAGAATACTAATTGAACTAACCTATCTTTAAAAACCACTGATACCTCGTCTGCTCTATTAATTATTAATATTTTTATATAAAAATTTCAAATTCAAAAATATAAAATAGGATCTAATAAACATTTTGAGACAGTTAATTATATAGTTTCTCATAAATAAAAACAGAAAAATGCCCCAAATCAGCAACTGTTAATATTCGTTCACTTTATTACTTTTAATGTTCTTCCATAATTTTTTTAGGGTGTTCTCATAACATAATTTGGCGTTTTTGTTGTGTGTATTTTTATTCTTTGTATTAAAATCAATAAAAACACTTTGCTGAACATATTTTAAAAGTGAAAGATAAATAACAAAAAATTAAGTTAGAATAATCCAAAGTCCTGCCTTTGCCTATCAAAAGAGAATTTACAAAGTCTTTACTACTAAATATACTGCACTTATTCGGTGATTTAACTCTGTGATTAAAAAGTACTCGAACAGATCGCGAGATATCAATTTATTCATCAAAATTTATTATATTTTCTTAAAATTAATCTCCTAAGACGGCGTAAGACCAACATTTTTACTATTTAGCATTGTAATCGTCAAAAATATCTTCGCGCTTCGGACCTTCCTGAATTAAAAAAACAACAACATATTTTTGGTATTATGTCTATCTGTTTGTGACATAAACACTTTGAGTTAGACGGGGGAAATTTGGAATACAATATTTACAGTAAATTGGAGCAAATTCCAGAAGAAATCTGTGTATTCAGCTGTTCGAATATAAGTTAATAGGATAACTACAAAATGAAAAGAGCTAGATGAATCACATTCCTGGTCTCAGATTTAACAAATACCCTTATCAAATTTTGAGCAAATTCCAGAAGACATCTGTGTATTCAGCTGTTCGAATATAAGTTAATAGGATAACTACAAAATGAAAAGAGCTAGATGAATCACATTCCTGGTCTCAGATTTAACAAATACCCTTATCAAATTTTGAGAAAATTCCAACAAAGTGTCGCCCATCTGTCGGTCTGTACTTTAAAAAAAAATGGAAACGCGATTGTTCAAAAATGCAATTACTTAGATGTATCAAATTACATGCAGTGATCTAAATGTATCAAAAATATATCGGATGGGGAAAACGCAGCTAAAATCGAAATTCGAATTTCGGATGGTATTAAACTTCGTATCAGAAATTAATTGCTTAGAAGTTCACCGAAGATCATCCAAGAAATTCAGAAAAAATACTAAATTCACGCCATAGGATAACATTTCTTAACTATTTAACACCAATACCATGTAAAGCGCTCTCTGGGATAACATCTTTATTAAAGAGATCGTGAAAAAGTTTTGGGTAAGCTGGCTGGGTTTATTTTTCAATTCTCAAAACATACCTTAACGTCGTTTTTTGGGAATCTCTTGCATAGTTTATACCCTATTTTCTTTAATCTTATTTTAATAGACTCAAAATAGCGGGCTCGAAGAAGGAAAATAAGAAATTGTGTCAGAGTGCCATGAACATGGAGCTTCTAGAGTCGTATTTATTGAATATTTGGCAAAAAGAAAACAAGAATAGTAATTGCACTATGAAATGCGAATTATCATGATGCAAAATCCATAAATTTTCAAGGTCATTTGTTTGAAACATCACAGACCGTTTTAGATATAATTCATCCACCAAACAGGACAAAATAAATAATTATCTCGATTATCTCTCTAGCGAATTTGTGGAACTTTTCATTGGCCCAATACCACAACAATGAAATATCAACGGAAGTAGTCTCCACGAAACGGCCTCTCCTTCTCCCATTAAAGTCTTATCCCTTTCCTTCCCCAGAAAGTTATTGGCATTGGATAAGGCTAAAAAATGCCTTGTATGGCATTTGCAAACAATCATTATAAAATATGGATCTTTGGTGCGAATAACGTTTTTTACTGAATATATTATGCGAATATGTATTTTGAGCACCTTTTTGCCGAAAATCAAAGGTTACACAGAGCTACATATGTAGTGACGACTTAACATACCGAGTTTCCACGATTTACGTCGTTGCGCTTTTGATTTATTGTATTTACATACATGCGAGACAAACAGATCGTCAATTTTTTGACGGATTTGGTTCAAAATTTAGAAAAATTAATATTTTAAGTTTTAAGCTCTTGTACTCCATTTTATTACCTAACTCTTTTGAGTTTTGAAGTTGTCTAGTTCAATTGTAAACGAAAGACCAGACAGACAGTTTTTTTTAACTGTCATGTTTTGATATTACTATGATATGGTATTATTGCTGCCTGTATGATGTGAGATTTTAAAATTTTATGAACAATTCCCTCTATCACGAATGCGGAATATGTGTTGATTAATATTTCGTTTGCATCAGCTTGCTCAACGTCATCGTCCATTCGAAACCGAAATAAGTCAAGTTCGAATAATGATGAAGAATTCTTTCGAAACTCGAAAATTCAAGCAAAGAATTGCCTATGGATGATTTTTAAAAAAAATTTTAATATGACAAAGGGATATATAAAAATGTCCACTAATCAAAGATGATAAGTTAAATTCTTAAAAATTCTGTATCCAATAAACTAATTTTTGTAATTAATTAATTAATTTAATTTTAGAAAATGTGTAATCTTTGGACATTATTATTTACCGGATTCGGCTTATGAGCAGGGTGACGTCATCCGAAAATAATGCGCGGATTGAGACGAGCTCCTTTCTTCCCCTGCGTCTGTGGGGGCTTGAATCGGAGACGGCGGTTCTCTACTGAGATGCATAACGATGTCATGCTTGAATCTTGTTGACAGATGGCTTCGGAATGAGAAACTAAAAGTGTAACATGATCCACTGAAAGCCTCCTGTCGAGAAATTATATATATTTGACTGAATGGAAATGCGATGACTGGGCAGAAAAAACAATTGCATCATATTGAGTTCACAATTCCAATTTAGCATCTACTATTATAATGTGTGTCGGGCATCGCTGTCATTCGTTAATCGTTATATTGATGCGAGTAGGAAACTTTTAGCATTCAGTGAGAATGCAAAAAAGAAATCCGCCAACGAAATAACAGTGACAAAAGGAAAATAAGGAAATTCAGAAACGACTCTATTTAGACGTGTATTTCCATATCCAAAGTCAGTCGAGATATCTATGTGAAACATAGAAAACAAGTACTTCGAAATTCAACGTTGTGAATTTGATGATGAATTTTGTGATGACAGAATAGGAGAAAATCATACATGAAAAACTGCGATAAAGAAGTGAATATTGATCCGGTGTTCACTCGGTTTGAATAAGGTTCATTTCAGCATTTCATATTTCTCTATGGACTGCTCCTGTCTCTGGTAAAACTTAAATGTCCCTTTTTGGAATGCTTTTTCTGTGTTGCAACTTCTTATTCAAGAAAATGAAATTAAAAAATTGTTTGAGAAACATTTGTTTACTTGCATACCTTAAATGACATTACTATATAAAAAATGAATGCTGGACATAGAGGATTAGGAATGCAAGGAATGTGTAGGTTTTTTTTTTTTTAGACTGGACAACGATAAATTTACTAAACATGAAAAAAGTAATGCTATAATTTTAAGTTAAGCTACTTTATGTGTGCAGTATTAATACTTAGTAAACTTTTGATATTATGCCTTATTGTGCATATCTTAAGATTTTTAGATTTAATTGGCAAATGTTAAGATTTTAAGATGATTTAAGATGTCATTGGCAAAATTCAATGTTGAATTTTCGAATTCAGCAGTAGATGTCGTTTATTGGATTATATTTTAAACGGGTCCATGTTAACGTTAGTGGATAAAACGTTAAGTTACAAATAATACAATGTTGTGTTATAGCAAAGAAATTTAATATAATAAATGCTTTTATCAGTATTTCTCGTTTTAGGTCCATTGCTGTCAAGTCGCTACATCCCTTTTGTGCAAGATCCTTTTTGTAGTGATTTCTTTTCATGTGTCTCCAAGGTTATTAATGTTATTATTTTAAAAAAGTTAATTACAAATTTTAACAATTTTAAAATTGGTAACCACAACATAATCATTTCCACTGGACTGATCTGTGGAATTTTAAGTAAAGAGAACTTTATGAATTTTAGCTACGAGAGTTGCGGCACAGTCGCTTCCGACGGAATTGTGCTTTAGAATTTGGAGTAAAAGTAATTTTAAAAATTTGAACTTGATAATTAATACGCAATTGCTAAAACAAAATTATCTACAGAATTTTGAGTAAAAGTTTTGAATTATTTTACTTTCATCACCAATTGCGTCTCCCTATTTTCAGAAAGCTTATTTCTTTAAAAATTCGTAAATTCCTTAAATTAAAAAAAAATGAATAAAAAAAGAAGAAAGGAAGAAAATTTGGTTTGTAGGAATTTTATCACTTTTATAATTTGTGCAAAGATTCAGTTATCTTAATCTATACTTCCATTATATTTTTTTAAATGAATATCTAAAACTTGAACTTGATACTTTAAGAACCTTTAGTAAATTATCTTTTGTCTTAATTAGTTCAACTTTCACAAAACAAAATGTAAAGTGAATTGAAATGGAAAGTGGTCACACCCACAGGCGAAAATTGTAACCGGTTTTGTTCTTGTGCTCCAATTTGCCAACTTTGGTATAAATAGCGGATAGAATTTGAAAATCAGTCAAAACACTACAAAGCCTTCATTCGTAGAGCACTGCATCCAGTCATGAAAGTGGTGAGTATACGTTCCTACATTTACCATTCCTGGTGTCCTTTTAAGCTAAAATTTTTATAGTTCAACATTTGGAATAAGGAATCAATGTATCTGTTATATAAACAGCGTCACAGATATTCCTAGTATTCTGGAAAAGAAAACGCTAAGATCATAAAGAGTTGCACGGGACTAAATCATACAGACCTTTTATCCTATTCAAAGAAATTCTAAAATTAATTCAATGAAAGTCATAATTTTTTTTCTGACAGTACCATGATTGGGATTAATTTTTAAAGTAAATAAATGCATAATAGTAACATGTCAGGGTTATTCAATCTAGTATTTTTCTATTTAGAATTGTTCAAAAGTTTTTGCTTTGCTATGATAGTGTTCATATATGAATAATATGAGAAAACTTGGACAATATTCTTGACTTTGCAAGTCCCTCCTTGAAATTTAAAAGCATGGATTTTTATTTATTTTAATACATTTCGTGAATATATAAATCTGCCAAAATTTTGCACTAAAATATCAATTGCAGATCGCCATCGTCCTCCTTATGGCTGGTGCCGCCATGGCCCAATATGTCTCTCATGGTGCCCCAGTCGTACACCAGGTGGTCCACCAACCTGCCGCTGTACATGCCGCTTCAGCCGGACATACCTACGGAGCTCACGGACAACACGATTCTGGATACGCCGCCCATGGAAACGCCCATCACGCTGACCGAGGACACTACGCTGACAGGGCACACACGGCTCATGGACACCACAATGTTGGAGCTGCATCCAGCCATGATGCTCATGGTGCCCATGGTAAGTTTATAAGTACTTAAGTTTACTACATCCTCTAAATTGTAGAAGAATTTGGATACCTAATTGTTAGAAGAAACTGCCTGATAATTCAGTATCCAGATGCGCTGGATTTCCTTCCAGCGCTTAATTTCCATGTAAATCTGTATTCTCCTTTCCAAAAAGCTTTTAAACACCGCTATTCGAGAATGATATCAAAATATGTAAAAAAATATTCTTACTGTAAAATATACAATATCATGCTATCTTAATGAGAAGCTTTTGTCCATTGTAAAGTTTTAAAATAAACCATTCCAGGCAATCTGAATTTTAATTCTTAATTTTTTTTTAATTTATTATATTTTTCTTAAATATTCTCTGTTTGGTTGAGTAACATGCTTTAAATAAATGGTTTTGTATCATGCGAATTCAGTAAATGCAAGAATTCAGAATTTTTAATTTGGATTTGATTGTCGTTATGCTTGAGTGAAATTATTACGTCCCCCCCCCAAATTTGGATTCCAAAATTCCGAAGTATTTTTCATCCTTTAAGTCAGCAGGCGCCGGAGATTGTTGAACACATTTGATTTCAATGAAACATATATTTTTAGCTTAAAATTTCAAAAAGTTTTCACCTTTAAGAAACATGAAATAATTATTAAAAATATCATTGTTCTATTTCATTTTGTAATGCAATTCGTGATTAAAAATAGATACCCATATTCTATCCTTCTTTTCTAGCCTCCCACTACGGCAAGTACCGAAACGTCGGAGCTTACGCCAGCGATAAGGGAACCGGATACGAAAAGGCCTACGCCTACGACAAGAAGGCCGGACACCACGCCGTCCTCGCCGACCACGGTGCCCACGCCAGCAGGTACGCAGTTGCCGACAGGGCTGCACAACATAATGTTGGAGCTTACGCTCAGGCCGGACACGATAGACATGGAGCCCACGACAGATATGCCGCCCAGGCCCATGGAGTCCGAGCCCACGACAACGCCGCTTACGGACGATACAGCACTGGACACCAACAGGCGTACCACCAAGCTCCAGCAGTCGTTACCTACCATCACGCTCCAGCACACTCCTACCACTATTAAAGATGTCTGCTCAAAAAGTAAGTAAAATTATATTTTATAAAACTTCTGCTAATTGATTTTTCAATAGTTAGTAAATAATTATGATACAGAAAGCGTTTAGTTTTATACGCAATTAAGGATTAAGATTGATGATTTGAAAATGTCACTAAAATATAAATATTTTTTGAGGTTTTTAAATAATCGAATATTTTTACAGATTATTTGTCCATGATGTTTGCAGTGGATTCGGATTGCTTTTTTCCCCCTTCTTCTTTTTTGATAAAAGTTAAAATAAATAAAAAGATATTAATACCCTGAAAAGTCATCGATCATAATAAAAATACAAGTAATTACAAACACTTCAAACAGGAATATAATAGAATGCACTTTATGACAATGATTAAGTTAATATCTAAAGACTTATTTATGAACCTTTTGAAAGAAAAATGTTAGCTATACTGAATTATAGTATTAATCTATAGGAATGAGGATTTTGTTGAAAGTAAATTAATTTCAAATGGCGTCAATTTAAACTGGAAAATTGGTTTATATTTTAAACCTCAGGATCATGAATGAGGATCGTATAAAATTAAATATAATTAAACACCATCAAAATTAAAATATAAATTTTTCGAATCAGTCGAATAAAAAAACTTTTTACTTTTCGAATAAAATAAAATAACTCAAAAACTTTGAGAGATATTGGCTGAATGAAATAATCTAGAAATTTAAACAAAGGAACTTTTCTTTCAAACCTTAAATCCTTTTACATTACTTCTCCATGATCATGTTAGAATCGGACAAATCGCAGTTTGAATATTCTTTTGAAATTTCAATGTGAACAATTTAAATGAATAAAAAATGTTGAACAAATGTTTTCCTTCAACTAACTGATTTTTCTTTCCTTTAGATTTAAGATTCGACTTTCATGACTGCAAATGGACAAATGTGTGTTTTTTGTTCTCGTTGTTATTCTATTTATTGACTTTGTCGTTGTGTAAAAAATATGAAAGAAAAAAAACAATAAAACATTTTAAAACTTCGAAGGTTTTCTTCATTTCTTTTTAAATATCTCATTTTCTTGCAAAAATTTAGAATTCTTCCAAGGATAATTTAAATTTTTAAAATGTCTATAGATATATACAAATCAAGTCAAAAAATTTCCTTTCTGCAGTTTATTGGAATTGCATCATTATAAAATTTTATTAATTCTTATAGATAACTGAATTATGCGCAAGATTTAAGCTTTTAAATAAGACAATATGGCCTACTTTCGGAGAAAGGTGAGGAGCAAAAAAAAAAAAAAAAATCGTTTTTTCCCATCAAAAAAATTATATAGAATGATTCAATCAAATTGAAACAAACCATCAATTCTAGCATCTCAAATCACGAACGTATTTTACGCAGTTAAAATTCTATTGTTTCTTTAGTACTTTCGGATATATCCAGTACATTATTATTCAAATGCTGACTTAACCCTATTATTGAAATGCAATATATATATATATATTAAAAATAATAAAAAAATAATAGGTTAATAAATAATTCTTCTAACCAATGCACTTTGAAGTTGTAATTGCTGATTATGCATCAATATGAATTTTTCTTCCTTTTTTTTACTAAACGGTAGTTATTCTTTTAATTAAAGCATAGCTGATTATTTCCATTGGGGCTTTTGACTAAGTTTATCACCAGTAAAATTTGCATCTTATCATGATCATTAACATTGCGTTAATGTTTGGAAAACACTTGCCAACATTAATGCAATTTGATTTTATTCGAATGGACTCGTCCAATACAAATATAATGTAATTTATTTTATTTAATTTTAGTGCATTTAGATACTGAAATTTTAAGTGGGAATATCCTTTTATCTACTGAAATGTATTGCGTTATATAAATGCAGAAACAAATTTAAAAAGGCGGTTCATTTACTTCAATCATATTTGTTTATATAAAGTATGATTATCTCAACGCAGTTTTGAGCAAGAATATAAGAGTCAACAAAATTCCATTATTGATATTGCGTTGTATTGTTGATTAGAATGATTTTAGTAAAATATCTTTCCTGACTTTAATTGTATTATTGATAAAATTCTTGTCGTTTCCTGATTTTTTTAAGAAAAGAATTACACATGTTATTATAATTTTTCTCTTGAAAATATTTAAGGTTGCAGATTAATTTCTTGTGGAGCAATCGTCTTTTTAAGTGAGCAGCGATACATTTTGTAATTTTACAATGACTAATAGTCTGATAAAATTATTAGGGTGTTCAATTATTATCATGTGAGAACATGACGTTTAGGGGTTTTGAAGCCACAAAATGCACGGGCAGAAAATTGTGGATTTATAACGTATGAGACATTGATTTTTCGCTTTTATAGTTATTAGAAAATGATAAAGAAAAAAGTTAAAACTTTTTTCTTTATGAACCGAAAGAGATCATTTCGTATCAACCGTAAGAGCGATGGCTTTTTACGGCGTAAACTGATTTGAAATTATCACTTGACTTCTGTATTGCACAATAGTCATCTTTTAGAAAAGAGATGGTTTTATTATTTTTATTATTATTCATCTTAAAATTGTTCGAGCTCCATTTTTTTTTTTTTTTTTTGCCAGTTAGAAAATAACTTTTGATACCTCCCTTCGCTGTTCATTCCCATTTTCTTCTCTGTGCTTCTTCGATCCATAACTGCTCATGACCCTGCCTTTTATTGACCAGACAGGAGAATTGGATATATTACGGATGTTCGCGCCATGTAAAAGCTGAAATTTACCATAACAAATTTGCATTTAATACAAAGCAGTTTTTCCCTTTTCTCTTTTGAAATACAGATGAAATGCGTAGTGAATATACAAAAGCATTTTTAAAAACTTTTATTTCTGGTCATGTGTTTTCTTTAATTTATTCGTTTCATTTAGTTAATATTATTTCTGCATGACGGTTAAGATAAAAAAAAATAAAGTATACCTTAAATTTGGAATTCAAGATCATGGAGGCAAGATTGCGTTTGGCGATCGAAGCGCCATTCCGCAATGTATTTTGATCTTGTGCTCATTAAGCCAACTGTCAGGGAACAAATCTCTCCCAAGCTACTCATTCAATATTTTTAGGATGCTCTGTGAAAGTGAAACAACACTTTAAACGCATCCTTTTGCAACCCGCTTGTTTCTAGAAATGGCACATAATTTGGAAAGTGTCGTCTTTGTTATCTGAAAATGGTTCAAAATACTTTTCTTTCCTCTTCAAGAGTAGACAAATCGACACATTAAATAATGGGTAAAGACGAAACACAACTTCCTAAACACCAGAAAATGCAAAAGAAGACATTTATGGGTAACACTTTTCCAGATTTTATGCATAAAGAATATAACTTTGGGATATTTTAAAAAATAAAGGTTTAAAAGGCAACCTTTTTTTTTTTTTTTAAAAAAAGAAGGATTTATATTATTAAATTAAAGGCTTCTTATTTGCACTTCTTATTTCCGTCTTGTTGCGATTAGAAATTTTTGCATTGAAATCAAATGCAAAATTTTCTTTTCTCGTGAAATTAACTGATATTTATGGAATGCAGAGTATACTTCCCATTACTCATTCCTTATAATATAAACATGAGGCAACATGTTACTTTAAGTCGAAGAGTGGATGAATGAGTTTTCAGCTTCATGGTGCAGTCAGATGTGGCCACACTAAGTTTAAATTTTGAGGTAAATGGCATCATATGAAAATGGAAAAGTGCGTTTAAAAAAAAGGTCAATTTTTGTACGAAACAAATATTAAGGCGAGTGATATTTAATTTATCTAAATAAAATTATAAGTGATTAAAATGATAAAATTCTATCAATTAATTTCAAAGGGAAAATGAATAGATGGAGTCCAAAAATTCACAAATGTTAAGAGAAGATGTGCGAAAAAATACATATCCGATGAGGATTAAAAATTTCATATAATAGAAGGATGACTGAAAACAACGTGGCATGCTGTGCACGATAGATTATTCAAAATGCATTTCTAGCTGACACTTCGTAATTATAGAAAGAACTTTGTGCTTTTGGTGATGTTCTGGATATCTTTAATCTAACAAATATGAAAGTGAAAGTCCGGAAGTGTCAATTTATTGAACTTCGAAGCTTCATTTTCATGCTTATTAGTATTTAAAAATAAACACACATTTGAGAATGTGAAATATTCTCTATCATTTCACTTGAGGTAAATTTTATCGAGCCTTCCAAGAATGAAAATATTTTCATATATGAAAGTTTATTCAATTGGTTGACACTTGGAAAGGAATAAGTTCCCTGCACTGTCATAATTCACTTGAGAACAGTTGGAAAGTAATTACTGAAAATAGAATGTCTGCCCAATTCATTTTACTGCTATTTTTTTCCTCACCACCTTTTTCATGTTATCACAATGACGATGTTTGAGCTTGAAAACGAAATTGATAGGAGAGGGAGGAACAGATCTGCTGATGAAGCATCACATACCAAGCATCGAATCGAATAAACAGAAATAATTGATAGTTTTTAATCAAATAAATGAATACAAGGAAATTTTGGTTGTTATGGGTTTTTTTTCAAATGATTATTACAGTATTTTGCTTTAATATTTCAGTATATTCTGCAAACTTACTGACATGCATGATTAAATTCGTTGAATTTAATGAACGCAATTCATGAGTCATCCGAAGTGGTAAGTCAAATGCGTGCGATCTTACATCAAACTGTAATTCATTTAATCTGCATTTCTAGAAGTGAAAATGGATTCAAAAATCCAACTGAGACTCGCATTCGATTCATTAGAATTATGTAAATCGCCGGGGAGAATGAAAGGAAATGATAAGACTCCAACTGGGTTGAATTTTAAAATGACGAAAACGGACCGCGAAGAGGGATAAAATCCGATTCACTTGATTCTGAAGTCTCCACCAGACAGATTCGGAATTGCACTCCACTCGCAGATGAAGGAGTAGATATATTAATTGCATTATTGCTGTTGAATTCACTGTATCTTTTGAGTGATGAGGTGTTTTTATTTTAAGATGTGAAGCATTTTTAATATTTTTAATTGAATAGTCAATACATTTATAAAAATCTGTGTCTAGCCTATTATATATTTACAAAGGAATGACACCTTAACAGATAACGATAATGAATGGCGTCGCTCTGTCATTTATAGAAGTTCTGAGCTGCCCTTCTTGAACCATTTTTTAAAACTAAATTAGAACTTACCAAAGGCAGACAATTGGCAGGGTTGTGAGGCACTTGAAAGTTGCAAAGCTACAGTGTTCCATGGAATACCTTACAGTATAGAGTAAAGAAAGGCTAGAGTACATTGAATGACTTCTAAGCAAGCGTTTTTTAAAGATCGTGCACCCAAGTGCTTTTAAATAAGCAAATAAACATATCACATGCTGATAAGTAGTATGTTTATAAATTTAAATTCAACAAATGTGTGAAGAATGACATATAATTTTGCAATCAAAAATGGGAGATACACGCGTTCATTTACACTCATTGGAGCAAACTAGTTATACAGTTTTCTGAAAAGACATAAAATCAAGGTGTACCTGGGATTTCCAAGAAGTGTTTCGTTATCAACAACCATACTTTTCAACTAACCGGTTGTTAAGAAGTTTGTAGATGTATAAGAGGAAATGTATGAGAAACATAAATTTTCTCCATACGATGCATATAATGTTGACGAAACTAGAACCGTCATTGTTCCACCAACAGTCCTTACTTTTCAAGAGCAAAGACAGGTTGAAGCGTTTCTATAACATTATTGTGTAAACTTGGTTCTTCTGAGATATGAATGGGTACGGTCAAACTTTATGCCAACAAAATTTATTTTTTCTCGAAGAAGAGAGACCGATTCTCATTTGAGGATGCTTTGCAATCTCAGTCTCTGCATGCTCAGTATCACCTTTCTGGACGGATGCTGGCAATTTGGTAGGATTATTTCTTTTTGGTTGGCTAATTATGAATATGAATTTTCGAAACAATCAAATGGAAAATGCAATTCTTTTGATTTCGGATAGCCATGTCATCAATTCAAGAATTTCACTCTGATCCACACAATTCGGGAAAAGCATGTTACTTTGATGTGCTAACCACTATTTTGTTACTATGGAACAACTAATACTAACTTACTAATACTATGGAACAACTAAACAACTTTCATGGCTATGATCTTCGCCCAGAGCCTCTATGACCTTCTTCAGATGAAGACGATGAAAAAAAAATCTTTGATTGTTGATATGGTATTAATGTATTTTCTCTGACTCAAAGGAAGAGCGTCGGTCCAATGCGGAAAGTGTCTTGCATAATCCATGAAAGAACCCAAAGAAAAGAAAACTACTTTTTATGAGAACTTCGAAAATAACGTCCTTAAGTTGCCATATAAAATAAAAATATCTGCTACTTCACTCTGAAAATCTAATTCCCGTAATTTAATTTAAAATGAATTGCTGCACTTGACCTTACTGCAGCTATGAGGTGAGAGAAGGCGAATAATTTCTATAAAAATCTAATTGATAAAAAAATTTATGAAACAATGAGTTTTCGAGACTGACATAGTATGTTAAACAATAAATATTTCAGTAAACTCAAGCAGACATTCAAGGCTTAGCAAATAGGTCTTATTTCATCCTACTAAAAAAATAAGCTTCAAAATCAGTGAATTGCAAATAGTAGAACAGAACGGAATTTTAAACTTATATCAATGTTTTGTAATTTTCAAAATAAGTTCAATAAAGAAATCATCCCATCTTTTTTTTTTTTTTTTTTTTTTTTTTTTTTTTTTTTTTTGTGAATCCTAGCTTAGAATACAATTTAAAAGATTTTAAGACCACCATTTCATTTGGAAATTTATAAAAGTGCATTCCAAGATATTTTCAAATATAAAATAAATCAAATCTTTATTCTCGCTTACAATAAAGATGAATTGCTTATGAGTGTGCCTGTGTGTGTGTGTAGGTTTTGGCCCCCCACAAGCCAGACCTATTGACTGAGAGTACCAAACAAGGCACATACATACTTGTGCACTCAGGAATTTTCAAATTTTGGATATAAATTTAAATAATTAAAAATTAAGCAACATGGCGTTTTTCTGTGATAACATCTGAAAATATGGTTCTAATTATCTAACTAATGGTTCTAATTATCTAAAAATGGTTCTAATTATCTAACTAATATCTAATTATACTAATTATCTAACATATAAAATAATTTTCAATTTGTAATTACTTTTTAAAAATACTTTAAGCATACTCTTCATCGATATATTTCGAACAAAAAGAAATTTAACCTGCAGGGACACGCGGGTACGGAAAAAATAAATTTTTATCAAACTATTATCACCACATTGACAAAAACTCAAAGTAAAAGATTTAGTTATTTCTTACTGCAATTTCTACCTAAAAAAAGGGAAATTTTAAGCACATATCTGCACGAAAAGAAATATAAGTGAAATGTGATATTTTCTAAAAAAATATTCGAGAAATTTTTTTTTGTGATCTCTTAATATATTTACATTGTTAATTCAATGATTGAGCTTTATGTACGGAAAACTTGTCCTCTGAATATTCACTTTAATCAGGCTTAACACGAACACTGATTTCTAAACCTTTAGTAATACATATAATAAAAATGGGGTCAAAAAGAAATAAATAATCATACTTTATGTAGCTTGACTCAGTAAACTTTGGGATGAATTACGAATTCGAATTTTTTATTCTGACCCTCTATTCTGTGAGTCATATTTAGTGAAATATTTTTTGTGACAAACCATTTGAAATAAAAAAAAAATCCAATATTTTGCAACTAAACTTCACTGTGTTATGAAAGTTTGAATATCACCATGCTATCTTGGTATTAATTCTGACGAATCAAATGGGCGCCAAAGGCAGCTTGCATAAAATAAGAAATCTCTTCTGCAATCAGTTTTTCAAAAAGATAAAAGAAAGCGAAACTGTTTTGAAAATCATAGTCAAAAGAAATTAAATAGTAAAATCAATCGAATAAAAACAGTTTTTAAAAGTACCCTTTTTTTTTAAAAAAAATAATACAAATTTTTATTTTATATTTATAAATATCTGGTATTCAGTTCACTGCTATTAATATTGTCAAATCTTGCAATTCCTTTTTTCTCGAGTGCGTCATTAGACGATATCGTACATGTGAAATCAAAAATTAGCTCAATGAACCAGTTAACTGATAATGGATTTATGAAAATCTTAACGCATTATCATCGTCAGAAGTAAACAAAATTTCAAAATTCAGCATATCAGAAAGTAAGAGTACAATAAATAATTAAAATCTAATTTTACAAATAAGAAACAAACCAGGTTAAATAAAAACATTTAAAAACAAATAAAATCAGTCATGCACAAATGTTTCAATCCTAAAAGTTAATATTAATAATCAAATTATATGTTCGACGTTTCTATGAAGTGAGTCATCTTCAGTCGGCGATAGTAATTTATTAGTTTACTACTTTGGTTTCTTACTTTTAATTAATTAACCTCGTGCCAAGAATATCGTCTATATTCTTTCGATATTTTTTTTTCAGTTTAGATATCGCAGTCTGGTAATATGCAAATTACGTTTATCCGTTAAAAACTTTTTGCACACTTCATAAACGCACTTTTAACTGCACCGTACGATTTTCAAAAAAAAAAATTATACATATATTAATATAATTTTAAAATCAAGATGCATTATTTTCACTGGATTTTATCCCACATGCTACAGTTTTCAGAACATTTTAGTGATAGAATTAATTGTTACTAATTATTGGTTATTTCATAAGCAGATGATACGATAGAGAACGAAAAATAAAAGTATTTGTCTGAAACTTTAAAATCCTTTTTTTTTCATCACCAGACAAGAGAAATTGTGAGTAAAATTACCATTCGTTAACTGCCATATGAATTTCATCACTCAGCTTCCTTCAAACTAGCCTTTGTAATGAAATGAATTTTGTTATTTTAGAGCTATTGAAAAAATCAGCTACATACCATACTTTTAATCTTTTGTCAATGAGTGGCAATAGTAAAAAATGAAAGTGAATTTTTCGCAGAAGAAATTATTCGGTTCCCTTCCTTACGTAGCTGAGTATCATTTGAAATGACAGTTAAAGAAAGCTACAATTTATACAGAAGACCTTAACATTTTTTAATATGGCTGAGCATTTTGGAATCAAGTTTCACACAGCTAAATGGACCAAACTAAGCAGCAACCGACATTATATTACATAGGATTCTAAGAAATCACAATTGACACTATATAGCAAACAATTATGTTCGTATTGCCACGTACAACTATAGTATAGAACTCTCAATGACACACACAAGAGGTAGAGCTAAACCAATTTATTAACTCAACTCAGAAACTGACAAATCTTCTGCTTTTATACAAGCAGAGAAAGTTCCAGAATACTCTTCTGGAGACAGTAAGAAAAGTCCAGAACACTTGTCTGGCAAACTAAAGAAATGTTCAGTATCTTCCGGAACATGAAATAAGGGAAAACATAAAATCAATTATTTACATATACTATTAATCGCATTGTCTCTAGCGGGATTCGAAACCAGACCTCTTGATCGCGAGACCAGTGCCATGACCATTCGGCCGTGGTGATTCGACTTGCTCTCTTCAATGCGGCAATATGAATTAAAACAGTTAGTCTCTGTAAATTCATTGAGACATAAAACATAGATTTTATTTCAAGATCAATTCATTATAGAACGAGTAAGATTAAAAAAATCAAATGTATTTTCATTTAAATCCAATGAAATTTATTTCAGTTTTATCAGCTCTTTTTATTATTACTATGCATTATTTTGCACTTTTCTGTGACATCTTTCTGCCTGCACTTGGTGCATCAGTAGAAAAAATTATTATATGAAAAAGTGCATTATTTTACATTTCAGGAGTATTCAACATCAGTAATTTCTCAGTATAAGGATAGACGAGAAGATTGCTTTGAAATATATGTTCGCTTGTCGATTTATTTATTATTAACTAGTCTAATATTTTTCTCCTCTTTCCTCTGTCACTATATGAGCAGAAAAAAATGAGCCTGTAGGGCTGGAAAATTGCGAATGACGCATTTCATAATCTTACTTGAGGAAGATAAAAATGAGTAGAACAATTTTATCGACTCACCGCGTCAATTGAAGTTTGGAATCCATTTTGTAGTGTGCAGATATTGCCCGAAATGATCAGAATGATTATTTGAGATAACTTCCTAATTTTTAATAGCAACTCAATTTAATAAATTGAGTTTATAATTTTCTTTAGCAACTCAAGTTTTGAGAATTTTTTAAATTAAATCTCTATTTTATCGTTGGTACATTTTCAAAGAGGTCATAGGAATAGTGATATAATCAGGAGGAAAGTGTTAATTGCGGGGAACAACTTACATTAATTGCCAATTAATCTGAAGGGACAAATAAAAAGATGTTGCAAATTGCGAAAAAAGATTAAAGATGGGAAATTTTATGTTTATGATTCATTTAATATTCTTTCCTGTCTGCACAATGTAATAATCTACAACTGCAAAATCATTTTTTGCATTTGTAATATATTTGATTAGCATGGTTTAAATAATATATTAAATATTTCTAAGTTAAAAAAATTTCATAATCTGTTATGTCACAAACATTTCTATACCCGAAAGAGCATGAAGTAGTTTAAAATCTTTAATTCAAATTTCATTCTTGATTGTAATAAATCAGGATTATAAAGTGAAAATTTGAAAATTATTTTGGAACGACAACTTTTTTATAAATTATCTTAAAATGTTGAACTCCAACTCAATTTTATGAAGAAAATTTAACCTAATACTCAGAAGTATTTGCGTAGAAAATTGACTGCAAGTCAGAGTTCTAGGCATATGACAGAGTAAATTACCAGACACTAAGTGATTCCGCATTATCATTTGTAATGACGTATTAGCTGATATGAAATAAAGCAAAGAGATAAATAAAAATATAAATGATGTGGTCGTTTCATTCAGAATAATTATCTAAAATATCTTAATTGAAAGTCGAAAGATAAATACTTATTTCTACAGGTACATTTCATTTAATTAATTTTTTTTTCTTAAATCCTTAACTGTGAAATTTTTTCCCATTAAAAGAAAAGAAGAAAATGAAACTCTTTTACTTTTTGCATGTGATTATCTTAACAATGTCTTTAAATTAAGCTAAGATAGAACGTTCATTGGAATTTAGTCTAAACAATCTGTTTTCAAAATAGCTAGCAAGGAAATGCAAGAGAATTTCCGGATAACTATTACAATTATTTTGAAGTTATAATCGGAATGTATTATTTGTACAATGACTTTTTAAAAAAAGTTTATTTCTTTAAAAATCCAAATTTAAGTCTTTCTAATTTTTCTTACCCTTGAGAATTTTTTTTCTTTCAATCGGTGGATATTTTAAATCTGAACTTGATACATTTTTGATAGCGTTTAGTAAATGACCTTTTCTTTATTTTAATGAAATCAACCTTCCAAAAACAAAATGGTCAATTGAAATGGAAAGCGGTCACACCCAAGGGTGAAAGCTGTAACCGGTTCGATTCTACAACCTATCGGTATAAATAGAGGATCGAAGTCGAAAAATTCATCAGATTCTGTAAAGCACTCATTCGCTCAGTTCTCCAATCTTCAGTCATGAAAGTGGTGAGTATTCATAACGGATTTTGTTCTCCGTTTCGCTGAGGAAGAGAGACTTTTTCTGGCAATAGGTTTCAGATTTAAAATCAGGAAGATGTTTTATAATTGTATTTTATATGTTAGTTGCAAATCAGTTAAAAACTATTATTTAAAAGTTACTGTTCCATTGTAGAAAGAAAAGATACAAAACTGCCAATTTAATGTATATTGACAGTTGTTATATTTTATCTGCCTCTAATTGGAGCATATCAGAACAGGAAATTTTAAAACTTTCTTCAGTTGTCGAAAGATAAAATGTTAAAACAATTATAAAATGCAATAAACACAGCATTTTTAGCAAATTAAAAACTATTTTTCTATTCAGAATAAAGAGTTCTAGAACATTTCTAAAGCACTATATTTGAAATATTCATCAAATTCAAATCCCATAATAGAATTAAAATGCCAATTTCAGATCGCCATCGTCCTTCTTATGGCTGGTGCCGCCATGGCCCAGTATGCTTCCCATGGAACTCCAGTCGTCCACCAAGTGGTCCACCAACCTACCGCTGTACATGCCGCTTCCGCCGGACATGCCTACGGAGCTCACGGACAACACGCTTCTGGATACGCCGCCCATGGAAACGCACACCACGCCGACCGAGGACACTACGCTGACAGGGCACACGCCGCTCACGGACACCACAACGCCGGAGCTGCATCCAGCCACGATGCCCACGGAGCCCAAGGTACGACAGATGCATCCACGATTTGCTTTATTTTTCATTAAAGTCTCAAATTTACAATAGCATTTTTTACAATCTGATAGTGTTACAGTTCTTTATTTTTTTAAGTTGAAAGTTCTTTCACAAATTTAGAATAAATCTAATGATTCTTCATGTTTTATATTTGCTTGAGAAGTAATTTATGTTCAGTCAGCCTGTTTCAATCAAAATGTGTTCGATCTGTAATGATCAATTATATTCTGCCTTTGTTTCGTTTGCAAAGGTTAAGTAAGTTTGTTTCAAAAGACTTCCTAACGGAATATACTTGGTTATAAATATCAATAAATTCCAATATTTTCGTTATAATATCATAACAGCTGCAGCATGATTTTGTAAAAATGTTTCGACATGCTATCTAGCATTACTTTTGCTTTATTTTTCTTTATAAAACATTTTTAAAAACTTAGTGCATTACATCAAAGGAAAATATAAAAAACTTTGAAATAACTCTTCAATAACTTTGAAGAATTTTATCATTTTTACTAATCAAATTTGCTAAATGCTTTTGCGTGTTCTCGCAGGTTCCCACTACGGCAAGTACCGAAACGTCGGAGCTTACGCCAGTGATAAGGGAACCGGATACGAAAAGGCCTACGCCTACGACAAGAAGGCCGGACACCACGCCGTCCTCGCCGACCACGGTGCCCACGCCAGCAGGTACGGAGTTGCCGACAGGGCTGCACACCACAATGTTGGAGCTTACGCTCAAGCCGGACACGACAGACACGGAGCCCACGACAGATACGCCTCCCAGGCCCATGGAGTCCGAGCCCACGACAACGCCGCTTACGGACGATACAGCACTGGACATCAACAGGCTTACCAACACGCTCCAGCAGTCGTCTCCTACCACCAAGCCCCAGCACACTCCTACCACCATTAAATATATCGGCTCAAAAAGTAAGTGTTCTTGTTAATTCGAATACAAAATTAATACAAATTTTTTTCTACGGAAAAACGCATAATAGAAAATTTAACGGATAATGTTCTCAAAGTGAAAGAATTTTAGAAATAAAACATTCGAATAAAAGTAAAGAAATCGTCCTTTGAAATCTTTTTATGATTTTTCTGGGCAGATGTTTTATCATTGGTTCGAAAACTTAAATTCATTTTCCAAAGTTGAAAAAAACTTTCCTTGTAACAACGTTGCATTTCTATCTGTAATTAATTTTCAAATAGAAAAATGCGATCTTCAATTAAGTATGACGGGCCGAGAAAGCTATTTGAAAAGGAAGCATTTGTCGTTAAGCTATTTCTTTTTATACCCGTTCTTATTGCGAAATTTCGTACTGATATCTAATGAGGCTTTAAAAATTTATTTCATTGCAAAGTGGAGGATTATTTAAAGCTCATATAATAATTTTTATATGCAGAAACTTAATAAATTTTTGGTGATCTACTAACTTGGTAGTATTCATTAACAATTTTCATCCAGCGAAGTCATCTCGATCCTTTATGCGAAATATTGTGCTTATGAAGGAGCGACTCAGGAATTTTTAAATACAGATTTCGCTTCATTTGTTTTTTTAAAGAAAATACTAAATATTAAAATGTTTAAGTCTGCAACCACAAATAAAATAAATGTCGCTTTATGTATTCGCTTTTAGTTTTAAACAAAAAGTCAGAAAAAGAATATTTCCTCTTTATTTTGAAACAAGCTTATAAATTAGTTTAAACAGTTTTATCTAAATGTTTGTATTATTTCATTCTAGAAACGTTAAGCTAATCTACGTTTTTTTAAATGGAATAGGTAGTTGTTGCTAAGAAATAGATGCGTGAATTGATCTGATACCATGTAATATATGTGTTCCAATTTTTAACTATCTATGATATTTGGAATAAATTTTTATATAAATTAATTATAGGTTATATTTACTCGATTTTTTAATTGCAGTAGTTAAAATTAATATTCAATCTGAAGTAGTTTAAATAAAAAAATATTTCTATTAAACCATGTGGGCTTTTAGATTAATAACGTATCATTAGAAATTCGAGCTCAAAATTATTTTTTTCTCTACTAAAGCATTGTGAAAATAACCTGAAATCAACAATGTATGATTATTCTTGTTTAAACTGTAGTTATTATTAATGTAAATTCATTAACAATAACTACAGTTTAAACAAGAATAATCATACATTGTTGATTTCAGGTTATTTTCACAATGCTTTAGTAGAAAAGAAAGCGTTACGCATATAAATAAGGGCATAAAAATAGAATTTATTTATAAATTTTTAAATTTGATACATCACAGATTTCATTTTATTGATAGTAAACCACAATTTTTCAAAACATTTCTTCATTAACAATTAAATTTAATAAATAACTAAAAAAATTTTGATAATTTCAAAATAAAAATCATTCCGATATTTTAGGTAATAATTTCCAATTTTGATTGATTTGTAATTGTAAAATACTAAATATGCTAAACTGCTTTAAAAAAATTAATTTTGTAAATGACAAAATGGCTATAAGAGGATTTTAAAAGGTACGAGCTGGAAATTGAAATGATATGTAGATTTAGGTTATCATTTGAAAAATTTAATCAAATTAAAGAATATATATATATTGAAAGTTAAAAAAAAAATATGTGTAACTTGTTCCATACGAATAATTTGCTTTGATTTTTTTACAGGTTTGTAACTGAACTTTCTTGACTGGAAATTGAAAAATTATTGTATTTGGTTTTAGTTGTTGTTACATTATTTATTACCTGCATGTTTGTGTAAAATAATGAAAAATACAATAAAAATTTCAAAAGTTTAAAACACTTTTTTATCTCATTTTATTTCAGAATTCATTTCTACATTTCCTTAAAATTCAATAATTGCTATCCGAAAACAAAACTAATATTGAATTTTGAATAAATAAAGTTTATAGCTATTATGATACACTTATTTAACTAGCCTTATTTCATGTTCGTAAGGATAGAATCTTCTTACCGATTTTAATTTTATTTCTTGATGTGCCAAGGTTTTGAAACCTTGCCTGTTAATGCCTTTTTGTTTAAAAAATATCATTTCCAAAATTAAATTATTAGTTAACTAATAATTTCGCTAAATTATAAGTTACCTCGTTCTTTATTCATGACGCCAATTGGAAATGAATTTTTGAAAAAAAAACTGATTTCAAAATTCTCTAACCTTTACAAAAATATATTAGAAATTAAAGTATAAAAAGCATATAAATTAGAACGCCAAAATTTATTCTAATTTTTAACACTTAATAAATTTTACTTTTAACAATCAACTTAATAACTAACGAATCTTGTAAAATATATTAAGTATATATATTTACTTCTAGAAGCTCATTATATACTTCAATGTAATTAATTTGTTTAGAGATTTGATTTTAAAAAAAGAAATCTATGTGACGAAAGATATAGCTTATTCCGTTTGAAATACATATATTCTAGGTCATTTATTCTTACGTAAAAATTTGAATCTGTTTTCGATTATTACTATTCAAATTAATTAATTGATCAGGATTTTTTTTTTTTCATTTTTGCCATGTAAAATATTAAACTTAAATAAGAGTTTGAATTCCTTGTAGCCTCCATTTTTCAAATGATTGTATAGCAGGAATATATAAATTCAGAGAAATAATAATAAAATTAAATAGCTTTATCTGTGCTAATGAAAAAGAAAAATGTAAACATTAATTGTAATTTTCTTTCTAACATTCAAGAATTTCGAATTTAAAACAGAGATACAGATTCTAGATAAAGCAACGACACCGCATAGTTCCCTATGTATTTCCCAAAGGCCATAGGTTCTTTTTATTTGAAAGGTTGCTTAATTTGTACTGAGTAGTACAAATTAGAATACCATCTGACATTTATAATAGTTAAAATATGTATCGAACTAGTAACTAAAAGTCTGAGAAGTTCCAATGTGAATTTTCGATAAAACAGATTGAGAAAATGCCGTATTCTATAAATCTAAATTCAGTTTTATTTACTTTTATTACCGTCTTACCATTTGAACTATCATTAAATATAAGATAATTGAAATGTAATCAGATTCATTTAATTGCCATTATATAATCAAAGCAGTATCAGATACTAGCCGGAAACGTTTATGTTCTTATGGATTTGTTCGTCGCTTAAAAATCTCTAGAATAGTTTGGTGGTTCTCAGTAAGTTATTTTTTTAATCGCGTGTCCAGCGAGTTACTCTACCATTATCCGTATTCCTCGGATTTAAGCCTCTATTATGATTTGATATCAAAGAAAATTTTCAATTAATTTTCGAAGGATTACAGCAAAATTTTAATCCAATAGATTGCTTCATCTGAATAATAATTTAAAAAACTGATATTGCTTCAAGTGCTCTGTGGACAAAATCATTTCTGGAAAAATTTTTTACCCAACGCTAATAATGTATGAATATTTCAAGCTAATATTAATGCTATATCGCTTGTAATTGTTTGGTTTCTCTCTTTATATTCCCAGTCTTGCTATAAAAATTCCAAAATCGTTCGAAGAGCATAAATCTAAATTTTAAGTTTTCATTTTCATTGCAAAAATTTCTGTTTTTATAAATTCAAAATATTTTTTTTCTCGATATTTTTGTTTCTATTCCCGCGCTTATAAATTCAGGAATATAGTGAACCCACGTCATTTCCAGCCTATTTACACGTTCATAGCAGTGGAAGAATAAGAACATTTCTTTGGAATGAAGTCATCGAATTCAGCTTGATGTACGCTTTATCAAAATTAAGAACTACAAACATTAGTAAATTCGAATATTCAGAATTACACAAAAACATAAGATTTTCCTTACATTTTCATAGCTATTATGTGAAAGTAAACGATAACTATTCCCAAACGCGTGTTTGCAAATCAGGATATTTACACAACCGCATCCTGCTTGTTCACAGTCTTCGATTAGTACAGTCAAGAATGCATTATCTAAATCACTTTAAGCCTAGCAATGCCCATCCATAGATGTTTCCATTCCCTTTCTACCATTCAAATGTTATTCATGTAATTATGTCTCACCTAATTATGTCAAAAGTAGAATTTAATATCAATTGAACCCTCTTGTATAAAACCAGCGGAAGTACTTTCACCAGAAAGTTCTCGCATTCTCTCTAGTATAGGCAATTTGTGTTTTAGGCGCTTTTTTTTCCAATCAACTTAAATCAAAACTTACCACAAGACTACAATTGAAGGTCATAAAATGACGTACCAAATTTGGTATATTTAAACTATTTCGTTTTTTGCGCCGTCCCGTATACATGCTTCCCACGTATACAAAGCGACAGACGTTTCACCTCTATTTGGATTTGGTTCAAAGTTTAATATGTAGTTATAATACTTTGTATTGAAATTTATCCATCTAACTCTTTTCATTTTGTGGTTATTCTAATAGCAAGACAAATAGACTTCCTCTGAATGGATTTTTCACAAAAGTTGACAGGAATCTACAAATTTGGTAAAAAGACCATTTACCAAATTTCATCCTACCAACCAAAAGTGTTTTTAAGTTATCTTTGTCACAGACGCCAAATTTTACAAAGATGTGTTTTTCGAACTTAGATAGATCTGAAACGTGGAGTTTCGACAAAATCATCAAATCAATGTTTTGGTGATTAAACTCCTGTACTTCGCATACGAGAAAGTAAAAAGGAATTCAAAATTAAATTATTTCAAATATGCAATCCAGATTTATTTATTCACAGAATGATAATTATATTTTAAAGTTCAATGACCGTGTAAAATCTCATTTAAAGTAAAGTATGTTTTGGAAAAGGCAGATAACACTACATGTCTCTAAAAAAATGAAGGAAAAAAGTTTTATCTGACCCAAAATTCATGTTAAGGAAGATATTTCTTTCCTTAATTTCACGAACCTTCCCTTTGAAATGGATACAACTATAAAAAATATTTTGTAAAAATAATAATTGATCATTCAATTTGTAGAGTGTTTAGATTAGTTTGTTAACGTTTATTAAAATAAATTGTGAGCAAACTCTATATTTCTTAATATATTCTTATCCTATGATATTGGTTAATATAATTCAGCAACAATAACATAACTTTCAGAAATTTCTCAATAGATATTGGGAGAGGGACCTTGTAATTTTGAAACGTAATCAGGTGATCAAAAAAAAAAAAAAAACACTAAAACTCTGTCTATTCAAACTCCATGTCAAGAGACAAAGAGTATCTCGTATAATATCAGTAATATCGAGGATATACGAATGCAGTGTGAATCTATTAGCCGTTTTTAACTTATTCCAATATGTAATTATATGAACGGAATACTCATTTCCATCCGCATTAGAATTAATTATTATAGTCATAAAAGAAAAACCCTTATCTGCGAGACACAATGAGGCCATTTAAGGACACAAATAATTCCGACTCATGGCACTTGATATCAGATTTAATATTTGCATAGAACCTGCACTACCGAATTTTAGTGAGATCGAATCTCCCTTCTAGAAACCAATACCCTTCCAAGAAACTTAAACTTTTCCGATTTCTGGTAAAATTGTGATATAATTTATTAATTTTAGAGATTTTGGAAGGTGAATATAAAAATATCTGATATTATAGGCGCAATTATATAAAGTATAATTTGCCTCACAAAAAATAATTGCATTAAATTCTGATCCATGTTTGAACTTCCATAGATTCATGGTTCGAACCTATCACCTTCTAGTTTCACACCCAAATTCCTGTCACAGGTTCCTAGAGGTCTTGGCTTCACTTAATGTTACATGTGTGAACATATCTCGCATTAATCATGTTATGATAAGCTGTTCTTTAAAATGCTTGTACATAATGTTAAAATGCTTGTTTTTGAAAATGCATACTCATTAGAAGGTCTCAAAAACGGATGTCCGAAACAGAATGAAGAATTGTCACTTAATAAATAAAAAAGAGGGCTAAGAAAGTTCCGTTTCTGTAATTTACTTAATAAACATACAAATCAAGAAAAATGCAGGTTTTTTTTTTCAACCGAACATACAAATGCGGGTTTAAAAAAATAAAATAAATATAAAAACTTTAAAGTTAACGCTTTTTAATACTTTTCAATTATTTTTCCGTTAAGTTAGACACTTTTTCATAAATATATTTTCAAAGGTATTAGGTAAAAAAGGACGTTGGAATGGATGGATAAATATTTGCAATATCAGGAGCTATATCTGAAATCAGGTATTTAGTGCTAAATAATTGAAAAATAATAGAAAATAGGGATTTCTATATAGCTATGGTGATATTATTTGCATTTGTAAGAATATCACTATTTTATCTTTTTCTCTTATTTTCCGAATTATTATAATTAATCGGAAAAAAATATATTTTGAATTAGCACATATTAATATTAGGTAAGGTTTTCGCAACAATGAAGTAATAGGAGGATAGGTTAGATCAGTAAGTACATCTATCTCAAAGAGTTACCAGAATCAAGGATGCAGTAGGGGCCCTGGAAGGATAAATATTATAGTATCCGGGATTAATTTTTACCATTGAACAAGCACTTGCAAAACTGGGCATTTCTAATTTTTGCATATTTTTATGGTCTTATTATAGTCTTCAATGAATATGACGGTTTGCGACATTTCAATTCTGAAGCATTTGGCAGTTAGAACCCTTCCAAAAACACCCAGGTCTTTACCGAACCATCCAGATTAAAATATGAGAAATAAGCTGAAGTGTTGAATCTTTCGAATGTCATTGCTGTAAAAAAGTAATCAGCCTTTTCTTTTTTGTGCAAATAAAAAAAAAGAATAAAGGATTCGTTTAAACTATTTCGGTTCAAAGCGATCTCCTGTCGCTTTTCTAAGCTTTCTTCCTCACGCTCAATGAACTTGCTTCACTCAGCGTCCACGTTATTATCGATATCATTCAGAATAGTTCTTCTGCCTCTTTCATTAAGATTTGTCTGTCTAAAGTTTTATAGAGAAAAAAGCGTCAGCAAACATTTTCTTCGTTACGAATCGCGTATACGCGTAAGTAAAGATAACCAGTACCACTCTGAAATGTGTCTTTTCTTAATTGGTTACTCTTCCTTTTTTTCATAAATAAGGCTTTAAATAACTGTATATCGTGGTTGAAGTAAAGCAAAAATATCTTTAGGAGCACAAAATCAAACTCAGACGCAACATTAATAATGAATAAACAGATACTTAAAATCGTATTAATCTCCAAGCCACTTAAAGAAAAGTTATTTCTAAAAATGAAAATGTTTATATAGCAAATAACTTTTACCATCTACCTGGAAAGACCTGGTACGCTAAAGAAGTGTTTTATATTGAAAACACTCCA
The DNA here is from genome assembly GCA_026543865.1 of Argiope aurantia. Taxonomy (NCBI): domain Eukaryota; kingdom Metazoa; phylum Arthropoda; class Arachnida; order Araneae; family Araneidae; genus Argiope; species Argiope aurantia. Next base: position 67,811 of record JAPMOR010081253.1, on the reverse strand, counting down.
CTTTAATCCCAAAATAATTCATATTTTCTGATACGATACCGTGATTACTAAAAAGAAAGCTAAAAATTTGTTTGAAAATCACTCAATTTATTTTAAATTTAACTTGCTCACAATCACGGTGAATTTTACATAATTTATTGGTCAATTTCGATTACCTTCTCTGCTTTCTCACAGTTTTCTGCACTCCTCTTAAGGTCTGAAAACCTTCGCAATATTAACTTCCAAACATTTTGTTAATATCTGAACATTCAACCCAAAAAATAAAAATTCTGAGCCTTGCTAGAATTGCAACACCTCTAATTTCTAGGTTGACCTCTTATTATATATCAAACTATATGTAATTTGACCATTTGATATTATCTTTCTGGGAGATACCATCAAAACAATTGCGACATAGGCACTTGTTACTCTACGTCGAACCACTTTTAGCTATAAAGGGCTCACAGTGCAAGAAGGTGTAGAAGTTTCTATGCACTTAGAAACAACTTGTATTGTAGCATTACTTTTATATATTTGGAATGCAAAGAATTTGATTAAGCAAGAAAAATAGGCTTAAAATTATGCTTTATAACGTTTGAGACGAATTTTAACATTTTATTGAAAAAGAAAAAGGAAAAGTACAAAAAAAAATCTTCGCTTTCTTTTTCCAGACAAATTTCTTTCTCGGTGTTCAGAATTGATAAAAAAGGAATTAAAATTATGATCGCACTGAAATTTTGCCAAAGCCATTTTTAGAGCAATTAATAAATTTTTACGGGTTTTTTTTTTCCAAAAGAGAATAATTTCTTCTTGCACCCACCCTGATGCGCATACACAGCAAAATTTTATTTAATTTAAATTTAGATTTGTAAAGGCATTTTTTGGCTCAGAATATTAATACAGGGTGGTTATAATTAAACTTCCCTTATAAATAGCATCCTACAGCGCAAATGGATGAATGGATTACTGTCAATTCTAGGAAAAAAATGTCGAGATTTGCATGCTTACGAAGAAGAAGAAGCTATATACAAAACAGGATAAGAAACGTTTGTTTAGTTGTCATGTTTTATGTCGATGTTCCCTGCTGTAATGACGACGGTATCTTGTTGTGACGTAGTTGCGACATTGAATGACTTAAAGAACTCCATAACGCTTCATGTGCAAAGCATCACAATTGATCAGTTACGATCTGCTGTTGAACACTCTGTCCATCGACTTGAAATGTTGCAGGTGAAAGAGGGTGGTCACATGGAGCACCTTTCCCTATATCATCCTGGACGTGATTAACAACTGCTCCTCTTATACAATTTCGTCCTAATCTGCTCTTGTTTCTGCAAACTGAATTGTTTTTCTCAAACAGCGTATTCTTATTTTTTCCTTACTTTTACTTAATGTCATTCAATGATAAGGTTTTTTTCGAAATTCCGTGCGTACATCTCATGCAACCCTCTATATCAAATTTCGCTGCAATCCGTTTACGCTGTATGATGCTGTTTCTAGAGGAAGTTTAATTATACTGTACATTAATTGTGTGGTCGGTTAAAACTTCATCAGAAGATACTGAATACAATATATGTTCGTTTATTATGAAGCTAAACTATAATTGCTAAATTCTCATGAACCTAATCAGTGTCTTACAGTTATAGAATATCCAAGAAAAAGAGAGTGGATCAATCCGTAGCAGATTCATATTACATATATATAGATGTAAATATTACTATATATGTGTGTACATTATGCATATAAACTATTACTAGACATAAATGGCACAAATATGTTATAACTATATATGTAAAATTCTCTTTCTTGTGGCCTAAATCATCAAATTTAACAAGACAAAGCTCAATTTGTAAAAGAAATTAAATTTTGAGGGAATTAAAGTGCAGTGAATTTTCGATTATTCGATGTTAGTCCCAAGACGTTGTCAATAAAAAAAACTTTTACTTACAAATAAAGTAAAAAATTTATAATTCTAAAATAACAAAAAAAATATGACGTCTTTTATAAAAAAAGTAATTTAACAATTTATAAATACATAATTCTACTGTTAATAAATTATAATTGTATATATAATTCTCTCTTTTAAATAAAAGGAGTTCAATAGGTATTTCATTCACATAGATTATTTGAGTTCTGTTTTGTCCCTTTTGCTGATTACCTGCAGGACTCAAGTCACAGAATTCCATAGATATTTAGAAATTTATAGCAGTTGAAAATCGAATTTCAAAAAGAGAAAGAGAGAAGAAAGAATTCGTTTAAACAACAAATTTAAAAAATACAATTAAAGTGAATATTTTTTCTACTATGATCTGAGCAAAGAAACCTATTTATAGGCGAATATTTAAAATGAATCTGCAAATCATTACTATTCTTTGCAGAAAGGGAATATCTTTTCAGTATTTTACTGCTCTCTGATTCTGTATTTTCCGTGACTAGAAACATGTAAATAAAATATGCGAATAAAGGAGTAAACGGAACCCTCTTCAGTTAAAGAATTACAGCTGTAAAATTGATTTTTTTATTGGAGATGAAATTTCTTTGTCATATTACTTTGATAATCGCTTATAACAATTATTTCATTGTTCACTTTGACATCAAGAATTCTAAAGTAAAAGTCTGAAAGACTTTGAACTAAACGGATGAAATTTGGTACATGGTGTGAACGCTAAATTTGTAAATTTCTATCAAATTTTGAGAAAAATCTACTCAGAGGAATTGTGTCTGTCCAGTTGTTCGAATATAAAATAATACAATAACTACAAAACGTAGAGAGTCAAATAGATAAAATTCGATACACAGATCCAACATCTATCTATCAAATTCTGAGACCAATCCAACAAGGTATTGACTATCTGTCTGTTTGAAACTTTCATAAACATATAAACGCGATAACTCTAAAACACAACAATTTAAATACATCAAATTTGGTACATGATTTTGTGATTGCAATTGTAGATCTGTACCAATCTGTTTTTGTCCAGTTGAAAAAAAAAACACATCTGAAACAAAATTCATCTTTATTAAAGTGTATGCGAGAAAATTTTTGAGCAACACTTCCCACTAACACTTTTTTTTAAAAACTACTTCAGATACTAGTGGAATTCCATACTCGGAAAGTAAGCGAAACTACCAGAACTTTTTGAAAGCTTTAGACACTTTTGTGACGTCTGAGATAGAAGTGTTTATGAAGTAATTTTGCAGTTCTTGTTATGTTCGACATACAGCTCTAGTTATTTTCACTACACATCTAAAGATCATTTTCATTCATTCTGAGAAGATTTTTAAAGACTTTATTCCGCCATATTTTTAAATTCAAGGTGTGAGACATCAATCAAACTGCAGAGAGCATTTGTAATGGCTCTGAGAAAAAGCAATCTATCTAAAAAAAACTGGCTGACTATAGTGCGAAACAAGCCACAAAATTAACAGTGGAATAAGCGGTAATAAAGTGTATTTCACATTAAAACATTTTTAGTCAATCGCTACGCGATATGAGCGCTTCGTTCCATCAAAACTGTTCCAACTCTTCCAAAAGCAGGCACGGGTGGACAATTCTTAATGCAATTAAAGACCCTTTGTTATAGTACGCCAATTTTTACCAAATTTACTTCCAATTTTTAAGAAAATTTTTTCTAGGGCTGTTGCAGAGGCTGACTTCGAAAATATTGGCGGAAAAAACAGAAGGGAAATTCGGGAAGCGAAGATTTAGAAACGTTCACACAACAGCATTATTTACCTATCTACCTGTGTTCCTAGTGTTGAACTTCGTTAAATCTCGTTAAAGGAAATAGTCTGACGGGTGAAGACAAATCTCTCAAAACAAAACAATGGTTCCTCCAAACTTTTATGCATACTCTCTAATAAAGGTGCTATTCCTTAAGAAAATTGTGAACCTTATATAACCCCTCAAATGGCATTAATGTACAATACTTTCGAAACCTATGGCATAATTCTAGCATTTTTACTGAATCAACCGTGCTATTCTTGGCTAGGTGTTTTTTTTTTCATTGATTTATTCCTTGCAAATGATTATCAAAAATTTAATATCTAATTTATGTATTAGATGCATTTTCGCCAATTGATTGAAACCAGACGTTGATAAGAACTTGAAGGGATAAGCGATGCGTGAGGATAGAACCTGGGACCTTCTGGTTAGCAGTCCAGTAACTAAACCATTTTACCAAAACGATCGTTCGGGTAGAAAAGTTGTTAACTGGCTTATATGCTATTCACCACAGTACTCACTGGAAGGTGAGACGAACGATATGGATGTTGAGTGGTGATGAAATATTAGCTGTTGGCTTAATGGGCCGGTACCCAGTTGAATAGCGCCAAGCGTTAAGGCGAGCGTGTGTGGGTGCTAATGCGCCAAGTGTGTCTGGCGACTTTGGGTTGCTGCGTCAAGTGAGTCTGACGACTTTGGTTGCAGATAGATGGCGCCACAACAGCTGTGCGAAGGTTGAAGGTTCATTGTCCGAGGTCACCAATGAAGCGGTATGTGAATGAGCAAGGATAGAAACTGGAACTTTTTGGTTAGCAGTCCAGTAACTAAACCATTTTACCAAAACGATCGTTCGGGTAGAAGAGTTGTTAACTGGCTTATATGCTATTCACCACAAACTCAATGACAGTCACTAAATCACATGCCAATTTAAATTACTGCGTTTTCGAATATTCACATTTACAAGCTTTCGAAAGTACAGATCGACAGATATTCGACCCCTTGTTGACTTTGTCTCAAAATTTCCAAGTGATTACAATAGATGTTAAATCTGTGTAATCACTTATTCGAAATCTGTGTAATTATATTCGAACAACCGGGCAGACAGATTCTTTCTCAACAGAGTTTATTCGGAATTAGACAGAAGTCAGCAGATTTGGTATTAAGATCATAAATTCTCAAACACATGGAAAATTTACAGACTTCTTCTCGACTATCCTGTTCCTAATCCTCGCATTCATAGGGTCTTTCTCTTCGCCAGACTCATTTTCTTCCAGACGACAGTTTTTGCAATTTTCACCGAATCATGAGGTCGTCACCCACGACCTTATGGTCATTCCTCATCTCTTGAATGCATATCATCAACTCTCTGAATTTATCTGGCAACACCTTCTGCAAACTTCGGTAACGATGTTGCTGTGATGTTTTTGAGTTCCTATTTTAGTTTTACTTCAATATCGTAAAAGCTCCTCAGTTTTCACACTACATGGTTGTATCAAATTCAAGATTATAAAATTCTTTACATTTGCATTCTTTAATTTTTCTTCGAGTTTTAATATTTTTACAAATAAGAATTCCAAACTACTTTTCCGTTTTTCCGAATTGACGACCCCCCAGGATCATAAAATCGTCATGTTACCTACATGAAAAAACACTTTTAAGAATATGCTTTCACTTAAAAAAATTCATTGTTAAAACATCAATTGTTATTTTTTTAAAATTATTTTTTTATAATTTCCAACAATTTTCGGGCAACCCTTACTTATAATTTTCGCCTATTTTGTTGCATGGTGATTTCTTATCCTCTTGATGTCTACTGTCACCTCTCTGAACGGGTTGTTCGCAACACGCTGTATATATAACCATATCTAAAATTAAAAATATTTTGGAAACGAAACTAAATTATTTCGCAACTAAAAATTATTTCTGATTCAAACTAAAACCAAAAAAAAAGAAAAGAAAAAGCACCATAGTATTTAGAGAGCGCAAATGCAGCTACTACTTAAACACAGATGAATCAAGACAATAGTAAAAAAAACCAAGTTAATAGGAAAAAAATCAAAATTAAACCAAATAAAATAAGAATCCGGCCTGATGATAATATTAATTTTAATATTAATTAAACAATATTAATTTTTTAACTAAGCAAGGAATGATTTGGGATTAATCCTTTACATAAAATAAAAATAGACCTACAGTTGCATATTAAATAACTCAATAGATGGCTCTGAGATCCTACAATTATTTTTTACCTTGAATGGCGTTAGCTAGGGCAGTTCAGAGCGCGGGTATATATGTATATATATATATATGAAAATTGTCTCTAAAACGCCTTTTTAAAAAGTTGTCTTCATTTTTTTTCATAGCGTAAGTTTTACTTAATTTACATAATCACGCATCAAATATTAAAGCTTAAAATAATAACTGGAAAAGAATGTGGTTTGCATGCGGAAAATTTGGGTTAGAGATTCAATCCTCAATCTCTGATAGCACGACCCTTCTTATCCATCAACGATCCCTAAGGTATTCGCCATAAGGGAACGATCAGAAAATCGTCTTTTCCTTGTAATGGTGAAGTTTGTCAAACACATTTCATACTAGTGGGTCCACTCGTTCAATGTGTTTTAATGTTCCTTGCTCAATCTACAAAGGATGGCCTTAATGCTTGTTTATTATTACAATATTTTTTGTGGAACAACGAGAAATATGTAAGCAATATTTTATGAGAAAACTGTGTCAGCCATTCTAAAAATGCACAGTCCGCCGTCCATTCATGAGAAATATATATTCGAACTTTCATAAAAATGGTTCAAGCAACATCACATTTCATGTTTATCAGTCTTTTCCTTTTTCCATTTAAATCGTCCGCTCTCCACTCTATTATTTATTCTCTCGTATACGAAGTTACATATTTCGAACTGGAGATGCGGAGATTTATACGAGTGTAAAATATGGAGATTTTGACGAGTCTTGTTTGTTTATCTGTGACAAAAATAACTAAGCAACGATTTGAGCTGGATGGATGAAATTTCACATAGGGTCATAATACCAAATTTGTAGACGTACTCAATTTTGAGCAAACTCTATTCAGAGAGAATATGTCCGCCCGGCCTTCGAATATACGTCAACACGATAAAAACAAAAGGAAAACAGTTGAACACATAAAATTCGTTACGAAGATTTAAAATCTATATTGTTGTTACCAAATTCAACGAGGATGTGTGTGTGGATCGATCGGTCTGTACCTTCAGAAGCCTGTAGATGCGATAACTGAATGACTTAAATTTATCAAATTTGGCATGTGATTTTGAGACTGCAAGCGTTGGCATCAATCGGGAAAAAGGCGCGTCTTTCATTCAATAGCGCAGTGAAAGTTTTGGAGAGAGCGCTGACCTCAGTGGAGTTTTTGAACAGAGGCGATTGGATCACTTTTCTTGACTTATTTATTTCTCCTCAGAAAAAATAATACAAGTTAGTAATTAATGAATTAAACCACACACTAAATTTCAAATTTCTAAAATTTCACGCTCATTTTCTTTTGGCTTCGGCCAAAATTTGATGCTAAATAATTTAAAATTTTGCAATAAAGACTGCCAAACGAATTTCATTCTTCTAGCTTTTATAAAATTGCAAACAAATAGAAGAAAACCAAATTCTTTCTTAAATTTGGGGAGATATAAAGCGAAGAAATGAATTGATATTTCAGTATCATAATTTTAGACAAGCTAAAAACAGTGTCAAAATTTTACACAATATTTTTGTACATACTTCATATACGAGAGAATAAATGACATAAAATTCAAAATTTCTGAAAAATATGACTAAACTCATTCGCGGTTTATATTTTCCCCTCAGAATCAAAACGCTGTGCAGGCAAATTCCTTTATAAATTTATATAAGTTCATAAGGTTTTCTCACTACCTCTTTTTTTTTGCTTTCTGCTTTCTTACTAGGTTTGCTGCACTGTTTTCGTCATAGTTGAAACATCAAAATCTTAGCAGAAGATAAAAATTGGACTATTTCTTTGAAATTGTGAAGAATAAAAATTTGTATAGAACTCCATGCTTTT
>JAPMOR010081253.1:25788-59642 GCA_026543865.1 Argiope aurantia | reverse complement strand
AGAGAGAGAGAGAGAGAGAGAGAGAAAATTTTGTGCAAGGAATATAATTCTAAATTTAAAATTGCTCTAGTTTAGATTTTTAGTTTCAAATTTCATTTTCAAACAATGGCTATCATGGTATCTTAACATTTTAAATATGTATCAGAAACCCAATTCTAGGAGTTTTTGTAATTTTTATATTACTTTAAAACTCCAATCATTACCTTGTTATTCTATTATATTGATAATTTCTTTTAAGTTTAATATAAAATTTTTCATACTGAAACTTGAACTTGATACATTTGTGACAACCTTAAACAAATAACCTTTCAATTTGCATTGATTAACTCAACCTTCAAAAACAAAATAGGCAATTAAAATCGAAAGTGGTCACACCCAAGGGCGAAAACTGTAACTAGTTCAATCTTATGCTGCGACAATTTGGCAACATTATTAATATAAATAGAAGTTCGAAATTGAAAAATTCATCAAACAATAAAGGCAAGAAGGATTTCATCAGTTCCCCATCATGAAAGTGGTAAGCAGGCAGAATCGACCTTTCTCTTTGCGCTTCTTTCTTTCATTTTCTTTAATCTTTTTTTATTAATTTAAGAGCAAATATCTCAAGCACTTTCCGATTTAAAGAGTGCTACGGTCATAATAAGAATGAATTAATTCAATAATTGCTAATTTTAATGCACATTCATCTAAGAAAATTTCCAAGATGTTTCAAATGTGCCACAAATTTAAAAGTTAAGATCGTGGTACGCTGCACAGAACTTAATTTTATCAGAAAATTCTAGGGACGTGAGTTTATAAATTATATCACATAAACATAACTCCGTAGTTTCGCCAACTCAAAGGGAAATCTGTCGAGGCTTCAGATATCTGTGTATTGAAACACAAGACGGTAGAAATCACTGATTTTAAATCAATAAATAAAATAACGAGTGTATGTAAAGAACCCATTTTATGGGACGGGAGTTCGCTTGAATGGGTCTCATGCATCCATTTGCAACAGGTCGAATGTGTTTGACTGGAAATGTTTCATTCATACATATCTCTCTCAGCTGTAATTTTTATTCTACCGAAATCAAAGATACTTTTCAAAAATTTTTAAGATCAAATTTTGGATAAAACTGCATTTGTAATTTATTTATTTTACTAAAAATGTTAATGAAGCGCTTCAAAGGAGATGACTTTCACCTGCTGTATGATTACAGTAAAAATCGCTAATAAACATTTTAAACCCCAAAATGACTCGTGTTTCTCTTGTTAGAATGGAAAAAACTACTTGCTATAATAATTTAATGAAATTCGACGTTGAAATATAAGTTGTTACTGCAAGTTTGACACTATAGAATTAAATATTTCATTAATTTTTATATATGATGACATTTTAATTTCTAGGAGATTTAATATTTAGTTCATCAAAACTTATTTGCACCGAATAAAATTATGACATTAAAAATGTTTCATCATAAAGAACAGTTTAAACTAATTTAAAAATAATTTTATTGATTACTATTCTCTACTCTCTATTGTATGCTATTAATTTAAATGAAAATAGCATTACATGTCAGAAAACTCGATTAAAACATTGTATTAAACTATTCGAAGGAGTGCAAATTTCCATTGTGATCTTCCCGAATATTTTTTAAAAAATTTAGTAAGCGAAAATATTAAATTACTAAAAAGAATAAAATAAATTTTAATACTATTTATCTAAAAAACTACAGATTTTCTTTATGTCATTCAGAAATTAAAATAATAAAAAAATATGCTTATTTTTTCAACAAAAATATTTTTATTTTTTAAAATTTTATGAAAAAATTGCATAGACCGTGAGAGGTACATCACAGATACACTCTTTAATAAATAATCAGATGCAAATAAAACAAAAATATATCGGGATTTCCATTATTTTTTTTGAAAAAAAAATCCATAAAATTCCAATAGACAAACGAGCGAACCATTTTAAAACATCACATAATGTAACAGTGAGCACAATTTTTCTAAGTCATCTTTAGAATAAAACAACTGTTGGCAATATGTTTCGATTCACCATAATATGTGTCTCAAGCAAATTTGCAAGTTTATTTTGATATTTGGTTTTTTGATAGTGAACTGATTATTGATATTTGGAACTTTGCTACTGTTATTTTTCAGAAGAAATTCTAGGACGAAACAATGCTTCATTTAAAATCCTACATTTACAAATTCTTTCAAATCTGCTTTAAATATCCTTGCATCAAAAAAAAAATCATCTTTTTATAGATTGCCATCGTTCTCCTTATGGCTGGCACCGCTATGGCCCAGTATGCTGCCCACGGTGCCCCAGTCGTCCACCAGGTGGTCCATCAACCTGCTGCATATGGTGTTACTTCCGCCGGGCATGCCTACGGAGCCCACGGACAACACGCTTCTGGATACGCCGCCCATGGAAACGCACACCACGCCGACCGAGGACACTACGCTGACAGGGCACATGCCGCTCACGGACACCACAACACCGGAGCTGCATCCAGCCACGATGCCCACGGAGCCCAAGGTAAGATTTACAGTTTGTAAGGTGTGCCTCATTAAATACAAAAAATAAATAAACATCTATTATATAATATCTCAGCAAAATCTTAAACGCAGGCTGAAGTTAAAATTTCAACATTTTATTTATTTTACTTTCCGCATTGCATTTTTTCCTGTCAGTGGGTCACTTTTCGTTTCATCCAGTTTCAATGATGAATGTTTGTTTGAATTTTCGTAAATATTGAGTGTGAGGAGTGAAACAAAAGTTGAAGGGAGAGAACTGCACGAGGGAGAGCGAATAAAAATATTATTTCATTACAGACGAGATACAGTTAATACAAGAACAACCCATTTGTAAGGGGATATAAAATTATCTTTCTTTTTTAGCAAGTAAAGAAGGCGAAGTATCCTTTCAATTAAAAATAATTCGAACTCGACGCCATTGTGATCATGCCTGTCAGTTTACAAGAGTGCTAAAAATATTTCACAAGAGAATACAGTTAAAATGTAAATATTATAAACAGTTTTAGCTCTGAATACATCAAAGTTTTTATCTGTAAAAATAACATTATATTTTTAAAAAGATTCGACGCATCTCTTTTCGACAAGAAGATTCGTCTTCTAATAAAAAAAAGGGGGGAGGTGCATTAAAACAGACGATATCTCTTTAAAGTAAAATGAAGGCGTAACCGGAACGGAGTAATAGCTAACAAGAAAAAAAAAATCAAAATGGTGAAATTCTTAACAAATTATTACCTGTTCTGCTACCAGAACGCCCCAGTCACATAGAAGGAAGAATATTTTATTTTCTCCTTCCACTGTTGCATAATAAGATAATAATTTTAATATCTTCTAGGGCTGCTTTCAAAGCAGCTCCAACTTGCATTTATCCTTCTTGATTCCTTTTCTGTCTCTTTTCATTACTTTCAGTTTTTTTTATTTACTTTTCATCTTTGTTTTTCACTGAATTCAAAATGCGTAAAGATAATCAAATAGATGAAAAAAAAACTAAAATAAGCGTTCAGATTGTAGCCCTACTAATTATGTTGCTTTACTGTTTGTATTAGCTACGATTCATCTGATTCTGTCCATCATTACATTTAAAATCTATTTTTTGAATTTTCTATCATTCTACACGATGGTTTGCTACTGCATAATTAAAAGATAATCTGTTGCTGCGGAACGGGTTACTGGAATTTTTTTTTTTATATTACTCTACCTTAAACGATAGCTAAAGGCTTCTCTGAATTTTTCCCATTTAATCTTTTGACTGCCTTCCGAAATAATCCAGTAGTAAAGTTTCAGGCAGCTAAGAATACTCTCAGTTTTCATGACAAAAGGATCCACAAGGCATCTTAAATTCAATTATTTTGAGTTGTATGTACATTTTTCGGGAAAATTACTGTTAGGGCAAAGCAAATAGGAGGCTCATAAAACATAATATTTCCATTTCTACAGCATTCTTTGATCAGCTAACATCAAAAGAAAAGACGGGCATTGATGAAATCGCTGCTGATTCAGAAATCTTTTCTTATAAGCACTGAATAAGATGGCTTGTTCCATCTAATATTCGAACAATTTATTAGTTATCCCGTTTTTCCGATATCATTTTAGTTTATGTTAAACAAACTGATGAGTCACCATTTATCATCTTGCAGGTTCCCACTATGGCAAGTACCGAAACGTCGGAGCTTACGCCAGCGATAAGGGAACCGGTTACGAAAAGGCCTACGCCTACGACAAGAAGGCCGGGCACCACGCCGTCCTCGCCGACCACGGTGCCCACGCCAGCAAGTATGGAGTTGCCGACAGGGCCGCACACCACAATGCTGGAGCTTACGCTCAAGCCGGACACGACAGACACGGAGCCCACGACAGATACGCCGCCCAGGCCCATGGAGTCCAATCCCATAACAATGGTGCTTACGGAAGGTACAGCACTGGACACCAACAGGCTTACCAGCAAGCCCCAGCAATCGTCTCTCACCAACAAGCCCCAGCATACTCCTCTCATTACTAAAGATCTCACTTCGAACGGTAAGTACAGAAACTCGAATTGATTTGAAAGTTGTCACTCTCGTATGCATCACAGTATTAGAAAGTGCTGCTCCTTCTGATGCAACGACATTTGCATAGAATGGTGTCCATTGTGAAGGCTTTCATCTCCACCCATTTCAATTTTGGGGAATTTTTAATATTACAAAGTCTGAAATTTTTTTTATCTAACTTAAAATATGAAAATAATTTAAAAAAATTTTGGTGCAATTTAAGCAGGTTTCCTTATTTTAGAGTCAAAGATAATGAAAATGAATCTTCCAATTTCGAATTATTTATGTTACTAGAACTGTTTGAGTTATTTCTACTTTAATTCCTTACTATAGTTTGATTCCTTGCAAAATGTTTATTAATATAATAAAAAAATGATTTTTTAATTAAAATTTTTAATTTTTCTCTTAATTTAAAGATTTTATTTCATTTGAACAACCAAAAGTTAATAGCATTTGTAAGCTATGTTATCATATTTGCCATGTTTGATAAATTATAAAAATGACCAATTTCGCACTTTTTTCTTGCATGATTTTTAAATAGAACTAAGAAAAGAAATTTTATTAGAACAAAACTTTTATTGAAAACTAAAAATTAGAATGAGCTAAAATTTGGTTTTAAGATTATATTATAAAGTTTAAATACATTGAATGACATTTAGAATTAAATATTTTAAATTATGAACTCTTAAAATTAAATTCCTATCTGGTGTTAAAAATCATTTATCATCAACCTTAAAATCCAGAAAAGTTTAACTGATAAATAAGCTAGGTGGTTGTACTTTGGGTCACTTTTTTATTTTATTATAAGTATCCTATTTTATGCAACATCTATTCAACTTTAGTTTTTCACCATCTATAAACATTAAAATGAGCATACTTGTGACATCCGTCCCAACCAGAGGTCTGAGATTAAAATAAATGAATGAAAAGTTACAAGGGCACAGGCGAGAGCAGTGGTTGAATCCTAATGGCCATTACCGGCCACGGTACAACCTCTCCGGCATGTCCCAGTCTTTGTTAGGAAGTGACTCAACCCCAACTTATTATTATACCAACTAGGATGACAAAAAGCAATCATTGTATGGAAGCTTCACATCCTCATTTTTCGAAATATCCATCCCCAGTGGGACTAAACTATAAGAAAAGGAACATTCATTTTTTAAGAAGTATAATTGTATGCAAAATTGATTCGTGGTATAAGAAGGTCTTGGATCATACTTTTTGAATTCGGGATGATGCTAATATCCGTATTATTATCAGTCCTGTTTGGACCCAGTTTCAAATGCGATGAGGATGAAAACGACCTAATCTCAACTATGCGCTGTTGAGGTTTTTAAAAGAGATGTAAACATTGATAGTATTGAAAGCTATAACTTCCGTATTTCTATAGTATAATTTTTCAACTTGCTTTTTTAAAAAAAGAAGTCTTAACCGTAATTTTCAAACGCATGCTAATAAAGCATTCAAATATTTGTACGTAGACTTATTGCTTGAATTTTAGTTTCACCTTTAATTTCGTATTCTTGCTTTAGGTTTCACAACTGGACTATCTAACGGTTTGCGATTGGATTGGAAATGGGAAGTTATTTGTTACTTTCGTTTTTGTTTCATTATTTATTAATATTTGTTTGTGTAAAAAAATGTGAATAATTGAATAAAAAGTTCAAAACTAAAAAGTTTGGCTGAGATTATTTCATAAAAATATTTTTGGACATATTGAAAATTTACAATCTTTTAAAAAAATTACCTTGATATTTTAGTAATAATACAACAAGCATGATTTTTTTTATTATTATTTATTCACAAAACTAAACTATGATTTTAAAAGTGGAGAAATATTTAGTGAATACATAATATTTAAATTAAACGCAAACAACGAAAACTTTTTAAAATGATAAAATATTGAAATAAAAGGAAATTGATATCATTAAAAGGGCAATTTTTTGAGTTTTAATGCAATATAAAAAACAGCTTTGTGAAATGTTTTCGGTTCACTGATTGAGTTGGATTTTTTGGCAAGGGACCATTTTTGGCCATCCGCAGAATGAAATGTTTTCGGAAGACTTGCTCTCACCTCAAACAATTAACTTTTGGATTCGACAGCGGCCTTTCTTTTGTACTAAAGAATTCGTGTGCCAAATTCCATTAAGATGGAACAAAAACTGTAAATATGAATAGAAATTATAGATAGAGAGAGATGTTGTAGTCTCAAAAGCACTAATCAAACACATGCAACTCAACACAGATAAAAACAGCTTTATTATGACGGCATTATTTTCCTTACATGAATTCTTCATTATTCTTCAAACTGATAATTTTTGCTGTTGTCTTTCTTTGTATAAATTTTTTTTCTCTAAATCTAAACAAAATATTTCCAATAGAACAAAGAATATCAATAGAAGAAATCCAAGTTTTACTCACAGATTTTAATGAATCGCGCAAATTCCAAATGTTTGTGAGCTTTTGATAATACTCTATGATTTGTGGATAAAAACTGCGGAACTTCTCAACTTAAAAAGAGGCAAGCTAGAACATTATTTACCATGAACTTAAAACAGTGCTTCATTAGGAACTTCAGGTCAGATGTGAAAAAATATATATTATTATTTTTCTGACTGGAATAAGTAACTTCTAATTATTGTATCAATGGAAATACTGAGCATCTGGCTCCCCTCTTCCTTTTGTCTGATCCAATAAGGAATCTATGTAGGCAAATACTTTATACCCTTTTATAATATACGCATAAAACTACCCTAATTTCTGTGGCAAATCTCGTAGCTATTATTTATTTATTTTTGCTATCGTAAGAGTTTCTGCAGACCCTATATTGCGTCACAATCTGTTCTTCTCAAGATAAATCATCAAATTCAAAGTACAAAACAATGTTCAAATTGTGAAGTAAAGTCTAAAATGGAGTGAGACATTGCAGTTACCTGTAATGCTATTACGAAATTCAAAATAGGATAAGAAAATACGTAAGATGATTTAAAATTTTTCCCTTTCCATACCACAGAACATGATGTTTAATACTTCGAAAGAAAATCCCTTGCCTTATTGATGAAACGAAAGGACTTCACAATGAATATTTATAAGCCGTTTCTCCAATCTTCGACTTATCTTAACTAATGCATCGTTCTTAAGGATACATTATGGTTCAAATTGTAAACTATGCAACTATGATTTCTTGACATTTAATGTCCATTGTTTCAGTGTGAATAGCATTTTTCTGTCTTCCAGATTGTTTATGAATTATTGGAGATTATGAAACTTGTTTATGAATTACTCTTTCTGGAGTTTAGAATCACTTTGTTTGCTTTTTCATTACATTTTGAATTCTGTGGCAGATCTGCAATTTACATTCAGGAATCTTGTGTCGCATCATATATAATCCTGTGCTTATGAACATATGGATTTCCTCGACCAAAAACATAAATTCGGGCCAAAACTCTAAAATGAAAATATATACTTTGGGCATTTTCCTCATATATCAAAAATATCTACCTATTGACCGTTTTACGTGAATATTGGACTTTTATTGGAGAGACAGTTTCTGTATATCGAATAAAACTTCTATATATCAAACTATATTTTCGTACACAATATTATGTATAACTATTGCAGCAAAAGAGCAACCACTTATAAGTGGAATATAAATCATATAGGAGAAAAAAAATGTCTGGATTTTTACAGTGGTTGAAAAAAAAGATAGGAACGGCGGAAAAAAAACATTCGTAAATTTTAACTATATGTTGTAATGTATGATAATTTTTTAAACAATAAGAGCTTAAATAAATGTAATATTTTTTTTGAATAAATAACTTCAAATCATTTTATTTATTGCAGTTTTATTCTTGCTTAACTTTTGCACATAAAGAGAAGTGGAAAACAAAATAGGACCAGCTATAAATTTTGCTCACAAAACAGTTGATCATTCAGAGACCTTTTTTGTACGATATCTACCATTCGAGATGTCATAGAGTCCACGTCTTTCAAAAAGTTATTTCGATATTTTTTTCTACGAATTTTCGATCGCATACTTTAATTAATAGTTAATTGTGTAGCAGCATCCGCTTGCCATACATATCATGAGACATTACTTCCCACAAATGTTCCATAGGATTCCAATCGAGGCTTTTTGAAAGCCATTGAAATAATTCTACTTCATTTACTTGAAACCACGACTTTATAGATGATGAACACATGGATAGAGGCACCATATTGTTGAAAAATATAAAGCCCATTTGTAATGAGAATAGCTTCTACTAATAATTTCTCAGCAAGATGCCTTGAAATCCTTCAGAGTTAGTTCATGGTTTCGAAAATGCCACTGGAGTTGTTTTATTATGAACAAATCTTCCCCAAACCATAACACTACCACCGACAAATTGGCGTTTAAAAAACACTGTTAGTTCAAAACGTAAATCATGCAATAATATCGAAATCCATCAGGTCTGTCTGAATTGAATTTATTCTCATCTGAGAAAGAATAAGTCTTTAAGTCTGAGATAGGATAAGTTTTTCATATTTCTGCTTGACCCATTCTATATAATTAATCATTTGTAAATAGAGGCTATTTCCTCAATTTGATATACTTAGCATGTGACCGTTTCAAAAGTGCATTGCGTCCAGATTTAACTCGAACAAGACAGTTTCAATTCCTCTTTAATTTGAGTAAAAGATAGCTATGGAGAAAGAACTGGTTTATTATGGCTCTGTTTGGTCGATTAGATAGATATGGTTTTCTACAAGATCATATAAATATATATATAGGATCAAATAAATAAATATATCATATAAATATATATATAGCCAGCATCTTTCAAAAAGATATTCACTACATTTTTTGAGCGTCTTAATCACTTTGCAATTTCTCTAGAAGACAAACTACGTTCTCTGAAACCAAGAATTTTACCTTATTCTTCTTCACGCAACTTTTTTCCTCTTTCTGTAACCGAGAAAATATGACGTCTTCATCAAAAATGCTTTTAACTGAAAACCGAAAATGCGCTTATAAATAAGTATTTGCCGTTCAAATGAGATGAACAGAACGACGCGACATAACAAAGACGATCGAAGAAAGTTTTAATGAGAAGAACAATTCAAGTTTTGCCGTCCAAACATACGATGAAAACAAACCACCTCGTTTGCTGTAGTAAAATTTACATGCGCAGTTTAAAAATGTTTAATAAAATAGCTTGCATTTATAATAGAATGCTAATGAACTAAAATCGTTTGGGAAAAACTAAAATCGCTATATGTACCATCTAATAACTGATTCAGAATAAACCGAGTGGCCCTATTTTTGTTTACCCGAGTTTCATTCGATACAAATGTTTTTTTTAAACGATTAAAACATAAAATATCAAAAAGCTACTAACTTTTTACGAAAAAAATTATTTCTTTCTGCTAGGAACTTAACTCCCTAAAATATTTAATCTATTCTTATAATAAAACTCAATATGTGTGTGTGTGTGTGTGTGTGTGTGTGTGTTGGCGCTCTACGTGCCAGATCATTCAACTTACAGCTACCAAATTTGGCACGTGTATACCTTGGAGGTCGGGAATGTGCACCTGGGGGGGTTATTTTTTCGAATTTTTTATTAGAATTTTATTTATTTAAAAATTAAGCGAAATTTTGGCGTGTTTCTGCTATAACTTCCGAAAATATTACCGCACAAAAAAGATTTTTACATGAAGTTAAAGATCAAAAATTTATCTTTTAAATGATACCAATGTTTTAATCTTAAAATTAAATTTCTATTTTTAATGAATTTTTAAATAAATATTTTAACTCTATTTTTCAGCAATTTTTTTCGTACAAAATAAAAATAAAATTTAAGCTGAACGAGCACGTTTCGCATTCATGGGAAAAAATTAGCTTTTTTCAAAGTGTTGCCATCACATTGATTAAAGCTCCAATTAAAAATAAAATAAATCTTTTTGGAAATAAAATCTGCAAAAATATAATTTTCGGCACGTGTCAGTAGGAAATGAAACAAATATGAAATATTATTTTTTTCTAAAAAATAAATTCAAGAAAAATTATTTTATGAGTTCTTACACTCTCTATATTATTAATCCAATAAATCAGTTTTATTTTAAGGCAAGTTTTGTTTAATATGAACAGGATATCGATTCAAATCAGGGCCACACAGCTGATTTGTAAACCTTTAGTGAGACACAGATCTGTTGCGACATAAATCGTAAATATTTTATTTAAAAGTAGCAAACGATTATTTTAATAATTATAAATTTTATTTTGTAAATAGTTGTGAAATTCAGATTGGCAACAGTGATATTTTTGGAACTTTTAATTTGTTGTTTAAAAACGATGTTAGAATTTTGAATGAAAATAAGTTGATGTAAATTTTATAATATTATCTATAATGTATAAGATTTAGTTTCATAATAAGTTTGTCTGCATTCTATTTTTGTTGACGCACGAACACAACAGATCTGCTAAAATGGTCTAAATAGAAAATGATTATAATTTTATGTAACTTGATTCAATAAATGCTATAATAAATAACGAATTTTTGATTTTACATAAAGCTTCTGCTGTGGAAATCACGAATAACAAAATGTTCTTGAAACACTAATATTTTAAATAAAAAGAGTTAATTTCCAATCAACTAAATCAATCACTTAAACTGACTGATTAATGAAAATTTGAATATCACTATTCAATAAAAAAAAGGATAATTTTAGATTTTCCATAGATCGTTTCAAAAAAATTCGCCAATCAGCGCGCAGGTTTCTCAAGATTAATTGGCCTAAGATTATGAAAATGTTGAGTTTTTCTAAATTTTTAACATTCAAAACTTCATAAATAAGTCTTAGTTGATCGTGGAAAACAGAAACATTCATTCATATATTTAAAATTTGGTGTGTCCAGAATATTTCTCAGAATATGATACCTTACTGCATTAAATTTAGACTTCGTAATTTTTGAAATATATTTATAGGCCGGAACAAAATATTATTATTGATTTCATTTACTTCCTTTTGAAAGCAAAACTAAAAACTGAATTTTATGCTGAATCTGAGAAATTTTTGTTGAATTATTCTTTGAGATATTACATAAATTATGAAAAATAATTTGTAGTTCACATAAGACTTAAATACCGAGTGATTCTGTTTGCAATACTCATATTCAATAATAATAATAATTAGTAAATAACCATAAAGATGATAAATAAAATAAAACGCTTGGTTTTATTAAAAAATATCTTTATATTAATTGAAATTTCATCATTTCTACTTTTACCGGAAATGATAACAAATTAGCAAAATATATATAGTAAATTGAACGAAACGATCTAAACAACAGTATAAGTTTGGTATGACTATCAAAATTTGAAGATTAAAAATGTTTTGTTTGAGAATCTATTAAGAGACCAGTTACTTAAAATATTTAATTGAAAATTGTAACGAGCGGTAATACTGGCGAACCGGCTGGTCGCCAAAGGCGGCTAGTATGTAATATTATAAAATGTAGTAAATATTGGAAAACTATAGCTGACCGTCTCCTATTTCCAAAATTGTATTACAAAAGAAGTTTTTCGGAAATTTTACGAAAAAGCAGCAAACACGTGATGAGTCTTATGTAAATTTTAGCTTTTGTTCTACGAATTCTTTTTCTAAATTAGAGCGAGATTTTCACTTCAAATTCCATACAGTTTAGATTTCTTATAATGCTTATGGCCCTTGAAGGGAAATCTCTTAATCTGAAAAAGAAGTTCGGCTTAATAAAAGACATAGAAATCGAATGTCAAATAAAGAGGTATGCCAATAAGATGCCAATAAAGAAGCCAATAAAGATATCGAATGCCAATAAAGAAGTATAGGTATTTCAAGCAATACGACCTCTTTTGCTTTCTTTATATGTGCATCTATGAATTTTTGATTTAATCTTTATGTATTTTAAGGAAGGAATATTCTTTCACCTCTAAATTCGCATTCATTGTTTATAGAGCTTATTCCAATGCAACTCCGCTGTTGACACTAACCATATAAAATAAAATACATTTATTAAATATATGCAGTGGCTCAAAAAATTGAAATACACCTTACTTTTACTTGATAAATTCGACTTTCAATATAAATAACACATTACCGGGAAGTGAAAATATGTTTTTATTTTAACACATAACAAATGGTTTAATTTAGAGTAAAAATAAAGAAAAATCAACGAAAAAACTTCTAAATTTTCAGAAGCATTTTAAATAAATATACGCAAAGTTTTGCCTCAAAAAATTTAGAATACAGCAATTAAATTTTTGCAATATCACGCAAATAAATAAAGTGTCACTGTTAAGTTGCATCTCTTTTGGGCCCTATAATTCATTTATCCGCACAAGAAGCACAGACGATATGCACGTCTTGAGTAATGAAAGTTTCGACGAAAGCGCTGTGTGTGTATGCACATGCGCGTGTGTGTTTGCGCCCGCGTGTTTTAAATATAAATGAATGCGTGAGAGATCTTTCATTTTTACATCGCTTCATGTATAAAGAAAAAGCCGAAATAGTTACAAAACTATGAAATATCTTCCTTAGAAAGAATGGCAGCACATGTATAACAGAAAGCAGTATTTGAAAATACTTGCAATATATTTCTTGGACGAGAACGAAAAGACTCTTGTTCATTTGACTTGAAGGCAGTAAATCGTCTCACAAATCTTTCTACTAATAGTTGAAGCTTCGAACGTCTTTTTTGGATTATTACATTAAAATGTGATGAAACCTAGAAAATCGTTTTCAGAAATTTGCTTTAAGATTGATTCCAACTTAGAAAGTCGTTGCAGCTTTCTCTTTTAACCGTAATAACCAGGTTCTGTGGTTTTAAATGGTGATTAGAATTTGGGTGATCACTTGCCATTTGCGATAAATTCAAAAAGAGGAATAAAATTATTCTTGAGAACTAGTAATATCAGAATCGCTCTGCCATAGCAAATAATAAATTTTATCAGTAATTTGAACACTTGGATGTCTCACTGCAAATGTAATATCACTCTACGTATGC
The DNA here is from genome assembly GCA_026543865.1 of Argiope aurantia. Classification (NCBI taxonomy): domain Eukaryota; kingdom Metazoa; phylum Arthropoda; class Arachnida; order Araneae; family Araneidae; genus Argiope; species Argiope aurantia. The sequence goes on along the minus strand of JAPMOR010081253.1, from coordinate 46,067 downwards.
TTTCATGCTAACAGTGATCCTAAAAAGTTACTGTTTCGCGGCACGGGATGCGAATTTAATGAAATGGATTTATGAAATATAAAAAGTTACAATTTAGCTTTTAATATTGCTTTTATTAAAATGCAATAAAAAATTATATATATATATATTAAAAACACGAAGCTAAAGGTAATTTAGGTAAAAATTGTAGGCTCCCCGCGCCATCTATTGAGTGATATAATAAGCGGGAATCACAATCGATAGCTTAAAATTTCCTTGACTGCTGATGGTATGTTCTTGCCTTTTCGTTTTTCTTTAGTGTTATTTTATAGTATTTCGGTTTTTATTGTTATTTTTGTTATTGTATTTTTACTTATTAGTGGTTTTTCTTCTAATTTGTTGTTTTGTATTTTCCTTTCTGTTAAAATGGAAATTAATACTGTTTTAGAAGCATGATTTAAAAATGAAATTAAAATATGGAATTTATTTTTTGGCATTAAAATAGCTTTAATTATGTAATGGAAATAAATGTATACATTAAAAGCCGAAACATTACTAACCAAAATTGATTTCCCCATCTACATTAAATACTTAAAGAAAATTATGATTCATAAAAGTTATTACCTAGAAGGATATTGCAGATTTATATATATATGCGTACCATATAGCTGTTAAAAAATTATAGCATTCAAATATAATAAAATATTTTCTGGAATAATTTCAAAATATAATAAATATATCATATGCAACGTGGCATAAAAAGGTATTTTTTAATTTTTTACTAAATGTAAGGACATGTTGTTTGTACTCAGATTATAGCAAAACTATATATATTTTTTAAAAAAATCATAAATAAATATTTGAAAGATAAATGAGGTAATTTAAAATTTTAAGAATCTTTCACTTTCTAAAATTACATTTAGAATAATTTAAAAAACGCATTGTGTATCATATATCTGAAACTAATAAAACTGATAGCAGCGCATTTTGGAAATTACGCAGTCAAACAGTATTTTCCTTCGTATTCGTTTACCATTAATTTTTAAACAGTGCAAGATATTAATTTTCAGGCGGTAATTATTTGAAGCGACTAAAACTGAAAAATAATTTTCCATCCATCTCGCAATTTTCAGATGCTCTACGAGAGCCCATTCAAACTCCCTCCTCTCTTTCATAAACTTTCAAACAATCTCCTTCTAAAATTTACATACTTTTAGATTTCTTCCATTTTACTTTCTCGTATATGAAATATAGGGAATAATTAATAATTGTCAAAACATTATGTCACGAAATTTCCCCCGTGCTTCAGGCCTCCCTCAGTTCGAAACGCCCATTTTTGGAAGATGTTTATATGTAACAACGAATGATGAAATATGGTAAATAGCCTTTGCACCAAATGTGTATATTTCCATCAATTGAGCAAAATCTATTCAGTGTCAGCGGTGTTGTTCGAATATAAGTTAACATGACAGCTACAGAACGAAGACGGATATTGGATACAAGGATTTAATATCGGTACACAGATTCAACATCCATAGTGAAGACACCTACAGTATTTTGAGTTAAATCCAACGATAAATTGACTGTTCTATCGGTCTGTTCTTTCAGATAACTCAAAAACGAAATACGTGATAGCTCAAAAACGAAATGAATTAATTATATCAAATTTGGTATTTGATTTTTCTAATACAACTGTAGTTCTGTGTCAAATTTTGATTTCAGTCGTCGAGAAAACACGCATCTGAAACATAAATTCTTTTTCGTTAGAGAGCACGTGGGAAAATTACTCCTGCTGATTCTGATAGGGTATAATATATTACCCACAGGCTCAGAGCCGGCCTTCTCGATGAAGGGGCCTGGGTTCAAGAAGAGATTTGGGGCCATAATTTTTTGTGAAGCAAAGAAAAAAAAAGTTCAAACCCGGACATAAAGTATAAATGAATGTTTATTTAATGCGTGATTTTGTTTTTGCTAATATATCAATTACTTCAGAAAAAAAATCCATGTTTAATACATCAAGGGCATTTGTGCGTTCTGAACACATGCTTGACAGAAGATAATTTTTTATTAATTTTAATTTGCTGAAAGAGCGCTCAACACTTGCTATAGTAAATGGCAACTTAAAAAGTTTTAATACAATTAATACAATTAGAAATAACATTATAATTTAATTATTTAGTATGTATTGCAATGTCTTGTGCTTTATTTACATCTTTCATTCAAAATAAATCCCCTAGCAAACAAATTAAGTTTTCATCTACATCTTTGTTATATAATTTTACAAAGTTTTTGGAACATTTCTCTAATTCATGTTTTTCTAAAGTTTTTATATCGGTGATTAATTTGAAATCAGAAATAATATTTGGTAAATTTTTAAATCTATCTTCTATTTGTACAATATCGGTATCAGTTAAAGTGTTAAAAAAATAACACGTAAATTCCTCTACCAGGTTTTTTATAACTTCGTGTTCTGCTAATTCGGTAAATAGTCTTTTCCTTTTTTTTTTGAATGAGCTTCTATAATGTTTCTATTAAAGTGAATTCTTTTTGTTGTTTTACATGTTTCGGGAGCTTTGCAATTTTTTGAGTTTCATATTTGTATCGTGTATAAATTTAGGGAATATGGTTTACATTTATAGTGCTAATTGAATTTAATTTAATTGTAAATTGAATTTAAAAAGCAATGTATGTAATAATATATTTTACTTCTGAAGTTGATTGTTATAATATTTGAAAATAATCCTTCGGGATGCTATAGCAATGTTTTGTAAGGTAAAGAATATTTGAATTTCCATGCTTTGTGTGGAGGATAGAAGGTAACAGTGGTTTTTATTTATTATGCTCAAATTCATTTCGTTCATTTGCCTTATTGTTTGGTTATATGTTGAAAGATAATGTATTTTCTATATTATGGTGCATAATTGTTAATCTGGTGTTATATGCTTATAATCCTCATAGTGAAATTGGAAATATCATCATATTTCCAATATTGATAATGTTGCATTATATATAGTGTTGTATTAAGATTCCTTTCCCTTACCTTCCTAAAGATGGCGTTACGATCTTTGTTTGGTTGGGGAAGCCGTTGGATCAGTGTCAGCATAAAGTTACTTTGGAAGGATTTGAGAATCGAAAAATGAGAGACCGATTACGCCTATTAGTCGGTCTTCCGTTACTATGCATATCGATTACGCAAGTGCAATTCAGAAAAGAAAACACTCCGTCGCGAGTGCTACAACAGGTTAAGAAAGATATCCAACAGTAATGTGGTGAGGCTAGATAACGGCCTCGGGTCAGAGTGATCACTTTTGTCTACGGGTCATGTTACACGAACCATAATGTCACGAGTTCGCCAATAACTACGGATGTACATGCTTATTATTAAAGTTTTAAAAATTAACTGTTGTGTCTTGATTAGAATGGATATCCTGTATATATTGAATTATTTTTGTCTGAAATAAAACTAAATTATTACATTGATAATATAATTATTTCAAAAGGTTAAAAATAATTTCTTACAGAAAATATCAAATTTCATATTTATTTTCTTTCAGACCTGGCAGAAAATGACACTTTTCTAAGTTTAATGTCCAAAGAGATTTAACTTAATTTTTTTAAATTTGAACGTGAATGTCAAGGCGATGATAACACGTTGATAAAAGTTAATTAATTACAAATTGATAATGTCCAAGCAAAGGAGAAAGAAAGCAGTCAGCCAGCGACAAAAAGTGGGGTATCCCTCTCCGCGCAAAAATAATTGGACCTTCCACGAATGGGGATGAGGGAAGGGAAAATTTCTCTTGATATTTCGTTGACGTTCTTATACAAAGTATGAAGAACGTAACGTTGTAATCGTCAAAAAATTCAAACTCAGAACTTTGACGAATCTCCACATTTTAAATCTTTTTAAAGTTTTGAGTTCACGTGAAACACGGATTTCATTTCAAAAATCTCTCTCCGTTCTTCTGTGCATTCAGGCGTACACGAACGCCCCAATCGTAACTGAAACGATCTAAAATAATAGATCTGACATCATTGCCACAATTGCAGACATATAATTTTGAACCCTATTCATTCATGAGATGATTGTCTGTCGATCGCTCTATTCGTGTGATCGTGAGGCGACGTAATGATCTAAATAAAGGAAATTGATATTCCATTTTGCCACAAAACTGTCAATCTGCATCAATTTTGGATCGAACAGTTAAAATAAAAACGGCTTCTAAATATATGGCCGATTTTCTTTGCTGCCATATGAAGTTAAATTCAAAACTAGCTGTATTGTGCGGACCGTCGACTAAATCATTTCACTTGGTTTTATCTTGGAAGATGCGTATTGGAATTCTAAAACAAACTGATCTTTGAAAATGAAAATAATTTGCTATAAAAACGAATTTATTATAAAATAATTTGTTTTATGAATGATGGTAAAAAAATTTCCGATAATTTATAAACTATGATCAAAGTAGCAGGAATTTACGTGAGCAGTTACATATTTCCAGCCATAATCGTCCTAATACTGTCACGAATGTTTTTTAAATGAATTATTAAGGAAATTATAAAACTTACCGTAGTTAATAATAACTAATAGGTAATAAGAATCATTATTTCAGAAAATTATACGCTAAGAGTTTTCAAAATAGCAGAGTATTTTCCTTCGGCAATTCGCAATAATTTAATTAATTACTAGACAATACCACAGAATACGAATTATTTTTATTATCAGGACGATTATTTTTTCATACAAATTGTTACGATTAAATATTTTTATGTAATGACTCTTTCTCAAGTTGTAAAAATGATAGATTTCATGTGACAAATCAGTTGATAGTCTTGTCACCCTAGTGATTGGGATTGTGGAAATCTTCCTATTAAAAAGTAGAAAGAAATTTCACCAGAATGTTCGATTTTCTTCTGCATGTGCATAAGGCATCGGATTCTAGACGAGCAAAACAGGCATCTGATCACATAATTTGATTAAAAAACTATGCAAAAATCTAAGTTTAAGGTTTCCATTTATTATTGTTAACACTAGATTTCTTTAACAATAATAAATAAACTTGCTTAATAAAGCAGTGATTTAGTTAATTTGTGTTTAATAAATGTATAATGGTACATCATTCATAATTCGTGACATTCATAAAATCTCAGTGAATTTAAAAATGTTTAAACTGCGGTGAATAAATCGCGGATCTGAGAGCATCTGTTTGTAAGTCAAATTTTCATATTGTTGAAATTTCAAATTCGACTAAAGGTACTAAAATGGGTTGAAGCCACATCCTCAACATCCACAAGCTCACACATTCCCTTTTGAAAGAAAAATGAATTGATTTGTTTAAATGCGCATTTGAAGAGCTACATGAATTATAAAATTCTCCCATATTCTCGACGTTCGTTAGTTGATTCATTCCCTTTTGAACGAAGTATGAATCAATGTTTACTGGCAGAGCTATAGAAATTATAAAATTTCCCTTGTTCTTTTAGTAAGCAAATTAAACAGAATTCTTAGGATTATCAAAATTTAATCTCTGTAAAAATTTAATTCTTTCAATATATTCTCTAAAAATATTTTATGTCTCTTACCTTTTTGATGAATAACTGAAAGTTAATGCATTAATAATCGTTGATAAGTAACCTTTTCTTCATTTTAATTATTCAACCTTCAAAAAATAGTAAAAAAAAAAGGTCAACTGAAATGGAAAGTGGTCACACCCAAGGGCCAGAAAGTACAACCGGTTCGGTTTTGGGCTCCGATTTGGCAACTTTTTGGTATAAATAGAAGGCTTCGAATCGTAAATTCACCAAACTCTGCAAGCTTCTCTTTCCTTAAGGACTACATCAGTTCTCCAGTCTTCAGCTATGAAAGTAGTGAGTACCTTTCACTCTCTCTTTTCTATGATTCATTAAGGAAAAATAAAACGGTACATATTTTCAATTGGATTTCTGCTGAGGAACTATTGTCATGAAATATCCCAAAAGATGTAGGCAATAAAGGGATGGCTTTAAAGGGTTTTCATAAAATGCATTCACTACGATCTCATCTGTATTGAAATTTTCAAAACATTTATTCGCTTTTGAAGCATAAAGTGACAGTACCATAATAAATTGAGTCATTTCGTGCTTAGTACTATCTATAAAACTTAATGAATTGGATAAAACATAATTATCTTTCTTCCTTAGCAACGAAATTAACATGGAACAAACGCATTATACCTTAAAAAAGTCGAATAATATAAATTTATTTAACTAATATTCCTGAAATGTTGTGATTAATCAAAAGTCAATATTAATGATGTATGAAAGAAAAATAAAGTAGAAACATTCCAGAAAAAAATTCAGATACTGTTTTTTTATTATTATTATTATTTCCTCAAGAAATAGGGCTTCTAACAAAACAAAATGGATCGGAATTGTAAGGAACATCATTTCTATCTATCATTCAACCTAAGATAAAGTATTTCTTACTAGAAAGCGATTTGAAACAGAACAGAATCCAAAACGTTTTTATCGGAATAGTATCAGTAGTTGACATATCCGGTGTTTCTCGGGATTAAAATCCTTTTATGTCTAATATTTTTTCTTTAAATCTACTCTAATATAAGATATTACTCAGATACCTTTTATCTTCTACAGTACTGAATCCAATAGTTGAAACCCAATCTCACCATTAGTTATTAATATTCGTTAGACTGCAAATCATGTCATTAACGCTGAAATATAAAGAAAAGGGTTTTAAAGAACACTCTGAGTTAATAAAATAGATAATGTTTCATAAATAAAATGTGAACCAAATCAATAGTTGTTTCTAATACAAATTATTTATTAAATTTTGAGTCATTATTAAAAAAATGTAAAAAAAGTTGCATAAAAATGATTTAGGTTTATTGCGAAATTTCTCGCATTTGTTGTACACGACGTTATCATTGATCTTTCAGTTCCTCTCTTCGCGATTTAGTAGCCCTCATAGCTTTGTTCGTAAAAGCCACAGAGAAAAAAACTGCAATAGCTTTCATTTTCTTATCTCCGTTGGAGTTCTCTTGATGATGCCTACTTTTAAATCAATAATAATATTGTCAAAAACTATAAAATGTACACAATACTACACATATAAAATAAAAGTGAAATTCAAAACCTAGTGAATGAATAATACAAAATCTTCATGTTGCTTAACAAAAGAATACCTATATACTATTACCTTTCTTTTAAACGTTTGATTTTTCTTAAAAATGAATAACAGTTGGAAGGAAAGCTGCACAGAACAAAAGGAAGGTAAAATTTTGAATTTTAAGAAGATACAGTTTTCGGGATGATGAGACATTCGAAGTGACTGTGGAATAAAAGACAGAACTTTGGCTAATGTCTATGTAGCGTTTAAATTAATTTTTATACTTTAAAAGGCCATCAGTATTATTTCTTTTGTCTTAAATGAAAATCATGAATAATTGGGTTGAATTCGTCCCTGCCATTTAAGAGAGTGGAATAGACATGCCTGTATAGCTACAAAAAATTTTATGTGCTTTAAAAGGATGAATGAAACTTTCCTAAAATTTTTATGAACAGTTTTTCATAAAGTTAACATTTTATTGTATTAATAGAACCACAAATAAATCACATTAGCAAAAATTCGATCATAGTAAATATTTTTCTGAAAAATAGAGCAGAAACTATATATAAATCTATGAAGATTTCTTTTATGGTGATAATTACTGTCGATTGGCTATTTTAAACCAAACAAGATCTAACATGTAAATCTCTATGGTACAAATTTTTCCAATAAATAATATAATTTGTATTGACTTTGAGAGATTATTAATATCCTTTCAGTATATTTTTCTACTTGGAAAATGTCATTTAATAAAACTTCAAGGCGTTTTACTCCTGTCGAAAAATACAAAAATAGTTTTTCCAAATCCAAATAGCATATGAATGTTCTGGATGGAACTTCTAGAAATGTCAACAATTTCATTACATTCAACTGAAATGTCTAAAGGCTTCGCGATTCAAATTATTCATATTCTATAATAAAATGGAACTGTCATTTGCAGATTGCCATAGTTCTCCTTATGGCTGGTGCCGCCATGGCCCAGTATGCTGCCCACGGTGCCCCAGTCGTCCACCAGGTGGTCCACCAACCTGCTGCATATGATGCCACTTCCGCAGGACATGCCTACGGAGCCCACGGACAACAAGCTTCTGGATACGCCGCCCACGGAAACGCACACCACGCCGACCGAGGACACTACGCTGATAGGGCACACGCCGCTCACGGACACCACAATGCCGGAGCTGCATCCAGCCACGATGCCCACGGAGCCCAAGGTAAACTTTCATAGTTCATTTGTTAGAAATAAATGTATAATATTCAATATTTGAATTATTTAAAAATTCCTTTAAATTTAAGGGAATTTAAAATTATCTGAATTTTTATCTCACTTTTATAAATACATAGCTCTACAATGCCAATTAGTTGAAATTACTCTTATACGAGCCCTATTAAAATTCTTAAGTTTCAAAAACATGAACTTTCATAAGAGAAAACATTCGAATAATCATTGAACTCTCGTAGATTTCGAAACTACGAATCATCCTATGAAGGTTCAAAGACGAAGCACAATTGGGGGATCTGAAATTTATTCATTTGTTTTCATTTTTAAAGATAATGCATTATTGTTAACCAAATCGTCGAAGTATTTTTATTCTTACATAGCTTTCCATTACGGAAAGTACAAACTTGATGCATTATACCAAAAAAAATTTTGAAATAACACTGTTTTAATTAGATATCAATCTTATCTTTCATGCTTACCAAATTGCTGAACGCTTTTGCTTGTTCTTGCAGCTTCCCGCTACGGCAAGTACCGAAACGTCGGAGCTTACGCCAGTGACAAGGGAACTGGATACGAAAAGGCCTACGCCTACGACAAGAAGGCCGGACACCACGCCGTCCTCGCCGACCACGGTGCCCACGCCAGCAGGTACGGAGTTGCCGACAGGGCCGCACACCACAATGTTGGAGCTTACGCTCAGGCCGGACACGACAGACACGGAGCCCACGACAGATACGCCGCCCAGGCCCATGGAGTCCGAGCCCACGACAACGCCGCTTACGGGCGATACAGCACTGGACACCAACAGGCTTATCAACAAGCCCCAGCAGTAGTCTCTTATCAACAAGCCCCAGCTCATTCCTACCATTACTAAAGATCTCACTTTGAACGGTAACTGTCAAATTTCTATTAGTTTGTATCACTTTTAGATTTCATTTGATATATTTTCATTCAAGTCTCCTTTTTAAGCAATAACTGGAATATTTTGGGAAGATCTTAAGCTTCGGTCAAATGACGAAGGTGATACCTAAGCTGTCACCCTCCCTAGCTTCACCCAGATAAAAAACCGGGTTTCGAAGGAGAAATCCTCAGGCTTCAAAGACGAGTCTTCACTATTAGGCTGAATATTTTAGAATGAGTTTCTAATTTTTCTCATATTAGTAAATTTCTACTGATGTTCGCTTCATCGGTTGAATGCTTACCATTCACCTGTTTCATTCGATCAGTCAATAACGCGGTGTCTGTCAGGTATCGTGACCATCAACAATGACAAGCCGAAATTTAGAACCCTGAAGGACAGCACTGAAATATTTTCTCTACCTTTTGTTACAAAGAGACGCACTTCATTGTAAAGGGAAAAAAAGACTCGATGAAAGAAAATCCCACCCGATTTCCCACTTTCATTTCTCAATACGAGGACACCATGTAAGAGTTTCTAACTTTAACATCTAGCACTGCACTTTCTCTTTTTACTATTTTTCTCCTTCAAACACTTTGATATTCAGGACTGACAATTATTTTTTCTTTAAGATTTTGAAGTATTTTTAAATCAAATAATAAAACGTAGTTCACAAGTTCAATCACCGTATGAAAAAATAATTACAGTTGCTACAAAGTTTTCCTTTAGTTTCAAAAATAATTTTTTTTCTAAAATGTTTATTGAAATTGAAAGATTATCAGAATGCGCAAATTCCTATTTATAAATTTTTATTTTAAATTAGGAAATGAGAAAAAAACCAACGCAAGCTTCTTATACATAATATGAGATTTAAAAACCGTCCTTCTATTATCTCTATAAGGACCGAATTTTATATTTTTTATAATTTTATATTTACGATATAACACAGGTTACGCCCTTACGCGATTAATCAATTATAGCTCATGAATTTATCAACCCCTAACCATCTTTAGAATGTCTGTTTCTAAATATTTTGTATAGAAATTTTTACTCCGTTTTAACTTATCTTCATTTTTTTAGGTTTTCGATTGGACTTTCATGACGGGAAAAGAAAATCACACTATTTGTTGTTTTCTCTGTTGTTACATTATTATTTATTAAATTTTCTTCGTGTGAAAAAAAACAAGAAAAACCGAATAAAAATTTCAAAAGTTAAAATTTTTCTGTGTCATATTATTTTGTGCATATTTATATGCAGCTTATAAAAACTTAATGTTTATTTTTCAATTTTATAATACACTTTGGATAGGATATGTATTTTAGAACACAAAACGCAACACACTTGTATTTATAAACATTTTCAAAATTTTGACTATAGTTAATTAAAATTTAAAAAAAAAAGATTTTTATAAAAAAAAAATTAGAACCAAGAGATTTTTTTTACAGTTAATGATGCTTTATGTTTTCATTAGATCTGTTTCTGTTTTCAAATTAGACAAAACTAATGAATTCAATTAAAATATTAAATGTATTTATTGGAGTATTTATCAATTGTTATTTTTCCTATGACTTTAAAATAAGTCTATTATTACCAGAAAATGCTACGAAATCTTAAAATTGATCTTTTTGAATTACGATATCAACTATTTAATAATTCAGGAATACTGAGATCGGATCTTAGTTTTAAAAATTTTTATTAATATTTTTCAATTTTTAGGTTTATTGATTTAAAAAAAAAAACAATTATTTTTATTTTATTTTATCAACTAGAATTTCAGATTTATTTATTTTCGAAAAAAGAAAAACAATCTAAATTTTCTTACTTTTTCTATTGATTTAAAAATTTATCATAAAATTAAATGAATCTCAAAATTTTATCACAAAAATGAATCGAAATCATTTTCTCTGATAGAATCTCGGATTCCGTTAACAGTGGTATTACACTCCTTTCAATTCATTTTATTTTTTCACTTTTATTTCATTTCATTTTATTAATTACATTTTCAATTCACTTTATTTCAGTTAATGAGGTTTCGCCGCCTTTGAAAGGCTTCTATTACAAATTAATTTAATTAAAATTACAAATTAAATTAATTTTACAAATTATTGTATTTGTGTAAAATTGTGTATTGTCAGCGAGAGCACAAAAATATTGGAAATGTCGGTGCTCTAACATAAAAGGAAATGCGTGAAAATTAAAATTACAAAATTCCACCTTTGTAAAGATGAGATTAAACAAAAATGAGTAAGAGAATCCAGATATTTCTACGAATTTTTTTTTAATTACTATCGTAATCCACTTCAAATTCAATGAAATAGAATGGCTTTTTTTAATCACACTTCTTGCAAAGTAAAAATTCGTTGCCATCACCTAGATACAGTTTTCAATACTTTTCTGTTTTTCCAATCAGAAAAAATAATGATAAATGCACCTCGAATTATATTGCGATTTCTCGCACTAAATCCACTGTATTATATTTAGAGTTATTTCTTTAAATCTTTCCACTAGTTGCTATGATCAGAAGCTTAACATGAAAGTAAAATACTTCCTAAAAATGTAAGCTTTACCGAGAATTTGCTTCTTTTTCAAAACATCGAGAACATCGTCTCAGTTGGATGTCGAATTTCCAATGGCAACATAAAAGTGAATAAACGTACGTAGGTGAAAAACTTGTTGCAATAGCATATAGAATCCCACTTTTCTATTGTTAAGTCTTCATATGAAAACATTTTATTTGCTGAATGCAAAGTAGCTTAAAGTTTGGTTAAAAGCGTCAAAATGTTGATTTATCATAGAAACCAACAACTGCTACAACTGAAAGCAATCATACTTTTTTTTAAAACCCCACCCCTCAAAAAGGAAAGAAAAGATGCTTTATCATTTTGTTCAGATCATTTATCTTCGATCATGAAGTCGGTCATTACAAAATAAAAATAAGTTGGTTGAACCTTCACGCTTTGAAAGAGACACTTAATGACTCTGTATCTTTGAGGTCTCGTGTAATAGGATTGAAACATTTGCTTTACTTGGAAGAAATTATAAAGGCAAATTACCTCCCTATTTTTCATCTCAATGCGAAAACTAATTTTCCTGTAAAACCGCTCTTATGTGAACAGCAACTGGATCCAATTCTTTCGTTTTATTGTGAACATCTCTAAACAGTCGTCTGCATTTCCCTAAATCATGCGAAGGAGCTTTCCCTTTTCTTCTCTGACGTTTACTTCTTTTTGCACATGACTTTTACCGCAGTGTTTCGAGAGTCTCTATCTCTGAATTAACGAATCTTAGATCTGCGAATAGCGCGAGCAAATTAATCTTGTAGCCAGAGCACAATGATTCAAAAGTGCTTTACACAAATTCCCATTCTCAGCTCTGCTTGCTTTAGATAGAAAATTCCTTAGATTCCGAGTGATATGAAATCTATCTGTGGATGTAATTAAAACTAATAAATATTTATCACACAAAAAAAAACATTTGTTTTCAATTCATTGCATAATCAGAGTTGTTGAAGATTAATCCTTAAGAGTTATTCCATCCATTTTTTTATCTTTCTGTCCTACTTTGATTTTTAATTTTAATCCATCTAATTTTTATTTAAGAATAAAAATGCACATTTTAATAAATAAAGAAATATTAACTGAATTCTATACTAATATACACATATATATCTTGATCAGATAGATGCTGATTATCCCTGATTCTAAGCAATTTCTTCATTTCGTCAAAAAAGTGACAATTCTATTAAGTGAAAATCTTGCATCTACGAGTAGTTATTTTTAATAACTCTGCTTATGCGCAGTAGAATATATATTTGCATTCTTTTTAAATTATTCACTGATTTCACATTCAAAAATAAATAATCTATCAAAGTTAATAAAATAAATAAATAATCTATTAGAAATTATCAAGCAATTTTGGCTTTTTTTCTATTGTTTTCAAATCAAATATAAGTTGGATTTAAAATGGCATCTAGTAACTAATTCAGATGCTTTGCTTTACAATAATATTTGATCTTTCAACACTTGCAGACTATTGCCATGATAAAAAGATATTAATAAAGAGGTTGAATTTGAAGGAAAGAGCAGGAATTGCCAATTTATTTAATTTTAAACAGACTGCTTGCAATAATTGTAACTTTTGTTAGAAAACTCACTGATTATGTAAAAACTTATTTGTAGGTATGTGCTTTTATTTTAAACTGCTGTGTTATAATAATGAAATAATAAACAAAAAGAGACTTGTAAAAAAATTAAAAATAAAATCTTGGTTAAAATATTTAAAGAAAAATTTATCTGTGCCAGTATTCATAGCATATCAATGATATTTTATAAAAAGAAAGACTTTTGAATTTTTGATATGGTTTTTTCAGTGCAATTATTACAAATATGAAATTTGTTTACAATTATTTTAGAATTCCTCATTTAAAAAAATGTTATAAAATCAAATTTACAAGAAATCTTCTATACTGTTATTTATCAAGTAAGGTCTTGTCAAACTTGCTGTTCCTTACTAAATTAGTCTAAGGTAAAAAATTAAACTCTTAAGAATTAAAAATTAGCCTTTTTGAATAAAAATGACGATTTCAACAAAATATTGCGCAAAACTCATCTAAGGAACACTACATCATACATTTAATGAATATTGTGTCATTTGGTTGACCAAATCGTACTACTTTCCAATAAAAGTTTAACAGTGAATTCGTAAATGGAAAATAGAAGATATAAAGTTCTTAACGGCTTTCATTCTAAGAGCAAATTAGTTGTTCAAAAATTGCATTGAAAGCCATCAAGAAATTTTGCAAATCAATATTTGAAAATTTTTAGTGAATAAATCAATAAAAGGAATTAACATTTAATTTCTTTATGATGCATGAAAATTTTTAGAGAGAATAATTAGGTCAAAACTCCAATTAATAAATTTTGTTCAAAATAATAGTCAGGAAATTTTTGAGTTTAAACTTTGATCTTAGGATTTAATCATCTCCAAATTATTATTTTTGATACCAAATTCAATCAATAATTAAAATAATTATATTTAATCAACATGTTTACATCTGATACATTTTGTGCATTATTCATTTCATTTGTATCCAGATCATGTTTCCATTAAGGATTCATATTCATTCGATGAAAGAAATAACTTTCCTTGTGATGCTTACAAGTGAAACTTAATTTTGTAATTACGTTTCACTCATAAGCATCATAAGAAAAGATTTCGCAACATGATTTAGATGATCAATAAACAATTTTCCACCACCTGATAAATTTTTTCCTTCAATTCTATACTTCCAATCATTTATCAACAAGAAAAATAACTGAAATCTTTCAGCATTTTTAAACTTAAATCTCTTTGACTATATCTCCGTAGAAAAATGATTAGTTTATTTGTTTTTCCTTCCTATTTCGAGTTCATAAGTGTCATGTGGAATTCAAAGAATGACAATATTCCCCAATATTTAGTCCTTGGGATATAAATATTGGGACTACACCATCTGACAGTTAACATTTTAATAAATATTTTTATCTTAATGAACATTAATTAATTATTTTAGCAGACATAATCATAAAGTGAAACTTTTTACAGTATTATTGATTAAAGAATTATATGAACCCAAAAGTTCAGAAATTGTAAGGATTATTCTTCACAGAGAAAAGCATAATTTCTTCCAGAAAGCTTTTTTTACATTTGTATTTCAATTAAATTAAAACAATAGCAAATAAAATACCTCTACTTCAATTCGTTATTTTTCATTTCAGGAATCTTTTTTTTTTTTCATTAATTCCCCTTTGAGCAGTTTTTCAAACTGATGTCATATTTTAATTGTTATCTGCCAACAGCGAGGCTACATAACAAAATGGATGGAAAAAGCAGAGGTTCTCGAATTTGCAATCCCAATCCTTGTCTCTACAGAAACAAAAGAATGTTTGTAAAATAAAAACATCTTTTATATTCTTATTTGTAAGTTCAAAGGTAATTTTTCATTTTAAATGTTTTCTGTTCTTCTAAACTTTTTTATAATTTTGAATTCTTGAGTCCCTTTTTTTATTAAATTCCTTAGCCATTGTGCCATTTATAGTGAATAAAAAATTTATTTAATACATCTATTAATAAAAAATAAAATTTTTCAAATTTTAAAATATTATATTGCCACTGATATGGCATCAGTGTGCTTAAATTTCAAAATTCGAGTATTTCGGGTGAAAAAATCATTTATAAAATCCCAGCCAAAATTTGAGAGCCAAGTGAGATAATAGAGTGTAATTTTAAAAGGCAAATCATTTTATATCGAATATATATCAATATAAAATGAATAATATATGCTGTGAAATAAAGCAGAATAGCCAAATCATATTTGTCGCCTTTCACTCTTTATTGGGAAGTGCGTTGGCTTTTTTAGTTCAGCTTCAAATAATGCTTAGTTTTTCGATCAAGCATTCCGTTATTAGGATTTTACTTTAAAGTGTATTCAATAGTGATAGAAATGAAAGTTGACTTTTCGGGGCAAATCATACTTCACACTGAAAGCCTGTTCCAAATATCATTCTACGAAAACTTTCAGTAGGTGACAGTAGTTTTACTGTTTATTCATCAAAAGTATGGTCACAGAAACTGTACCCAAACCATAAGCATTAAATGTTTCTCATAAACCTCCACCCTTCTGAAAGAAAAACGTGATACTTGTTGTGGACCATCAGGTTTGTTCCCGTAATGTGAGTAATGAAACAAGTAGCGAAAGTGCGGTGGGAAGAGAGCAACAGGTTTCTTTGGAAGTGGGTCAGTGTGTTCAAAGGTCGAGGTCTCTCTCGTGTCGTATGAGCAGACGACGGTCCTCCCTCCCTTTCATGGAAGGCGAAAAAAAACTAGGGGAAAGCTAATGCTCTTTTCATATTGAAAATACCAACCTTTTGATATAATTGTGTTTAAGTCCAATGCAAATGATAAAGAGAAATATTAGTTTTTATTTAAACCCCTAGTGCACGTTAATTTTGATTTAAAAAAAATTCTTGATGAAAAAGAGAGAGACGGTTTTTTTTTTTTTTTTCTTATCCAGAGATTTAAAGAACAGAAAATTTCACCCCCTCCTTTTCATAGTTAAGGAGGTATGAAGATGAGCGAGATGTGCAACTGACGAGAGCTTATGTTGTAAAGTTAGGAATTGAAAACGATAATTCTTAGGTATTGCAGCTGACGGAAAAATTTATTAAAAAAATTGTTCGCCATGTTAAAATGTTTTTTCTTCTCATTTAAGTTTCTCATTCGATTTTTGACAATAAGGAAGTCATCACGAAATGAAAATATCAGTCTTCTGTCATTTTCCATGCTGCATGATCTGGATGGCACAGCTACAAAATTAGGGGAGATATTCTTCATTTCTACAGCATAATCCAGCGTTTTTCAACCTTTCAATATTCGTGACCCAGTTTTCTATCATAATTTTCATCACGTCCCCCGCTCACAGTAAAATGTATACAGCAATAATGTATATTGAGTATTTTGGATTCTGTTTTTAAATTATTTTTAACTAACTGCCAAAAAAAGAGTAAAAGCGAGCCAACATTGGCTAGAAACCACATCTGGCATTTTGCAAAGCGGGTAGTGAACAGACGAAGCGAATGAAAGCGGGGAAAATTTAAATATTATATTTGAAATGAAAGTCAAACAGAGAGATAACGTTAAAAGAATAAGAAAATAGAAAAATTCGTTAAAGAAAGTTAAAACCTAGACGGGGTGAGCTAAATTTAGAAACTGGGAATGCATTTTTTCGAATAATGAAAGAAATAAAACAGAAGCATGACTAAACAAAAGAGAAAAAAATAAGCAATGTTTGTGGAAGGGGATCCACACGACTGATGCCGTCTCGAGCATGCGCAGATGTTTTCTCACAAGAAGAAGGAAAATGTTTGATAACGCAAGTTTTAATTCCAGCCAGTCTCATTCTAGTCGATCCTTCTATCGCTATCGAATATATCGTGAATGTGTATGTTATATATGTTTTTGTGTTAATTGTAATTCAGCATATTAAATATTTACGGCAGCAGATTTATGCAAACTCATGGATACATTTTTAAGCAGAAGTAAGCGAGCATTAGACGACAGTCAAGCATCAACAAGTACACAGACGAACGTAGTTCTGAAAATAAAATCAAGAAAATATTCTCAAGAATGCTTAAAGTTTGGGCTTACCAGTACTGAAGTAAATGAAGTAAAAAGGCCCCTGTGTATTATTTGCTCAAAAATGTTGGCCGCAGACAGCATGAAACCTAATAAACTTAAACGACATTTGGAAACGCTTCATAGTGAGTACGTCAACAAACACAGAGAATTCTTCAAATTGATATTAAAATCATATAAAAAGCAAAAATCATTTTTAAATGAATAAAAAAGCTTTAATTGCATCTTACAAAGTTTCATATAAAATAGCTAGATGTAAAAAACCTCACACCATTGGTGAAGAGCTTATTTTGCCAGCAGCAATTGAGATTGTAGAAACTATGTTTGGAGATAATTTTTCAAAACAATTGCAGTCCGTACCTGTTTCAAATTATACTACTTGCTTGTCGAATTGGTGATATAGCTGAAGATGTACAGTGTCAGCTTTTCTCGAAGTTGCCACAAATTGTTTTCAATACAGATTGATGAAACAGCAAATAGTAATAAAGATACTCATTTAATTGCCTATGCTCGATTTTGTGATAATATGTCAGTAGTAGAACTACTTTTCTGCAAACCAATAGAACTCAAAAGAATAGTGCTCGCATTATTGCTATTTTAAATGATTTTATGAACGTGGCAAACATAGAATGGAAAAATTGCGTCGGAATATGCACCGATGGTGCTCTTTCAATGTCCGGAAGATTCCAAGGTTTACAAGCACTTGTAAAACAGAAATTGCCTCAGTGCGTCTGGACACATTGCATGATCCACGGAGAAGCTTTGGCTTCGAAAGAAATGAGTCCTGGTCTGAATATTGTGTTAACTATGGTTGCAACCGTAGTAAATTATTATAAACCTGAAATCGAGAATCTTTTCCGCACTTTGTAAAGACATGGATCCAGTACATTCAGCTTTACTATTTTATTGCGAGGCAAGATGGTTATCACGTGGGAAATTTTTGCAATGTGTTAATGAATTAAGAGAAGAAATCGCCATTTTCCTAGAAGAAGAAAACAGACCGGAGGCTGAGAATTTTCGCGATGGTTTATTTGTGATGAAATTGAGCTACTTGGTCGACATACCAAATAGCTCAATTTCAATAAACTTGAATCTTCAACTCCAAGGAGCAAATACACATATGTTGGATACGAGTGATAAAGTTAATGAATGCTTTTAGTGGAAAATTGGAATTGTGGAGCAGAAATTTAAAGCAAAGAAATCTAACAATGTTTGCAAATGTGGATGATTGTACTAAAACTTACAAGGATGAAGAAGAACCTGTAAAAGTTGCTTTTGTAACGATTGAAAATCATTTAGTCATGCTGGCAAAGAATTTAAAAAAATATTTTCTTGCTGATAGCATAAGACTCCTGAAGGACTCTTAATTGACGAGGAAGAAAAATTCATAGACCTCACGACAAGTGGCGAAACTAGAAGACAATTTAGCAATAAATCACTATTTGAATTTTGGGCAGGAGTAGAGGATGATTTTAATTGCACTAAAAACAAGGACATTTCTCATTCTATTACCATTTTCAACATCCTACCTTTGTGAAACTGGATTTTCTGCTGTGGCTACGTCAAGACAAAATATAAATCTCGGCAAAACTGAGAGTGGCTATTTCTAATATTAAGCCTTCCTTCGAAAAACTTTGCTCTGCAAGACAGGCTCCAGGAAGTCACTAATAATTATTAAATTTGTTTTAATTTAATATGTTTTGATTAAGTAAGTTTTTATTGAGTAAGTTGTCTTACTTGCATAAGTTATTAAATATGTCGAAATGTATTTTGTTTTCTATGTGTATGTGTGCTTTCCTTTCAGTCAGTTAATCAATTTTTTTAAATAATATTTTCTCTTGGATATTCTCGCGTCCCATAGGTTGAGAATAGCTGGCATAATCCTTACCACTTCAAATAAAAGCAGATAAACTCCAACTATCGCTAGAACATGTCGATATGGGCAAAGCGCTACACAGGGGTCAGTGGCCCAATAGCTAGTTTCTAAACCGTTAGAGATAGACATACAGTTCCAGTAGGAAAAATCCTTAAATGATGGTAAGAATTAAATTTTATGTAGGTTGATTCAATAAATGTATATTAAAAAGGGGCATGAAATCTAATTTTTTATACAGTCCCCAAGATCCTCTTATTTAGGTTAACCAACTGTAACTCAGTTCGTTCAGTCATAAAACTGTGGGAGTTATTTCATCCCTTATTTTAGGCCGTTAACAATTTGTTATTGAATAGGATTGATAGGACTTTTAAAAAACCTTAGAATTCGTAACGTTTTCAGAAATTCCTTTATCAACTGCAACTATGTAAAATATAATTTTTTCCATCCTTTACAGCATTTTTCCAGTTGAAACTATCTTGATCGGTATAGAAATTAGCTATTAGACAACGATAAGAGCGGATACCCGTACATATCTATACAGAATAAAGTACAGTTTATGCGACTTTCAAGGAATTGTATAAACGAAAAAGATGCACAGTTAATAAACAATTTTGATTATTACAAATTTTATGCTATCAATATCTTTTACGTATGCATGTGTTTACAAGTATTAATTTTTTTCTCTCTTCTTCAAAAATATATTTTCGTTATTTTGAACCGGTGTCTTTCGAACCCAGTTAGCCTGTATGTATGAGCATTTTGCGTTAAAATTATCCGCCTTCTCTATTTACTTGCATTTGTTTTTTTCATGGGATTTTTTTTTTGAAATTTGATTTTTTATCTTACATGCCATGTTATTTCAGATAATGCTTTGCTCTAATGTGTGAATTCTTCATCTTTGCATATACTTATGTGTTCTTTAATTTATTCCTCTATTTCCTCGGTGCTGTAACTTAATGCTTCATGCATTTGATTTCAACTAAAACACAAAACCACCCTTCGTTCCAAATATATATATATATATAT
>JAPMOR010081253.1:4896-25688 GCA_026543865.1 Argiope aurantia | reverse complement strand
AATCAAACGATACATTCTTATTTTCTATCATAAAACATTATTGTTTGCATTTAATTGAAAGAAAAATATTTACAGTAGTTAAGTTCTTCAAATAGGTTTAAAATGGATAGCTCTTTCCGTCTACTATAAACTTTTGGCACTTGCTAAAATCTTCGAAGCTTTTCAGTAATATAAACTTTATAATAAGCCTAGTTTTTCATATTATTTTTATAATACTAGTACTCTTATATTATTTATTTTTCAATAAATACTGAATTATTCGATATCAATATAAACATTGCCTATAGTTGCTTTATTATTTGATATTTCATTTTTACTCTATCACAAACAAAGTATAGTAAAATGTTTTAAATCATCAAAAAAAATTCAACCTCGAGATTTTGATGAAACTCTTCACTTCGTTTGCCTGAATCCGAAAAACATATTTTTTTTTTTTTTGGCATTACGGCTGTCTGACTTCTGTACCAAATGCTTTGAGATAAACAAATGAAATTTCATATACGGTGTATTCATCAGATTTGTAAATTTCCATCAAACGGCTAGCAAAAATCTGTTCAGTGGAAATCTGCCCGTCCGGCTTTTTCTAAAACAAATGGACACGATAAATACAAAATGCACAGAGCTGTGTGAATAAAATTTAGTTCACAGGTTCAGTACGTATCAAGTAGTTGACCATCTATTGGTCCATAATTTCGCATGATAATTCATAAACGAAATAACTCAAATGAATGAAATTTATTATATTATCTTGTGACTACAATTGTAATTCCATGTTAACTTCAGGTGTGAACCGGTTTGCAAATAGGCATCCGAAATACGTACTCTCAAAATAGATTCAGTAAAAATGGCAGGTTCTAGCCAAAGATGTGTATTTTGTATCTTTCTGTATTTGTAATGTGTGACTACTTTGCATGGCGTTAATAAACGTCATTCAAGGTATTCGTGACCTTATCCAAGGACCATAGTTTTATACAGTGAGAGGTAGAGAAATGAATGGGAGGATATGCCGGAATGTATCTCGGAGACGTTGGATTTTATCTAGGATTGAAAGGAATTTGAAAATATTAACTTTAATGAGAAGAAATTGACCTTTGCCTTCCAGTTTGCAGAGAGGAATTTTTAATTATTGTTATTATTTCTTGACCGAAAGCAAGGTGCAACCGAAGTTTGAGTCGTATGAAGAAAGAAATTTATCATGAAGATAAATAGGGACCAGGATGAAATAATGTGTAAACGATAGCGGGGTTTAGTTCAAAGCTGTGTTAGGATATAAAGTTTTAAATGCGGGCAGATTCGAAGGTACCTTGATCGGTGAAGATTTGCTGAATTCGTTTTACAAGAACTATTGCAATTGATAATTTTCGTATAAAGAAACTATCTGAAATGCTTGTAATATTCTGCAGGAAGCACCTTATTGGCCTATAAGAATATCCTCTTTTTTTACTGCAACTTGACATTTTCCTTTCATTGAGAAAGGAATTAAGAAAGCTTCATTTGTGAAGCTAAAAACCTTGTTATGATATATTGAACGCTTTCAAAGTCGAGAACACGAAGTTGTGTCACTCGCAATAGCCTAGAGAAAAAGGTCGATCAGTCAATAATGTAGCGTGAACTTCATTTGCACCTGAAGCTAATTAGATTCGGAAATATTAAGAAAATATAGCATGCATAAATGAAGATCTTTATATTTCGTTAAACGAAGGAAAAGATAAACAGCAGTAATAAAGATATATATACAGTCTTCTTAAAAGGCGTTCCATTACCTCTTTGATATCCTCTTACATGTTAAACATCTCTAAATTAAATCGAGAATGAATCAAGTATTTTTTAAATAAAACTATTCTGGAAGGTTTTAAGATAAACATGAAGTTCGAGGAGTTGATGAGATAATTGTATTCATGATCCATATGCAACTGTATGGAATACAAATTGCTCACTTTAGATTTTAAGATGAAATTATTAATCAATTTTTTCCGGAATAGTTTCATAACGGGATGAATGTATCATCACAAGAAAATCTGGGAACTTTTTGTATTCAATAAATCAATAATGATATTTCATTCTAGCTGGAGCGTCATTTTTGCATTTCTGAACTTGAACAGTGAATGTTCATTTTTTGAAGTTATGAAATGCAATAATTAAGCAACACGTTATTTTCTGAGTGCAAATATTTAAGCTTTAAAACAAAATTTGTGAAACCATTGAAGGGGGAGGGGGTATCTGCTGCATTCTATTGTCTCAATAGGGAGCTAAAGCGAAGGAAATCAAATACGATTTTGATTAGAAGATAAGATTCAAAACTTCCCATAATATTTCGATTCGCTTCCAAGAAAATAAAGCAGGAATATTTGTTTCCACCTTAAATAAAATAACATCAATTTAAATTAGCTATCTTTTCATATTTGTTAGACACTGAAAGTAAATTTCTGCTTTGCAAAAAAAAAAAAAGTTGTTAGTCACTTTGGAAAATAATTTTCTTTCATGATTTAAATAAAATTATTTTCTTTTCATTCTCAGGAACTTCCTTCTTATTTTTTGTTTACACCAGTTCCCGTTTTGGAAGCAACACGAGGGATATTCTTAGATAGACACTCGAAATTCTCAGTCAAATGACAAGGATGGTACATGTGTTGGCAGGGCCTCTCCAAGCTCACGCATCACACCAGCGACTGGCGACTCATCTAGACGTAGAATTTAGTATTTCTATACGGCCGTTCTTCAGCGGGACTGGTTTCGTGTCTAGAACCTTCAGACGCAGAAAGTGGAGGGCCACTAGGCCCTTGTGATCCATTATTTAGGAGTGCGAGGAACGAAATAGTGAGATGTTTTATACGTATTCTCATTACAAATGAATTTCAATCTCTTAACCTTCATTCATAAAAGCAATCACATGAAAAAATTTCATAAATCACTGTGGATATGTTATTAGTTGTCATGTCATTTAGCAAAAATATATTCTACGTTTTTTTATTCAATTGTTATTCTATTTTCCGGTCAACAATTTATGTCTTCGTTTTCGTGATTATCCCGCTATGTTTTCGACGTCATTATTGATCCTTATTTCATTTAAAAATGCATGTGCTAAAAACATAACGAGCAAAAATAGATAAACTGTATGGATTGTCGCATATCTGAAATTAGCAAATGCATTTTGTATTTTGTACCTGTTTACTAGCCATCTTTTTTTTTTTTTTCGTTGTACTTTTTGCCTCTTCTCTGAATAGTATTCATTTAGTTAAACTACGCCCATGAATTGAATCTTATCACAGCACTGTCTTAAATTATATTTGCACTATTAACAGAGATTCCATAGCAGTGCTTGTAAAGTGGTGGGATGATGGGCAAAGCCTCATTTGGCAACAACTATCGAAAATGTCGGCTGGTGTGAATGGGCACCCACCCACCAATGAGATGTCGCGGGCTTTCACACGAAACTCTGTCAAGGTTTTTCTTCACAGAAAATGCACAGCGAAGTAATCTTTGGGATATTGTTTTAGAAAAGTGAAGTCTATGGGGGAGAGGGTAACATATGACCATTGATGACGCATCTAAGAGTCAGTGGCTTTCAAAAACTCAATAATATTGGTTGAGACAGAGGAAATACTGCAGTGTTTATTTCCTGTTAAGAATGGAAATGATTTTGAGATTTCTTTCAAAAATGAAGGAGGATGGGGGGCGGGAGCATTGATAACATATCAAGAACATATAAGATTTCATATGTAATAAAACGGATGGTTAAAGTAGATGGAGACTGATTCTTTGCTATTGTTTCATTTTTCATTATTTTAAATTAGCCGCCTTTGGCAACCAGCTGGTTTGGGTATCTTAATACTCGTTAAAATTGTCAATTAAATATTTTGTGTTACTTGTCTTTTAATAGCTTCTTCATAAAAATATCTTTAAGCTTCAAATTTTGATAGTTATATTATTTACTCATGCTATTATAAAGGCTTTAAGCCATAATGTAATACGTACCTCCCTAATTTTTTGTCAGCTCCCATAAAATTTCCATTTTAAATTTAAGCGGAAATAATTAAACTGAAATTAATATAAAAGCATTTTTTACTTAAACCAAACATTTTTTTTTTCAATATGAGTACTGAAAACAGAATCGTTAAGCACTTAAATCTTATGTGCACCGCAGAATATCTTTGATAATTATGTATTATCTCAAGAATTATTCAACAAAATTTTCTCGGGGTCATCATAAAATTCAGTTTTTAGTTTTATTTTCAAAAGGATTTAAATGACGTGAATAACAATAATTTATTTTGTTTCTGTCTATAAATGTACTTTAAAAAATTATGAAGGCTAAATTTTATAGTCTTTTAGTCTTAAGGAATCATTCTGGGAAATATTCTTCACACTTCAACTATTAAATAAATAAATGAATGCATATGTGTTCTGCTATCAAATCTGATCGATTTATGAAATTTTGAATATAATAGCTTAGAACAATCAACATTTTCATTATTTTAGGCCAGTCTCGGAAAAACCATGGGCGCTGATTGGGGTATTATGGTGAAAGCCTATAAGCCAGTGAACAGCTACGCTACACGAGCAGTTGCTTTTGCATTGTGGTCATGTTACTGGGCTGCAAACCACAAGGTCCCAGGTTCTATCCTCGCTCATCACAATCCGCAACAGTATCATCTCTGAGACAATCGATGAAGAGATCTAAAATAACCCGTTTTTATTGAATAGTGATATTTAAATTTTCATAAATCAGTGATTGGTCTAGTGATTGAAATGCAACCCCTTTT
Organism: Argiope aurantia; assembly: GCA_026543865.1. Taxonomy (NCBI): domain Eukaryota; kingdom Metazoa; phylum Arthropoda; class Arachnida; order Araneae; family Araneidae; genus Argiope; species Argiope aurantia. Next base: position 20,925 of record JAPMOR010081253.1, on the reverse strand, counting down.
ATTTAAAATAATAGTGTCTCAAGAATATTTTGTTAAATAGGATTCACAGAGCAGAGGATCCAGATAAAAGCTAAACATTCATAATTTATTGAAGCATTTATGGACTTACATAAAATATAATTATTTACCTCATTTAGACTATTTTAACAAGTGTATTTCTATTATTAAAGGTTTACAAATTAGCCGTTGGAACCTGAACTAAAAGGGTATATATTAAACCATGTTTGCCTTAAATAAAGCTGATTTGTTGTAGATACAACATGTAGATACAGAAATGTCGGCGTTCTGGAATAGGGATGGCACGTCTTCCCCGGGTTCAAGTACCGGTTCGGGCACGGTTGTTCTTCTTCTGTGTTATATCTGTGAGGTGTATGAATGTGACGCCTTAAATAGACAAGTCGTACACTTGGCCCTAGTTAGCGGTGCTGAAAAAACACGAGAAGCTCACTCGGCTCAAATCGCTGACAGATAACAATCAGCGGACTTGTAAAGTGCCATAAGTGCTATTTTTGAATTTATTTTTTATAAAATATCATATTTTATATTAATTTCATTTCATACAAAAAAACGAGCTGAATATTATATATTTCTTGATTTTATTTCCAGTAACAGTTAACTTATTTTTTAATTTGAGCTTTATCTATGTGATGGCAAAACGATGATAAAAGTCAACATTTTTGCCATTCATGCGTAACGTGAAAGTGCAGGTTCAAAAAGAAACATATGTTTAAATTTGAACTTATGAATTAGCGTTACATCCTAGCATTTAAAAATAAATTAATTATTTTCTAGTTTTTAGCTTTTACTCTGTAACTCATTATTATGAAGTCATAATATCAATTTGTTTTCATAGTCACTACCAGATTGTACCATCCATAAAAAAAGAAGGTGCAATTAAATTAATCAGTTAATTAATAATTGAGTTTTTAAAATGTTAAATAATAGATTACATAATAATAATACATCTCTAGTATAACATTATATTTGTTGCATCCTGTATATTTCTACATTTTTTTTAAATGCTTCATTATAGATTTTTTAATGTTGCACCATGAAAGTGATAGCATCCACTTAATAAAGCATCGACAAAATATTTGACAATCAAACTGCATCTCTGAAAATATTTTACGCTATGAGTAATTTGTAATTTCATACTTATATATATCTTAATGTTTCAGTTAAGAAGGAAGAATATACAAATTAATTTCAACACAATTATATTTTAAAGTACACACTTCTAAGGGCTCTAAAATGCGTTCTATTGATACAAATAAGATAAAATTTGAACTACAGATTATTCAGTTGATGCCCTTTACATAAATTAAATAAAAAATTAGTACAAAAATTTACCAATAGATGGCGCTGTGACACAAAGGACATTTATTTGCATATATTGAAAATATGAAACATAATTTGCTTTACAGCGCATATCTATTACCATTTTTCTTTGGATAAAAAGAAGGCGGATTCTGCACGAACATTAGTTCCTTCTCTGTTCGTCATGCCTATGTAGCAAGAAAAAACGCTACTGGTGATATTGTTCTACCAGATCCAACAAAACTCTATCGCAGCTCTAAAGGAATTTCGTCGTATGAAGCAGATACTAAAAGGCCCAATGTTCCCAGGTGCCCTACGCAAGATGATGCAGAAATTTGAAGGAAAAAAAACTGGGCAACTTGGCATTCTTCCAGGCAAAGGGCGAAAAAAATGCCACTCTCCGCTTCAAAAATATTGCGCCCGCGCTCGTTGATGTCAGCAGTCAGTCGCCTCATAATAGTGTGAGTTTGCCAGTTGCTTCCCTTGTTCTGGATATACCGTATTCAACTGTACGAAAAATTGTACGTCAGATTTTGCATTTTTATCCATACAAAATGAAGTCTGTGCTCCTGTTGCAGAACGGGGACTTTGAGGTCCGTAAAACTTTTGCACTTCAGTTCCTTTCTCGAGTGATAGTTGGCACAACTTGGCCATGTAACATTCTGTGGAGTGATGAGGCCCACTTTTGCCTCAATGGGCAAGTTAACATCCACAATTGTCGAATTTGGGCAAAGGAAAACCTTCACGTTATCCATGAACAACCCTTGCATCCTGAAAAAATGACAGTATGATGTGGTTTTACAGATAACTTTATCATTGGACCGTATTTCTTAGAATAGATAACTTCAAATGGAATCCAAACCAGTTCCGTCACAGGACAACGGTACCATGATATGTTGAAGGATTTTGTAGTCCCAACTCTTACACAGCTTGAATGAATTCAAGACATCATTTTCATGCCGGATAGTGCACCACCTCATATTAATTGCCGTGTAAAGCGATTGTTAATACAGCATTTCACAAAATGTCGTCGTTTCCCAATAGCATGGCCTCCTCGCTGGCCGGGCATCATCCCTTGCTACTTTTGGTTGTAGGGTTATTTGAAGGAATCGCGTCAAAAGCCCCTCACCACTACCGGATCTGAAGGACGACATTCGGCGCCGTATTTTTAATATTCCGGCAGACTCACTCCGGTCATCTGTAGAAAATATGGTTCTCCGATTACAGAATATTGTTGCAAATGAAGGTGAGCAATTTTAATTTTACTTTATTTAGCAATTATAAACTATATAAAATGCTTTTATGTGCATTACAACTCCACCTTATGGTGAATTTTTGTTCTAATTTTTTATTTAATAAATGTAAAGCGCATCATCTCAATTATCTGTAGTTCAAATTGTATCTCATTTGGATCAATAGAATGCAATTTAGAGCCCTCTGGCTTATTTCTTGCTAACCCTGTACATTCAAACACACATATATATATTATTGCATCACAAACCGTTGTTTTTTAAAGGTCTTTCTTTTCTCGAAAATTGCGTGTTTCTCTCAATGATAGAATCACTAAGGTTAACAGTGAGAGCATTTTCAACTTACATCTAAAGGAAAATGAGCCGACATTAATAAAACTGGCAACGGGCATTGGAAACCGTGTGTCAAACGTACGTTTACCTGTCCAAGAGGCTATTTAACTATTCGAGGTCAAGAAAGTGTTTTTACTTTATTTTTGTATGATTTTATCTCATTTCACTTGATTCGCGTTTGTAGAAATTAATTTTATGATATGAAATTTAATCCATTTTCTCTTGTGCTAGAATTCTGAAATTTTGTACAGTCCTGTATCTTTGAGGCGATAATGTTATTCTAACTTTTTCAAATTTTAATTATTGGCTAATGGATAATTTTTATTGAAGTTTTGAATGAATATGAAAGACTACTTTGTCATTAATCTGTGAAAATGTTCCAAATTTTCATAATATTTATACCAATTATATTTAAGGAAAATAATGAAACATATTAATGACTAAATAATAATTTTTCATCAAAAGTTTGAAATCAAGATTTTAAATAAATCGAATATTATGAGTAAAAATATTCATTCAGAAATAAGATATATTATTTCTGACAATATTTCATACTTGAATACCTCGGCTTAGTTTCCATATTTTTTAAATATTTTTTTTTTAGTTTTCTGCGTATAAATCATAAATGCGCTTTAGAGATCAATTCTCATAAGATTTTTCATTAATCTGTGTATTTGTTTATTTGAAGTAAAATCAGGAAACCATAATATTATCATTCTGATCACAACTAAGTATTTTATTTTGATATATCACAAATTGCTTGAATCAGTGATTGTTAAAAATTAATCAACAAGCTTTGAAACACAAAAACTCCCGACTGTTTCAGATTCCTATTTCAAGAAGAAGAACAATTTTACTTTAAAAAATTCATTTTGTAAGTGTTAAAATTAGTACAAGTAAAATATTTCAACTGAATTTTATACGAAATCACAATCGAAAAAACACCATTGTGTCCTTGTCATTATCAATTAAACTGTTTTGTAAATTAGGTAAAATGTTTTCTTACAAATTCCTTTATTGCTAATCATCATCCATTCGTTCAAATCGTTCCTATATTTCATTTTTCAACCTCTTTTATTTTCCACAAAACAATGTCAACTATAAATTTCCATTACTAAACATTCGTTAATCTTGTTGCCATGCTGAACTACTTCCATTCCTTTTATTTATTTATTTATTTATTTGAAAAAATTGCTGCTTGTGTCATGTAATGAATAAATTTTCATTTCGGCGATAATTATGGATAAGAAATCCTTACGCAAATTTCATATTCATATTCGAACCCCGGGCAGACTGTAACCTCGATGATCTTCTAGACTAAGGGTCTCATCTGAGTTCAAGAGGAGGGCGATCACGCCGAAACCATTTCCATCTCATTGTAAGCCTTCGCTCTCTGTCTTGCTTCACATCTCCCCATGACCCTATTGCAAATAGCCTCTCAAGGTGTTAGATTTGAACATGCAAAAGGCAGCCAACAAAATATCTCCCAATGCTAAAGAAACCAACTAGAATCACTCGACAAAGACACTGTCCAGGGATTGTCAAGAAAAATTCATGGTATTCTGACCTTCAAAGTGCCATTTGAATTGCCATAATCACCCATTCTTATTTTGCCAAATTGTCAAATAAAACTGTTGGATCTGTTTTGCTTGTTCATTTCTGTTGGTGGGTAAGTTAAAAGAGCGTCTGGCGCAAGGTCAGACCGCAGTGACCTCAATATGGTCAAGTGAAAGAGAAAGTGACCACACCCAAGGGCAAAAAAAAAAATACAACCGGTTGAATATTTAGTTCCGATTTGATCACCATTTTAATATAAATAGATGGTTGAATGTTGAGAAGAAAATCATATTCTTTCCAGTTCTCTTCTATAAAGGACTAAATCAACCTTTTGATCATGAAAGTGGTGAGTATCCCATGTATTATACTTCTTCTTTCTTATGAAAAACATTTCTGATAGAAGCAACTCTTATGTCTCAAGCAGTTTCTGAAGCAATATTATTTAAGCAAAAATCAAGATGAACAGAATTTAGTTTATCAAAGATGTTCAGTAAAACAGCTTGCTATTTAGTATTTATTCAATCTAATTAATTTTATCATTTCTGAGAGATATTTTTTAAGATATTAATTCTTGCATTTACATGAAGATTAAAATATGATAAGAGATTAAATTGACGAATTGTTGAGCTTTTTTTCCTAAAAGAATATATCAATAAAATCGTATTCTTGATTTTAAATTCTAAATTTTATTCTTGAAACTTTCAACCAAACTTTGTAAAACTATGATTAATAAGAGGGACATGGCTTCTACTGTTTTGATGTTTCAAATATAGTTTAAAGCAATGCTTGATTCAACAAAGGTAATTCAAGTTTCTATCACAGAAAATCAAATTAGGCATTATCTTCGATCATTCAGAAGAAAGAGGATATCTGTTTAACAAGATATTTTAAGTTAACTTTATACCTTTTTTGTCAATGAAAACAGTCCCAATCAATTTTCAAAAACTTATTAAAAGTTTCTAAATTATTGTTTTGATTTTTAAGAAAATTTTGCAACATTTTAGATCATGATAGATGAATAGCTTTTTCTGGAAAAATTTCATGATAGTTACTGTCAATAAATACATGTAATAAAAAAAAATTGCGATTATAATTTATTCATTTTATAGAGAAGAGCTTGAAAAGTTACATCTTATTTTATTGAAAGCAATCAGTATACATGAACGCATATTGAATACGAATCTTTATTTTAAGGTTAATAGACCTGTAATTAATGTATCTAGAATGTATCTATATTTCGATTTCTTTAATTACATAATATTGCATAGTATTTGATTTCACTAAACATTTATATTTAATTTAAATGTATCTCATATCAAGTATAGGTAGTTTATTTTACTTTTAATAGTTCAAAATTTAAAAACTCTAAGACTCAGTTTTTATATAAATATCCTTTGATGGAGGTTCTGGAGGAGTCATCAATTTCTTAAATTTTAATCGAAATATCTAAAGCATTTGCGATTCAAATCTATTATTTTAAAATAAAAATGGAACTTTCACTTGCAGATTGCCATCGTACTCCTCATGGCTGGTGCCGCCATGGCCCAGTATGCCACCCACGGGGCCCCAGTCGTCCACCAGGTGGTCCACCAACCTGCCTCTGCACATGCCGCTTCCGCCGGACATGCCTACGGAGCCCACGGACAACAAGCTTCTGGATACGCCGCCCATGGAAACGCACACCACGCCGATCGAGGACACTACGCTGACAGGGCACATGCCGCTCATGGACACCACAATGTAGGAGCTGCATCCAGCCATGATGCCCATGGAGCCCAAGGTAAAAACTGAATAAAAAATTATGTTGTGACAACCAAATTTCCACCTAAAATCAATCCATCTAGTTACAGAGAAAATGTGAAGATCAGTTTTGCATTTAAATCTTAATATTATCATCTTCTAAATTCACTTCATGACACCAGTGTATCTTTACTCTAGAAATATTATATTTCTAGTTTTACTCATTTCATGACTAATTTTTATCGAAGATATACGATGTTTAAACAAACTCGGATTTATTATTGCTTCACATTAAGAGAATCTAAAGTATCTTATTTAGGTAACTCTATATAGAAAATTTCATAATGTTTTTAATTATATTATATACCCAGAATGTTATAATTTGCTTTAGTTTTAGTTTTTCTTGTGCGTATATTTCTTCGCGACAAACAAGAATTACTGTACAACTTTTGAGAGAAAATAATAGTATAAATTCTGATAAAGAAATACTTGCACGATCAATAAAATTTTCTCTCGACATTTATTCTTATGGTCATTTTCCTCTTATAGACGAATATTGTAATAATCTTTTTTTTTTCCCCACAGAGTGCTTAAAACACCAAACTCTTATCAAGCAAAAACATATGTCTAATTCAGTGGAAGTTTATATAATCTAAAATAAATATCCGCTTCCTCTTTCTTTAATCAAACTACAGGTTCCAGCTATGGAAAGTACAGAAACGTCGGAGCTTACGCTCACGATAAGGGAACCGGGTACGAAAAGGCCTATGCCTACGACAAGAAGGCCGGAAACCACGCCATTGTTGCTGACCACGGAGCCCAGGCTTCCAACTACGGTGTTGCCGACCGAGCTGCCCACCACAATACTGGAGCTTACGCTCAGGCCGGACACGACAGACATGGAGCCCATGACAGATACGGAGCTCAAGCCCACGGAGTCAGTACCCATAACAGCGCTTCTCATGGACAGCACAGCAGCGGACACCAACAAATGTACTTCCAGAGTCCTGGATATGCTTATAAATACTAAATATTTTGCTTTCAAGAGTAAGTACGAATCTTTACTGGTTGTTATTCCTAAATTATTTACCAAAATAATATAATATGGTTAGACTTATAATAAGATTTCCTGTACCTGAAAGATCTGCAAGAGTCCTCAGTACATAAAATTAAATAAAGTTACCATTTGATTTATTTTTAAATAACTTTAATTTTTTTTTTAATTTAGTCAATAGTGCTAATTTACTCTTTTAAAAGTTTTGTGCGAACAGTAATTCACAATAGAACAGTAATTCACTCTGTGTATTCTCAATTCTCTTAGCTAACAATAGATAAAAAGTTTCCTAAATTTATTCTAAGAAGGACGTTAAAATTCTTGATTAACAATCCATAGCGTTTTTAAAATCTGAGGTCCGGATATTTTAACTTTTATTTGTATAATGTAGACGAACGATTTTTAAATCACTTTCCTAAATTTCAGATTATGGCAACAGATGGCGCAACGAAAATTTGAGAATCTCAGCGTTTATCTAGCTTTTGATTAAAAAATAACTTATTAAGTATCTGAATGGATATAATTATTGCGTTAGATTTCTTTTCCAAAGGCAACATCACTTTTTTTTATAAAATTTATGAAACACTATCATCATTGAAGTCTATATGTAATTTATAGAGTCTTTAAAATGTAGTGGATTTCAGATTTCTCACAATTTACAGATTCACAAGAGAAGAAACAGCAAAAGTAATGAAATTCATGCTATAAATTTAAAGAAAAAGAAAATCTGAAGCTTACGACACGGTAATTACTCATAAATTTATGGACAAAAGCAACGGATGCCATTTATTAGAATTTGTATTTACCGTGAAATCATTTAGACAGTACAAGAGGAACCTATTAATACCTGTTAGAAACTCATTAAAAAACATTGAAACTGGTTTGACACTACTTTCCGCATTTCATAACTAATTTTAAAATTTTAAGTTTAGCAGTGAAGAATTTTAGAAAGTATTTACGTACATTTTTTTTTGTTTTGTTTTTAGGAATACGGTTCAACTTCCATGACAGAAAATAGGAAATGTGTTGTTCTTTGTTACTGTTATGTTACATTATTTATTAACTGTCTATCTGTGTGAAAAAAAAGTGAAAAGCTAATAAAAAAATTTCAAAAATCAAAAGTTGACTTTTATTATTTTGACTGGAAATTGCTTCCTTGCGTTGAGAAGCTTTAATGAACATTTACAATGTTTGTTTTCATTTCGGGATGCAAAAATTTCAGCCCGTTCTTATCTTCTTTCTTTATTGATGGCTGCAATAAAGTTATTTCATTTCATGCTGTTAGAGTCGCGAATACTTTAACATCGACTGCCTCAGCAAACGCGTTGCTGACAAAATGTCCCAGCAGACAGTGAAAAAAGTCTTTAAAACAGCCTTTCCGTGATGCTGCGTGGCTCAACAAAATTTTACTAACAGGGAGAAATGTAAGCAAAAAGATATTTATTTCATTTGTTTATGCATCTTAAGATTAATTGTCTCATATTATTTAGGATAGAAAAATAATTTCGGAATTGCAATAAAAATGCTTCTATTTTAAAAGAATATTTCAACTTGCAGTCAGAATCTTTTTCGAGATCATTATCTATTTCGTCTGATTTCAATTTTCCCTCTCTCCATATTTACACTCAAGTCGACTTGTGCAAGTACTTTTATTTTGAATATCAAACCGAAATAGCGGTAACATTTGTAAATCTATTGAAACTTAGAACACCAAAGAGCCATAAGTTATTTAAAAATAAAACAAATTTAAAACCACTTTAAAAGCACAAAACTGAAGCATAAGATAGAAAAAATAAGACATTTGTTTGTTATTAAAAGTTCTTAACTAGCTAAAATACGTTTCTTTCTTTATTTTTTTTACTCCATGTGTAGAATATTTTATGAGTGCTTTATACTTTTCGTCATAATAAATAAAACATAAATCATTCAGTGTTTTAAAAATAATATTCTTTGGTACTTTAAAATTGTAATGACTGTAATATAAAAACCTTTTTAAGTCAAAGTGATATCCTAAAAACTTCCTCGCATACCCTCTAATAAAAGTGTTCTCCCAGCGAACGCTTTTCATATCGTTGGCATATAATAGTTACGAAAAATTCACCTTTGGCGTGAATTCGCTATTTTTACTGCATCTACTGTCTGATCATTGGCGAATATTTTGGTGATTAATACCTGGCATGCGATTAATAATATCCGAAAATCCAATTTATGTCTTAGACACATTTTTCCCAATCGACTGAAGCAAAAAGGCGACACAGATATGCACTTGCAATCACAAACCAAATTTGATATACTTTGCATTTGTCAGTTATCGCATTTACATATTTCTGAAAGTACAGACCAACAAACTTCAACCCCTTGCTGGATTTGGCTCAAACTTTGACAGGTGTCTACACCATAGGTAATAAACACGTGTACCCAATTGTACCCTCTCTTTGTTTTGTAGCTATCGTGTGAAATTATATTCGAACACCTGGACCTATAGACTTCCTTTAAACAGATTTTTGTCAAAATTTTATGTAAAGACCGCATACCAAATTTCGTCCGCCTTTTTTGATTATCTTTGTCACAGACAGACAGACGAACAGATAGACTCCATGCCAAAAAAATGTGTTTTTTTCGAACTCGAGAGATCTAAAACGTGGAAGTTTGTGAAAATATTAAAACCGTTTTTTTTTTTTTTTCGATTATGATAGTATTCTGTATACTTCATATAGGAGAAAATAAAAGTTGTTAAGATTACAGTTGAACAACTGTAAGCATGCTAATCAGTTTACTAGATGAAGATTCTGAAACTGTCAAAAGACTTTTGAAACTTATTTAAAAATAAAATAACTGTAAGCTTTATGGAAAAAAGTTACTCTGATATTTTTTTGTCATTCAGAGACGTAATAAAGCAGAATGTAATAGATGATGCAGACGCAAGAAGCACTATGGAGACGAAGCGTTATTGCATTTATATCCCCTATTAACGGAAATTATGAAGAGGGCACAAAAAAATGATACCAGCCCTGAGTACTTTTTACATTTGGGAAGTCATTGATGACATCTTGGGTAAAAAACTGTAGTGTTTTCCCTTTTCCCTCACATGGTTAAAGGTATCCAGACCAGATGTAACGTCTTCGACTTTCCCACACATAGTTAAGTGCATATAGACTGCCAAATGTGGATCCTTTTCACTAGGCAACTCATTATGTCTAGTCAATTATTACTATATCTAGGTGTGGGAAAACAGATGTGGATTCTGTCGTTTCAAATAGATCCATCATGCTTCAAGGGAGAGGAACATCGAAACATCCAGACGCTAATTTTTTTTTCCTTTATGAAGAGACTCCTCGTGTCATCAGGAACCATTGTCATTAAGTGTCAAACCCAAGTACACTTCAACCGGCACTAGCTGCAAATTGATTGTAACTGGCATGTGCTCAAGAGGCAGTCGGTCACAAAGATGGTTCCTTAATAGACATTCCCTCGGTCGGGTTTAGACTATTGAGGAAGCGTTGCTGACAGTTATTGGGTGATAGGGAACTCAAGTTTATCAATTAGAAACCAGATGCGGTATCTGAGGAAAATAAAATGTCGGGGTTTTTTTTCAATGAAAAAGAAGAGAAGGACTTCGAAGGAGAGTTTGATGAGACTTCGGAGTGAGGAAAAGTTGTTCCTGGTTTCTTGAGAAGCTACATGTGATTCGGGCTTCTATGTTAGTGTCAACCCGATAAAGATAGGTGAATTTCTGGAGTTTTCCTGGAGTAACCGTTTAGTGCTAACAACCTGTTAGCTGTTTTTTGGTGACTTGTTCTCCAATTTGTTCTAAAAACTATTTCATGATTAAACTTTTAAGTGTTGTGTGAATTTTGGAAATAATATTAATGAGAATAATATTAATATAATTTTGGAAATAATAATATTAATGAGAGAATTAGATGAGAACAAGCTGATCTTTGTAGATATATAGGGCTGTAAAGAAAAGAATTATTTTGTTACGCTACTCTCTTATTTGGTCGGTCTTGGCCAAGATATTACAGGACTAAAAAATCATATTATGCTTTAAGCACCATTCACCCTCGCTACTCCTCTGTGAACGTTAAATAATTTGTGCCAAATTCAGCATAAGAATCAGCGTTTCCTGAATTACTATAATAACAAATATATATCTTAAAGAAGAAAATTACAAACTTCCTAGAGCCAGACAAACTTTATTAATGCATGTAACTTTTAGTCAAGACCTTACTCTCTACCTTTAGTTAGAGAACGGCATTTAAATATTATCATATTCTATTTTATAAGGATCATCTCATTTGATTATATTTAGCAATAAACATCTGCTAACATCTGCCAAAATGCCTTAAAAATGTTCTCTTTTTAGTAAGATTGTAAAGACTCTATTTACAACGATAAATTTTAAACGGCTTATTAAATGTAATTTTAAAAATTACATTTTATAAGCTATTGCAGTAAATTAATCAGGGGGATCCTCCAGAAAATATGAAGTAACTGGCAACTACGTTTTTTAAAGCATGTTAATTCCTTCATAGAGAAAAATATAAAGTATAATTTAGCTCTGACGCAATTAAATATTCATCACTTACAATTTAAAGGCAATCATCTCGTATGTGGAGAAGAGTCCCACCTTGCCAAATTCACAGAAGCTAATTCTAATTATTCAAATAAATATTATTTCCGTGATCAAATTTTTAACTAACACAAACATCATTTTGCTGCTTAAAATAACTCACCATCTCCGTGTTAACATTTCAACTACTCCACAATGTATATTTCCAAATATATAGTCCATAATAGCAATGGCTAAAATCCTATTTTTCAGGGTTTGCTTCCCTTCTTTCTTTTAAGTCATTTAATTTTAAATCGTTTTAATCATTTAATAATCAATCTAATAATCTTCAACTTTTAAATATCATTTAATTAAAATATCATTAAACACCTTGGAAACACGATATATCTAATTGAATCATAAATAAAAAACACTATAAGCATCATTCTAAAAATAACATCCGATTTGCACTTTTTGATATTTAAGGAAATGCCATTATTTGATTTATTTAAGAGAAATTATTTTTTTTCTAACTTCATTAAAAATATTCCCAAGATTATTTAGTGCTGTTCGACATCAAGAAAGCCTCTCTATGTTACTTTGATTCTCTTCTGAATACACTTAAATTAATAGCCTGGAGAAAGATATGTCTTACACAAATGCAAAATATCAATGCTGAAAAAGGATCTAATGCAAAGTATTAGTTCACTTTCCGAAGCAAAATGAATATCCCCCTTTAAAGAATGAAGTAAATGCACAAGGGTGACAAATTGTTGACAATTTTAAAATGAAAAAAATATCAGGGGTGGGAAAGTAATACTGTGAGTGTTTCAATAGCATTTTGTTCTGGACATTACTGCTAAACATATGCCAGTCCACAAGTTATATTTCTTCTTAAGCAAAATTTTAAAAAATCATTTAACATCGTATGATTGTTCCGCTGTACACTGCTTGAGCATAACATAGAACAGATAGTTCACTAATACCCTTTTTGTTCTAAAAAATGAATGTTTTCCTGTTTAATCAAGTGGATATCAGTTCCGTCTGTATTAAATAAATAGTAACAAATTGGAACAAAACGCAGTATAAAACAAAACAAAGCATCTCAAAACCAGGAGCAATTCATCATACTGACATTACACTTCATGATAACAAAGAATTTCCTCCCTCCAAAAAAAAATAACCATTCTAAAAACATACGTATCAAACAAGTCTTCTGATTTGAATACGGATAACAATTTTTAATCTCGAACACGCGATCGATTTTCTCATTCCCCTTTCTTTCATATGCCGATCACGTGACATTCGGGGGGATAGAAAACAGGAGTAAAGGAAAGGAGCGGAATTATCCCCCCACCCGCACACACTCCCATGTGCATCTCTCTTTCCTAAATCCCCCTACGCACACTGATGTAGTCATTCGCATTCCACAACCCAGGGAGCACCCCCCCCACACACACACACACCTTTATTCCAGAGATAAACTCTTCACAATAGTTTCCTTGGGGAACATCGTAGCTTCCTTCGATGCCAAATATTTGCTAACAAGTTAACATTAAACGAATTTCCATTATCTGATGTTTAAAATATTAAATTCTTTTTGAAGAATTTCCAGAGATTTTTCAAATTCAAAGGAACATTAAAGTGAATGCTTCTTGGATTCTTTTTCGAAAATTCCAGCATTTTCAATCTTTTAAGCCTACAAAGACATAGAGAAAGAACTGATAATCCATTGTCACAAGCTGAATTTTATAATTGCGTCCATAAATGTACACCTTTTTTTTTGTTGTTTGTTGCTGCCACAAAAAATAAAGTGCCAGTTGCACATCTGCAAAAAAAAAAAAAAAAAATTACTTCACTTTTTTCTTGAAAATTCTCAAATTCTCAATATATATATATATAGATAGATAGATATAGATATAGATATAGATAGATAGATAGATAGATAGATTTGTGAATATATATATTAATTAAGTTTATATATTATTAAGTATATATATAAGTTTATATATCATTTCAGAATTTTGCATTCAAGAATTATAAGAAAACAAGGGGTGTTTATTTTCCTTTTTAGTTTGTTTCTTCTTTATATGTCTTAATAAACAAATAGCTATTTGACATTTTCTTAAGACAACTTTTACAATAATACTTTAATTTTTTTCCTCTTGTTAGTTGTATAATGATTCATTCACTTAAGAATTTCTTTTAACTTTTTTATATATTGTAAAGATAATTTTATTTCTTATTCCTTTTTTATCTGGAATTAGTGTATTAATAAGTGGAATAGTCTAAGCACCTCCACCTCCCTTTTCTCCCCCTTGTGAAAAAAGGTTAGTTAATAGTTTCGGAAATTTAATTTATTCATACTATAATATTATTTGATAAATTCATAATTCGTAATTATCTGATAATATTAACATCAATAAGATTCATGATATAATAGATAGATATTTTTTCAAATTCATAGTTGTTGCCACAAATCTTCCTGTTAATACAACCGGTAAACTGACTCAGTGATAAGCAATGAACAATTGTCCTACGAATGGGGAAAATATTATTTTTTTTAATGTATTTATTAAGTATCATGAACAATTCGCTGCTTCTAAAAAAAAATTGTTCACGTGAAAGGGGTGGGATTGAGGGATGCGTTCCTATCATTCGCAGTCGATCCTATTAATTGTCAGCAGTCTTCTCTCAAGTCACGTGATGCATCGGTGCGTTATCCCGGCAGCTTATGTTCGAATTTTTAACCAATAATCAACGGTGGAACAGAGAGCATGAATGAGTCAAACGATTTTCTCCGCGATTTCATTCAGATAGGGGTATTTTAACTCAATAGCTCTCGGTTACAGTTACGCAGTGGCCCCCTCGTCCCCGAGTGACTCAAGAGGGATGCAAGGGAATGGAAAAGGGGAACGGCTTCCCCTTCAGTTTAATTGTGAGTTGTTACACAAATGGAAAAATGGAAATGAGTTGGCATTTCGGGACTTGCTGTGCCCTCATACCGCCATATTTGGGCTCAAAACAGGAATATGCATTTTTACCTGATCCAAGTTCCTTTGCTCTGAATGCTTCAAAGCATATCTTTTCTTAATCACTTCATATTTAACATGATTTTTAAATTCGCTTTACAAAGACTTTACGTTATACTGTTTCAAAATATATTAATAAAAATTCGTTGTTCGTATTACAGTATAGATAATACGCCAGATATCTAGTTATTTCTAAATTTAGTTGTGGAACTTATTTGTTAACTTAAATTTAAAAAGAAAACTGTAATTAATAATAACTTAAAAACAGTTTTATGCTGTTAATCAATCTATTTTATCTTTATCAAAATTCTTGAAATTATTTCGAAATGTTTTTCACTGCATTTTGAAATATGCAGTGGAAAATTCTTTTCCCACATCTCAATAATACCGGATTCTGAGATACGCATACAAGTACATAATTACTACGTAAGATATTAATGCATGTATTCTTATATCTTTCTTTGTTTAAATTTCCAATTTTTCCTAAAAAATACTGAATTCGAAAATATAAGAAGCTTATTTAAATGATAAACTTTAATTTGTATTACCTTTTTTAAACACAGTAACTTATCATTTTTAAAGAGATTTGGTAACTTTTGTGAATTGGGTCATGGGACATTTTTTTAAAAACCACTTCTCACAATTTGTATTTTTTAATATTTTATAAAACAAGAAGGTAACTGAATTTATTCAAACGCACCAAAAATACATTTTGGGGGCTTCAAAATTAAACAAGATTGATATTTACAAAGAAATAAGAAGAAAAAAAACTGCAATAATCAGTAATAATTTTTAAATTGGTGTGAATTTAATATAAACATCATTCGACAGAAATCCCTAAGACACTTTTTTGAAGGAATTGTTCATTGAATCACTGCTATAGTATCATGTTTTAATTAAAATTTCATGATATGCAAATATAAGAAATCCTCAATAAATAAACTCGCTGTGTAGACAAAAATGGGTAACATACCAAGTTTAGATTTTTTTTTTTTTTTACTAGAGAGCGGCTGCTTTTTTCAAATGACGTCACGCGATAGACTCAATATTAATGATCAATGTTAATGAGTCATTTGTAGGAAGGGGTGAAAAACTCGAGGGAGAATTTTTTTTCCCTCCCGTTGAATTTTTAATATTCACTCTAAAAAGTTCGGATTTAGTGAACGGAGAATGCTTGAGCATCGATTCTAATTA
>JAPMOR010081247.1:55865-129518 GCA_026543865.1 Argiope aurantia | reverse complement strand
ATTCTTTTGTTTTGTGAATAATTTTCTCTCAATTAATCCAATTTTTGAAAACAAAACTCTTTAGAAAGCTATTAAAAATATATAACAAAAATGTTAGTTTCCAAATTTAAAAGATACGTTTATATTATTAAGCGCAGTGTTTTTGTTGATATTGTTTCACTTACAACACAAGAATTAATTATCTTCACAATTTCTTTCTTAAAGAATAAGAGATTGAATCTTAAAAAGATGCAAAATAATTGCTTTTCAATTTTGCGTAACAAAGATTACAAATAATATAAAATATAATTAAATAGCCAAAAGTTTGTATTAATTCTTTTATCTTATAGAAAATTTTTGCTTAATTATTCCATTTTTTTAAAAGAAAACTCTTTAGGAAGCGATTGAAAATATATAACATGAATGTTATTGTTTAAATTATTAAGCGTAGAATTTTTTTTTTGCAGTTATTGCAGAAATGGAAAATACTTCTAATATAATAATATCTAGAGCGGATCATAATTGCATTAAATAGTCAGTTTTGCATAATTGGTACTATTTACTTTTCAAACTTTACTATCCGTGTACAAATATTTGTGAAAAGCGTCATTTTTTTTTCTTTTTTTTTAAATGATCTATCGATTTTTTTTTTTGAGAAAAATATATTTCGAAAACAATGTACTTTTTTCTTCATAATAAAGATTTTTAATTATCATTTTTTCTTCAGAATTAAATTCGTAAGTAATTAATAAAATGTATCAAGATTTTTTTTTTGTTGTTGATGCAAATTTATTCAACTTTTTATAGGTTATAGTTAATATATTTAACACCAAATTAATCAGTATGCTGAAATATTTTGATATTTTTATTTTAATTCACCCCACTGTCTCTTTCAACCTTATCCCCCCTAAAATTAACGAATCCTGATCACAAACAACCATTTTGACCAATTTAATTATTTTAACAATTTAATTACCAATTTAAGTATTATCCTTTTAAGAGAGTAATGTGCAAAAATTATTGCTGGAAACAAAAAAAAAAAACTGAGCTTTTTCATATTTTTTTATTAAAAACAAATACCTAGACGTTTCAATTTTTATTTCAAATTTTAACAAAAACATATTTGTTAATTTATCACTAATAAAAAATATCAAACGATCACAAACTATATTTATATAATAAATGAATTTCTTATCTTAAATCAATCTCATTTCCGAAAATAATTTCAATATATTGATATCGATATTATTTTATCGACATCAGATGTAATTTAAATCGATACTAGAATAAAATATATATCGAATGTATTGATAATGGAATAAAATATATATCGATACTAGAATAAAGTATATAACGAATATATCGATACTAGAATAAAATATGTATCAAATATATCAATACTAGAATAAAATATGTATCGAATATATCGATACTAGAAATTGACTTCCAACTAACAACGCAGCAGACAGCACATTAACAAAGTTTTCAATAATTTAATGTAGTTTAATTTTGACATTTGGAAATGAAAGTAACAGACAAAAACTTAGTTTTCTATTAGAAACCCCAGCTGTTTTAACGAAAGTCTGTAAAAGGATGATTTACTAAGTTTCTTGAGAGTAACAGATATAACGACGTCACTAAACATTGCAACCACAAAAGAACTGCTTTTCGCAATCTCTTCCATCGAACTAAGTGACTTTTGACCTACAAGTAGAGACCAAGTCAGCTGTTAGTAACAATTTGCTTAGAGAATAATTTTGCGTTCTATTTCTTTTCAAGTTCTTTCAAAGACTTTGTCTATCCCAAGTTGCTTCTGCATAATTAATCTTTTAAGGAGAATGTTTGTGATACTTTGGGACGCTAAGACTGGAAAGTTTCTTAAATTTTAGGATAGTAAATCTTCAAAATTTTGAACTATGTATCACTGAAACATCTATTCGAAACTTAAATTATAAGAGTATGTTTAAATATCTAAAATTTAATAGATATCCTAGTTTGAATAGTTCATTTATATTAAAATGCATAATTTGTTAGAAAAACAATTTTTTTAACACTCGAATATACATGATTTCATTTAGGAATATCAAAAATAACCGTTTGGAAAAGTCAGTCAATCAAAGTTGTTGTAAATTTCATACATGCTTAGAGTAATAACGAAACAGACAGTTGCTGAAAAATTAATTAACTGCTATTTTTTTCTTTTCTTTTCTTTTCTTTTTTATTTTCTCGTATGCGTACAGTAATCGTCAAAGAATTTAAACTCGAGATTTTTATGAAATACAAGTTTTAAATCTTGCTGAATTCGAAAAATACATTTTTCGAATTTGTGACAAAGATAGGTCAAAAACGTTTTGAGCTATACTACTTGGTATAAAGATCTTTGCACCAAATTTGAAGATTTGTTATCAAATTTTTAGTAAAATCTGTAAAGCTGTTCGAATGTAAGTTAGCACGAAAACTATAGAACAAAGAGAGCTAAATAGAAAACATTTGGCAGACAGATTTCACATTTATGGTGTACACACTTCTCAACGTTTGAGTCAACTCCAATTACAGGCTGACCTTCTGTCGGTGTGTGCTTTCAGAAACATGTGAACTTGATGAATCAAAAATGCACTGATTTAAATATATCAAATTTGGCATGGAAGTTTGAGACTACAAAGACAATTATGTGTCAAATTTTTGTTTCAATCGATTGAAAAAAGCGTGTTTTAATCAAAAATTGATTTTTTGGATACTATTAACAAATGACAAGGAATTATAGCCAAATAACTCGTCAAGGATAACATTATAGATACTTTAAAAATGCTAAATTTAAGTCAAGCATTAATATTTCGTAAGTATTATACCCCAATGCCATGCAAGACGTTTTCGGGCATCACAAGTTTATTACAGAGAATGCGAGATAATTTTGGGGAGATCTCGCCCGTTGTTTTTTTTAACTATTCAATTAATGTTCATATTAATATATATTTTTAAAGCTAATAAATTATCTTCTCACATATTTTAAATAACATTATCACTCAGCATAATCTTTCAAGGAAAAGAATGACATTTTTTTAAATAATTGCCATGCAACATTTTTAGCAATTCAGAAGAAGAAAAAGCGTTAAATCTTCATAATTTTCAGAAAACATGTGTTGAAAAAAATAAGTTTATAACTATCCATTTATAAGCAGTGTCATTACTAAAACTTTACAAATGTATGACTCTTAGTCAGCACGTCATTCGAGGAAACATAATAATAATTTTAAATGCAGGAATTATGCGAAATGTTCTTGAGAAAGATGTAATAAAAATAATACAGTTGTCACAGTAACAGTTATAGAGATAAAGTTTCAAAAGTTTGAAATAGCCGCACTTATTATTTTGTTCACGAAAGCGTAATCCTTACAGTAAAAAATTTGAACTACATAACAATAAAAAATGGTCGAGTTGAACAGAAAAAAAAAATCAAAACAACGAATACAACCGCGAACAGAAAAGCAAAAAGTAAAGCAACCTTTTTAGGTTTCGCACATTTTTCGATTATTCTTTCTCGCATATGATAACACTTTGTATGCGAGAAATATCATCTGATATTGTAGCACCTACCATTTGAAAATGAATCATATTGAATGGCAATATTTAAATCAAGGACAATTTACATATTATATGCATACATTTGATCTTTTTGACATACTCATGGCCAAAATTATATTGGATAATATTGGATGACCTTGAGGGTCACCAGAATATTAAATGGCATGAGAAAATACTTTCACCTAAATTTGCTTTAAGAAATATTTCGCAGAAGACTGGACAGGTGAATCAACCGTATTTTAGAGCTACACGATACCAGAAAAAACATTTTACTGTTGCATTGCAATGATATAATTGATAATATGTTGGTAAATAACCGATGCTCGTTAAATTTCTGTAGACGTTGAAGCAGTAGTTCCTTCAAAGAAATACACGTCAAAGGTGAAGGTAGTTGGTTACACCCACACAACCCAATCACTGTTGCTTTGAGTAACGGAAATGTGACTACATAATAAAGATTTGAATCCACCCAGTGTACATAATTCTTCGAATGTGAGCTGGCAGTAAACGAGAAATATATGTCTTTAGAATGGATAAATATCGGCTGTAATCAGACCAATGTTAATCAGAAATTCATAAGCTGAATCCAACTATAAATGGTTACCACTTGCTGTTAACATCTGAACATGCTGAATTCATAAGCTGAATAAAACTATAAATGGTTATCACTTGCTGTTAACATCTTTACATTCTGAATATTGTAAGAAACAGATGAAGAACAGTGCGAAGAAGTTTACGGAAAGTAGCATTTAGCCCACTAGCAATCGTGAAACTTCACATGCATTTGCAACAGAATTTCTGCCTATATAGACCAGGTGAATTTTCGATTTTAAACTGAGCTCGATTTGAATGATTGCATTCAATATGATTCAGAAGAGGACCAGGCTATTATATGGTACACTACTGCAACTACTATTCAGGAACAGACTGCCATCCATAAAAAGTTATATCCATGTGGGGTGTGATGGTCAAGAAATAACAAGTTCGAGTTAGTTGAAATTTGATAATTTAATGAGTTGCAATATAGTTACTTTATTGATGATGAACAAATTATTATGAACATATTCAGGAGACAAATTTACTGGATGAGACTATAATAATCGGGTTCAGAGCTAACATAAAAGTTCGTCTTCACTTCGCCACGTCTTGGCGTCAACTGACAGCAACTCACGTTTCCTCCGCCAGAGGCGCTTCTCAATGGTGGGAAGTGAGGTACCTGGCACTATATGCATGTACAACCAGTATCTTCAAATTTTCATATAGTAATGCATATCAATAAAATGCACAGAAATAAAAATAATCATTGTTATTTTTGATAGTTTATTGAGCAAAAAGCATGTTCTAATTGCCGCAAAAATCTACTCTCCTAAATAAAAAAGAAAAATTTTAAATATTAAAATGTTTTGAATCATTTTATGTTAAAAAATTATAGTTATAAAAAAATTAATAGATTAATTTCTGAGCAACTTATAAGATCAGTAAGATTATAATTTCTTGGTGGTTAGAAATAAAAATCATGACAGCGTATGTGTCACTCGAATTAGTATTCATAAAAATATTTAAAATTACACTGGTTAATTCATTTAAAGTGATGGATCATTTTTACAATGAATTGTTATTCCTTTCGTGTTTTAAATACATGTATTTTAAATACAGTGTATTATATTATCTTAATTGTTTTTATTATATTTATTTTCCAAAGAGGCAGTTTTATTTTAAGAATTATCATAATTTAGCGAATGTGTAATCTTTTTATAAATTTTCTCATTAAATAAAAACCCTACCTTTTCAACTACGCAATGAAAAGTCGCATTTAATCACGTCAAAATTATTAGAGACAGAGAAGAATTTATAAATTTTTTATGCGTAGTAAATCATTTTAAATTTACATACATAGACTTTTGTGTTCAAGATTATATTAATAATCATTTGTGTTCCAGATTATAATTATAAATCCTAATAAAAATTATAGTCATTGAAGAGCATGCATAATCACATTCAGAAATTAAAAAAATATCGAATGAGACCTAAATAAGATCAGAATGGGAACAACGTTTTAAAAAATATATTTGATTATTGCACTGTCATAGATAGGGATTGATTCTCTTTGTGTTTGCGAAAAAAAAATTACTATGAGTCAAATTAAAAAAAATCATTTATTATTTTTAAGCTTGCTCAAGAAAATCCTTTTGGGTATACAAAATTAAAATATCTGATTTGAAGAAATCCTTTATTTTAATTTGAAATAGATCTTCGTAGATATGCTTGCTGATATGAAAAGGAAGATAAAAAAAAAAAAAACAGACATCACTCTATCAAACGTTTATTTTAATAGAAAATGGAATCACTTTATTAATGAGAACATGATATCATATTGAAAAGCAATGCATCCTATGAAAACCTTTTTAATGAAAATAATTTTAATGAGTTTTATTTTAAAATGATTAGCGATATTCAAAAGTTATTTGATTTTTAATGTTTGCTCGTTAAGTCTCTGCCAACATGGATATTGTCTGAAGATTAAAAAATTATCATCTGAAGAATTTCGCGTTATAAAAATTGAAAACTACTGTTCGAAGCAGGAAATTTTACAAAAGATAGTGTCCTCAAATGCTCTTTGTATGGAAAAGGAAAAAAAAATATCGTATAAGAAAAATCCTCTAGTAATCTTTTGAAATCGAAGAGAAGAAAGGCATCGAAGTTTTTAAAAGAAATAAATGAAAATTCCTGCAGAAAGTTTACTTTCCGTTGCCACGTCTCCTTCTCAAAAAGCTAAAAACAGAGGTTGAAAAGAAAAAAGTAAGTGGCTTAGCTGTAGCTCCTAAATAGAGCCTGTTTCTGCAGTCTCTCGAGACGGTAAGACATTTAAGACGTTTCCCTTAGAGAACCAAACTCAAAGTTGGTTGAAAATTTTCGTTTACCACAGGAAAAAAAAGTATTCTATTCTCTGAAGATTCTTGTGGACATTCTTAGGATCAGTTCAGTGTTGAGTTCTTTTATTTCAATGCTGTTTTTTCTACCTTTTACTTTTACTAGATTCTCTTCCAAAAATGATAGGTTTTCTTCCAGAAGAAGAAGCATCTTGTGAAATGCTCTTTAATTTAGGTTAGCCCCTATTGTTATAAAAAAGTGAAGAAGCCCACTAACTGAAAACTGAGATAAATGAGACAAAAAAATGTTTCCTACAGCTTAAAGCTTATAATTTCGGTGGTTCTTTAAAAATAATACCCCAGGATTTTAATTCCTTTCAAACAGCATGTTCGAACAGATAATAAGGATCAAATTTGAATTATTTTTAAATAACCTATCTTAGATTATATAGTCTAAATATCATTCTAAAAAATACTCCTACCTAATCTCTTAGTTTCCTTTTTAAATTTCTCGATTAAAAATCTGTAACTAAACTTTACGTAATTCTCTAATAGAAAAGATGGGGAAATTTTAATGTAGCGTTTTTTGCATAAGTTTCTGAATGAATATGAAATAGAATACACAAACAATTTAAAAATTCGTTTTTTTTTCAAATAAACAAATGATTATCTGAAATAACAAACTTAATATTCCAATGAAGAATTTTATGTTTAATTTTTAAATGTTCTGAAATAAAATGTTTATAATTTATATAACAAAAATTATCTTTTACTGTGATTTTTTTTACTATTATTTAACTTTTGAAATTTTCTGTTTCTCAAATATTTATTTTTGATAAAAAATATATACATTAAATTTCTTTAAAATAAGAATCAAAATTAATCTCTGTTTACTTCTACTATATATCTTTGAAGCATTATATATATGAAAGATATAATCTTTAAAAAAGTAGCTTAAAAATATTTTCATCTAAGCAAAGGACTGAAAGTTTTCTTTGATATTTTCCTATTCTTTTTTTTAATATAGATTAAACGTACTTTAAAAGCCTGTTACAAGAAAAGTAAACATTAGAAAACTGCTAGTTGTGTTAATTTTAATTTTTTTGTTTCGGTTACTTAATAATAGCCCGTTTATTTAATTTTTAAATACATTCGTGAATGAAAAACGAAAGACGAAACAGTTTCTGTGGTTAGGTTGAAAATAACTCTACTACCTTCGTTAGTGAGAAATTCTCCAAATTAATTACTTCTTAAGCAAAATAACTAATGGCAGTTTTCTTGTATATTTAAACAGCATGCTACCTTATTTTCTGTTCTACTGCTATTCTTTTCTGAAGCCCTGGAAACGTATAAAGATTTTGGGGTAGTATAAAGAAGGAGGAGGGAAACCCTCAAAATTCATGACACTTCTCAAGCATTCGTACTAAACCACTTCTTCCAGATTCTGTGTGTTAGGACGCAAAACAGCAGATTTAATTTAAATTAAAAATTTGAAGTAAACGTAATATAAAATTATGACGCCATTATTTAAACTGAGGGAGTTTGATATAGATCTATTATTTTTGGTCACAAGTTCATATATCAGATTTCAATGATTTAAGTCGTTAAGTTTTTGATTACAAGTGAATATACACGCCAACAATAGCTCATCGTCCTATTAGTTGTCCTAAATTGAATGCACACTTAACAATTTTGATAGTAAATCTGCATGCCAAATTTCATCTATACATGTCTGTTCTTTTGAATAATGGTTTTTACATACATACGGATCGATAAACACTTCGCATTGACGGATTTCATCCAAACTGGAGAACAAATATAGAAATTTGGTTTTAAAATTTCATATTAAATTCATTGCTCTAACTCAATAAATTTTAAAGTTATACTGTTTACAGACACAATTCCAAAAATGTGTTTTTGATAGACAGGGAAGTCTGAAATCAAGAAATTTGTTAAAATCATATGGTTGAATTAAAAAAAATGCTTAATACTTGAATTAAAATTTCAAATTGATTTTTCATGCCTGTGTTGAACGTGTCTTTCCCACGCTGCTAAATTTATGCGCTTCTGAAATAAACGCTATCTTATTAGCTAAATTTAAGATGTACAAGTTTTTGAAGCTATACAAACTTTAAAACAGTTTCCATGCTATCTTTTCTTGATTTGTTTGTGTGCATTACTATAATACTGAATAATATATAAACTATATATAAACTATAATACTGAATTCGAGGAAAAATAACTTTTAAAAGACATACAAAAGTTGAATTTACTGCCTGATTATGAAAAAAGATAAAATATTCATTTAAAGAATTTATAGTTCGTTTCTTTATCTGCAAATTTTTCATCTAATTAAATGCTTATTTCATTTTTGACATTCCAAGAAGAAATATTTTTAATGCCTCTAATGATACTATTTAAATTAATTTCTTCGACTACATTTCCTCAATAAAAGAGCAAAAAAAAAATAGACATTTGATAATAAACCTAGGCTTTCATGCATACTTGCCGTTTTTTTTAAATTATTATTTAGAAACTAATACTGAAAACTGGCTTTGCAATTCTATGGAGCTCTGATTTTATTCATACGTCTATATCAATGTTGGAACTTAAAGTTACGATAATCATATTTTGATAGAAATGAGAAATAAACCAGCCGACATGATCCAGAAGTTAAAGTTTTTTAAAGTTTGAATTTAAGTAATGACAAAAACAATTAAAATTAAAAATATTGTCATAAATTAAGTAGAAATATTGCACACACACCTATGTAATGACATCTCTAATTTTAATCTAAATATTAGTTATTTTTTTAAAAACATTTTAGCTTAAATTACTTTAGTCCAAATTACTTTATTCTGAAATGTTCTCTTATTTCCTGATCCAAATCCCATTTTTTTATTTAATTATTTTTAACATTCCCTCTAAAAATTGATGACTTGTGCATTTCCCGCACTCAAAATGAAATGATAAAAAATCCAAACACCTACACATTCTTTCAAAGGTATCTAAGATTATCTTTCCTGAATCTATATGTGTATAAGAAATCTCTATCAGAATTTCATTGCATAATCACATAATGGAAAAATGTCTGTCATTTGCTCTTGTAATGTGATGTCTTTTATCATCGCTTCTTTCTTATATAAATTATGATTCCGGGGTAAAAATCATTTGAAGTTAATTTCAAAAGGTGGTTTTTTTCCCCCATTTTGGCCACGTAACAGCAAAAATTATGTTTACATATATACAATTAAAGAGCATCTAAAGCAAAAAAAATTCTTTTTCAGCAAAATGTTCATCAGAAACATAAATAACATAAAAAATAATTATAGACTGGTTGTAGGACAACATCTGCCATCTTTGAAGAAAATTTAAATATTCTCCCAATATCATGTTAATAATGTAATAATGTTAATAATTAATAATATTCTCCCAATATAATATCATGTTAAGAATGTTAAATGATTTTTTTATGCATTTTCTTTAGTTAAGGAAACGTAAAAATTTAACGCAAGCCACAAATTGCAAAAGTTCCTTAACATAGCATTTAATACTTGAATTTTTATATTCCAAAAATATGCACTTATTTTGAGCAGACGACTCCGCACTCGTTGCCATTCCTTCTCATACATATTTGATTAGGTAATTTGTACCTTATTGCTTCCATTTCAAAAACTTTAGCCACAGTTCTATCTCTACCAAATTTCCAATATATCAAACTAACTTATGCGGAGTTTTAGACAATTTTAATGGCGTTTCTATTCCACACATTTACACGCCAACATTTTTTGAACATTTTTAAAGGCGAAAACTCATAATCTTAATAACACGCTTTAACATCCTCTAATACACACCTTTTGTTCGTTGATCGTAAAACTCGACAGCATTTCTCTTGTAATGGGAATTAAACATTTTTATCTCTCGCAGTTTCGCATTTTTTCTCCCGTCTTTGAAAGCTATTTATTAGGGATGAACTTTACTCTAACGACGAGGAAACACAACTCCTATTTAAAGTGAGTTAGAGGAGCCGTGGAGTTTATTTTCCTTTTTTCTTAATAAAAAAACATGGCGGCTTCGGCTATCTTCAGTTATTTGCATGTCACGCCCCGTACTCATTTGCCGTCTTCCGTTGAGGGGTTTAGAGCCCCACCCATTCCTCTCGATAAATCGTGCTGTCAACTGACATACTAACCGAGCATTATCTTTGTGTTCAGTCACCTGGAAAAGGGGACTTTGTCCTCAGCTCCTCATTATACGCGGATGGAATTATTTTTTCCTTTAAGGATTATAAAATATTTACTTAATTATATTTACTGGATTATGATATTCTAAATTACCATGCGAGAAGTTGATAAAACCTTGATTTAAATAGAATCATTAACATTATATGAACATTAGTTATTATTTATTTAAATGAAAGCATAAATTTGTATTAGTAAATAAATAATCATTGAATTATTGATAGCATATTACATAAAAATAAAACCTTTATTTAAATAAGATCAAGAAATGTATGCTATATATTAAGAGAAATTATAATAGACAAATAGAATTTTATATTTAAAATAAAAACATCTTTCCAATACGAATTCTTTTGTATTTAAAATAAAATTTAAAAAAAAAACTTTCCAATACATTTTTTTATATTGAAAATAAAATATATCTTTCCAATACACACTTTTATATTTAAAATTAAAACATCTTCCAATACACACTTTTATATTTAAAATTAAAACATCTTCCAATACACACTTTTATATTTAAAATTAAAACATCTTCCAATACACACTCTTTTATTCGTATACTAAAAACAAGAATTATTAATCATAAGCAAATTCTTAATGCTTGTAATTTACCAGCCATCATCGGTGATTTTAAGCACACAAAATTAATAACATTAGTTTATTAATGTTAATCAACTTTCATGATTTATATTTTATCCGACAACATGAAAATGTTGGTGTAAATTATATTTATACAATAATTATAGAACATTCTGATGAGTTAACTCTGTACTCAAAGAAGCCAAGTTAATTTGATAAAATAGTTTCCAATAATAAAGGTTGCAAGTTGTGCCAAGGATTTATTTGAAAAATGAAAGTAAGAATGGAATGGAATTTTAGATGATATATTTAAGAGTCATATACTTTTAAAAAACAAAAATTAACGAAATCAAACTGTGTTTAGTTTGTTTCTTTGAGTTTTTTTTATTTTAAAATTATGTAGATTATTATCAATTATTCATTTTAAATGCATGTAGATTATTATCAATTAATCAACCAATTATTGAATATATATAGATCATTATCAATCAGTCAATCAATTATTACATATATGCAGACTATTATCAATTAATCAATAATTTAAATATACGTAGATTGTTATCAATTAATCAATATTTTTAAATATATATAAATTACTATTAATCAATAAATTATTTTAACTATATATTGATAGATAGATCAATAAAAAATATTTTTTCTCTTATTCATAATCGATAAGTGCAACACGTATGGTATGAAATTTTTTTCACATTAAAATTAACAGACTCAAGAAAATATAAAATACACACAACTATATAAAAGTGTGCCCTGTCATCGATATCACAACTATATAAAGTTTCCAAACTTATAGACATCAAGAAGTACGTAAAAAAAAAATCGACTATAAAATTCCATCATCACATACATGAAATAAGCCAAGGTAAATAAAAATGTAAACTTAATTTACATTTTCATGGAAGTACGTCATTTATTGCAGATGTTAGTAGAATAATATACAAATGCTATGCGATATATTATTTAAATGATATTATCTACATCTGTTTCATGACGTTTCATAAATGTTACAAAATATAAAAAAGGCATAAAATATATATTACAAATTGCAAAAAATAAAAAAAATAACTAAAGTTTACGGTAAGAGTTTTTTTACTAGTGTGGGGAAAAATTTTCAAGCATTAAAAATTTGCCAAACTTAAATCTACCATCCTGGAACAAGGAATTTTCATTGAAAATCTCAGTTTCAGGGCTGCACAAAAATGAATTGAACTACATAATTAGTGAATTATTACCATAAAAAACTGATTTCCGCTGATTTCCAAACTGATTTCCGCCAACTAGAAAACTAGATTTTACATTTAGAACTACAGTTTTAGGCTTACACATGAATGAATTGAATAATCATATTTGGCGAATTACTTCTATAAAAATTCAAAATTGACTATGTGCTTTAGTCAAACCTTTTATGACCCTCTAAGATGAGAAATTTAGTCCAAAATCAAATTGATGTGAACATGGATTATTGATAATATTCAAAAGCAGAATTTCAAACAAACAAAATATGTATGGATGCAAATACAACTATCAATCATTTGTAGCAAACTAATTTTAACTACTTATTAACATTCAAGACTAAGTTAAAAAAAAACTTGAATTATGCACATTAGTTTACAAAAAATATTGCCTTTATAAAAAATAATTGCGAGATCTTTTCCTTTACCTTCCTATTTTCAATTACCGCATATAATAAGAGAATAAGCTGATTTTTTTCAGGCTAATTGAAAACAATGCCTGATGTGGAATAACAAAAGCTATGGTTTTAATTTTAACCCGTGACAAATCATAAAATATGAGCTTCCTACCCAACTAGGATACATTAAGCGCTTTCTGTTATCCCTTCAAACCTCCAAACATCAGCGTTTACGATTTGCTTTGTCTGCATTCGACATATCTTTTAGCAAAGATAAATCCACAAGAGCTCAAATCGATTGAAGAGTAGATGGACACTTTCAATCAATAAGGACATTGGTCGCAGTGGACTTTTCAACTGCATGAAAGAATTGGACTCGCTATTTTCCTCAAATTGGATTTTCGATTCATTTCTGCGCACGTAATGATGTGTCTGAATCGTACATGGGATTAATAAATTTTTGATATTTAAATACATAATTAAAACAGAATAATAATTCTTTTAAAAGAATTGTCATTTGGTTATCCATTAATAAAGTAGAGCACTTCTTTGCGCATTAACCCTTTCACTCGAGAGGTGACTCATGGTCACCGTTCAAGACGGTGCATAATTTTGGCATTTTATTTATTTATTTTCCAATTTTAATTGTTAAGAATATCTACTGAATGGTGTAAAGATGTAAATTAACTTTTCGATGAAATTCAATTTGAAACATTTATATATATTTATTTTTCGGAACAATAAACATGCCCTCGTATTAGGTGAATCGTATCGAATTACTTTTCCGAAAGCAAAGGGTTAATAATGAGAATCACTTGGTTATTGATTATTGATTAAAATATGAAAGTTAATAATGAGAATAAAGAAA
Source organism: Argiope aurantia (assembly GCA_026543865.1). Classification (NCBI taxonomy): domain Eukaryota; kingdom Metazoa; phylum Arthropoda; class Arachnida; order Araneae; family Araneidae; genus Argiope; species Argiope aurantia. Next base: position 115,748 of record JAPMOR010081247.1, on the reverse strand, counting down.
TTTGAGCGTCGGTATTTATGTCAGATACTTTCATACAGCAATTATTTTTAGATGAAGGAGTATTATTAGCATTGCCAAAAAATTTAGAGACTTTTTTTTTAACTTTTTCATATACCAAGTAAAAGAAGCAAAAAAATGAAATGTTAAAATATTCAAATTTTAATAATTCGGAACTCTACGAGTCTGATAAATAGATTTTTGGAATTACGTCTGTCTGTCTGTCTGTAAACACGATAACTTAAAACCGTTTGTGTCAAATGATAAAATTTAATATATGTGTTTTACATTAAAATTGTAAATTTCTTTTGTGGTGGTATGTAGATTATTATGATCTGTGCAGGAAGCAACAGGACGAACGTTGTTGGAAACATTTCTTTAATAATCACATTCACACACTTAAACATACACTAACACAAGACATTCACTCACGCGGCTTTTCAGTTCAGCATCACATCTCATTCTAATTACAATCGCAATGCATTATGGGATGACATATCAGGCATCGCCATCTAGTATCCAAAAGAGAAGATAAGAGTAATGCAACTGCTACACTTTCAAATTTTTGAGCGATATCATTTATAGGAAATCTGTCTGACTGCCCGAATATAAGTTAACATCTTAACTACAAAATAAAGAGAGTGAGATGTATAACATCTAAAGGGTAGGAACTAAGCAACTTTAGGATCGAATACGTCTAAGGATTGATCATCTGTCAGTCTGTACTTTCTCAAGTGTGTGAACATGATAACTAAAAAACGCAATGACTTAAATTAATCAAATTTGGCAGTTTACGCAAATTTAACCAACGTATTTTTGATATGTAAGTTTAGAACTGCATCTACTGTTGCAGTTCTATATCAAATTTTGATTTTTATTTATATGAAGAAAAAAGGCCCCTAATCATTATTTCCATTTTCTTACACTTATGTATTAACCATACGTCAATGATTAATCGCCCCCCCCCCAAAAAAAAACTCTGAAAAATCACAAACTAGACTCAGTAAAAATACTAGATGCAAGTCAAAGATAGGTGTTCATTAATCATTGATCTCCAGTTAATACATAAGAACAGGTTTATATAATATATTTATGATTAGTTTAATATAATTTACGACCAAATACACAACTATCAAAGGTGAAAATAAAAATCTGAGCATCAGTGATGATCATGGCCATCCTCGTAATCCACAGTTTTATGTGTGGGGGGGGGGGGGGGCGGTAGCATTTTTATACGAGAAAGTTTCAGGGAAGAACTTATACTGATTTTGTCTAGGAAAAGATGTATTTGACTAGACTAAGATCTGGACTTCGAGGTGGAAGGATACCACTTCAGATGACTAGTTGAGTCCAAGCCATGTTGATTTCCAGTACTTCGAAGGTAAAAGTAGGTCCGACAGATTATTAGTAGGTATCCCAAGACTTTTGTCATCTCAGTGTATATACACCATGCAAAAAATAAATAAATATTGTGGATAAATTGTTTAGTTTATTATATTATTTTTAGCTATAAAATTATCATCTTATCTTAACATTTTGTAAAAATGTAATCGACTTAAACTTTTTTAATGAAATAACCAATGAAATCATATGATTCATCAAATAAAATAGCATAATGATGAACCATAATTACATAAAAAATTATTCAGTAGCCTATTTCGTTATTGAATTTTGTCCCTAGAAAGTAAAAGTTCACTGTTGACAGAATTGGTTTTCTATATGTATTATTTTAGAAAATAAAATCAAAGGAAATTCTACAATTCCAAAACAGAAGAATATTTCATTTCAGAAACCGATATGGAAGACCGAGAAAATAAGAAAATACTGAAACAAATTCAGATGTATATCAAATTTCGAAATCTAACAAACTGCACCCTTCCTATCGAAATTCTTGACAAATACCCACCGATTGGAATGCATTTATTCCTGTCTAGGAACGAAGAGCGAATCACTTGAGATTCGAAACTCTAGACGAGATACAAAATGAATACAGCACCCAACCTCATCTCGATTCGAACTCAGAGAAATAATTTTTTCGACTTGAACCCATCATGGATATATATCGATTCAATTTCGAAATCGGAAGGGATATTTTTTTTCTTGCTTTATCTTGGCGTATATAAAGGTACAACTTGCAAGTTTAAAGTCAAATCTATTAATAATTTAAAAAAAGTGACCTTCAAAGTTTAATTTAATGAATTGTAATTTTTTTAAAAATGTTAGAAATAATGTGATATTGGATATAAGAACTCAATCAGAAAGATTGTTTCGGATTGTACTTAGAACTGAGTTTACATTCGGCCAGTTATAAGACGATCAGTAGGTAGCGCATACTTAGGAAGGATGAAAATTGCTGTTAAGTCGATGCCAAAATACAAATTGTTCCGAAGGGACAACAACATGTACTTTTTTTTTCTTACTGAGAAATGAGTTTGTGGAATTTGACGTTTTTTTGGGCTTGAAAAAATTAATCGCTTATCATAGATTTATTCCGACATTTTATGCTCTTTGTTCTTTCCGATGCGAATTTTTTTCATCTAATTTGCCATTTGTTTTCTATAATTTTCCAAATTTAAGTATGTTTGGCTTTTATTTTATTTTACCATGTTTCTTAGTGTAAATATCCATTATTTTAATACGACACGCAGTAAAAAATTAAAATTCATGGACGCCAAAACGGCAATTTATAGCCAAGCATGGAATGCCTGAATCTATCTTATGAAATTGTGACAAACATAAATCAGTCACTTTCTACGCATGCGCTGCCTACTTGCCGTCTTATAACTGGTCGAGTGTAAACCTGGCATAATGCACAACTATACAGTTTACATGACGTCATAGTCAGACGATAATTGGAGTTTCAAATACCATGTAACGTACGGATTTGACAAGATAAGCATTGGATTGAAAATTGAATAAACAAGGTGCATAAACAGCAAATATCACGAGGGAGAATTTATTTTCATTTGAATGAATTGAATAGTTTCATGCAATTTTTGAAGTTAAGAATGCTAGAAAACGAAGTGAGTTATTAGATCAAATACATTATTTACAACCTTTGTTTTTATATCTATTGTGCTTTTGTCTAATCTAATTGCAATATCTAAATTTTCAAATTATTTTCCTGCCTTTAAAGCAAATTGTTTCGGATTTTCAGCATGTTTAAATGTATCAAGTGATTTGGTATAAATTTACAATTCTTGCAACGGGTTTTGGCATTTAGTTGTTTGCGACAATTTGAGAATTAACTGAAATATACTTTCTATTTTTTTAATTATTCTTCTATATTGTTTATTTCTCTTGAATTATTAAATAAACCATCTGACATGATTATTACAATCATTGTTATTAAAGTTAAAATTTCTTTTAATCGACAAAATTTTTCAGACCTTTAAAGAACTTTTTCAATCTTCTGATGGAAAAATCGTTAACATCGGGACTTTTAACTTTTGAAGCATGTATGGATTATTTTTTCAATTTTTTATTTAGTAATAACTTAAAATTTTCCCTCTGGCATGAATTGCATGACAATTTTACGATTCTACTACTTTATTTCACAAAGTTGATAATTCGATTCTAGTGTGATCACTAAATTCCAGTTTCGATGCATTCTAACAAATATTTTCTCCTTTTATAATAGATTTAAATATTGCGTTTAATTATGCTAATATTCTATTTTATTTTCATTGAAATAAATAGTAGATGTAACTGTAAATATATGACATTTACATTTAGATTAAACAAATAAACAAACAAAGCACGAGTCAAACATTTATTTGTATATAGAGAGTATAATAGTATGCAAAGAAATTCGAAGCAGATTTCTGGCATGTTGCAACATTATTATAACATTTTATGATTTATTTAAAAGCATACGTTTTAATGTAAATATCGTGCACAAAAAACTGTGTGTAATATTACCCCAAGATTTATAATTAATTAAAATAATAAAGTACTTTCAATAAAAACATCTAAGAATTTATTAAAAACTAAAACATTTTGTGAAAATAAAATTTACAGGCCAGTTTTATATCAATACAATTAATTTCACTTAGTTATTATACTATTTACAAACAACGAGCATTTATTTATTTTTTATTGTTATAAATGTGTATATCATGCTATAATAAATCATAAAAAATCAATATATAAATCATAATAAATAAAACATGTCTGTGTTTATAAGGTTACTGAAATAATAACTTACAATAAATGCTTAAAATGCTGATTAAGTTAAAAATGGGATGAAATATGAAAAAAAAAATATATTTATTCCAGTTTTCTTAACTAGGAGGCCTCATAATATGTACTGCTCAGGTTTGTCTGCACATTCTCTAAATCTATCAATCATTTTGTCCATAATCAAGTTGAATCTACAAAGAATTTCAAAGCAGGGGTAACTGAATGTGATTAATTCTAGCGAAGTTATTACTCCAAGTTTCCATCTCTAATTATTTACAGAAATATGAATCACAAATGCATGATATAAAACTGTTTGAATATAAATACATTTAAAAAAAATAATTGATTCAAAATAATGATTGTTCTTATGTTATTATTTCTTTTCCATCTTCTCACAGATAGTTTCCCCTGAGAAATAAAAAATAGGTTCAGTTTTCATCTAGTTTATTCCTATATTTTATTATACTATGAGTGGAATACTGCAGTTAGGTAATTGCAAAATTGACGAATAATGAGTCGGTGATCATTGAGAAAATGATCATTAGTTTAGATTCACAAGTATAATTTTCAATATAGAACGATTGGCAGGATTTTATGAGATATTCATGCTGGAGTTTATAACTTTAGGTAAGACTATACAAGTTACATTCAACATGAAAAAGACGTCTATTGATATTTGTCTCAATCACTAGCTTAAAGCAATTATTTATAGTGTACGCCTCATCGTATTATGTACGTTATAATGCCCCCTAAATTAAAAATGCAAGTATCAATTACCATCCACTTATTTAAAATTAACTAAAATACTTATTTCAGCATTACAACACCAATATTCATTACGAACTAAAACAGTTCTAATAAAAAAAGTATTCATATTTTGATTAGATTTTAGTCCAAAGAACTAAACCTTTATGCAACAATTCCAAACAAAAAGAAATAGAATCTCTAAATGATAAACTCGTCCTTTTCTAAGAAATAGAAACATGTTTTATTCATACAAAACTCCATTATTTTTCCATTAAATAATATCGAGGAAATGAAGCAAAGGATTTCATCCTTTCGATACTGGTGAAAAAAGAGGGTTCTGCCTTTGCAATTTCCGGGCAACCCCTTGTAACCGAATCCAGCAAGATTCCCTTTTCTCGATGTAATTACACTTTCGACACTCTGTTCGGAAACACGACTACTATAAACGCTGTACTACAGCAGGCCTCATTTTAATTTCGACCAGTGCAGGAGTGGCTCTTGTCTTTTCTGGAAACAGAAGCCTTTCCGGAAGTGAGCTCTGTGTTTTTGAAAAATGAATATTAGAATATGTGAAAGATTATGAAATAGATGATGTAGAATTGGCCATATTGGATAAAATTGTATTTCATATCGCTTTTATACTGTTCAAGAACAAAACTGAAGAAGAAAAAAACTATTTTTAAAAGGCAATTATATTAGAAGACTAAAACGAAGATTTCATTTGATTATTTTCTAATTTTTAGATTTTAATTTTTCTTTCTTCCTTATATCAGTATTAATATTCCTTCTTATAAAGTATTTTAAAACCAGCTTTATGAACTTCATCGTTGGTGAAAAAACTTCATTATTATTAAATTTAAAACTTGGTTATTAATTTTTGAACTTAATTGTTAAATTTGAAAAAGAAACTACTTATTTGAAATAAAAATTTCCCTTAACTAGAAAATTATGCCATATCTAAATTTCTCCAAAATATTAAAATAGTGTATTATCATCTAGTATACACACGGTCACAAAATTTCAGAATACTGATACATCAAGAAATGAAATATAATTTAGCATTCAAATTCAATTTCATCTAATAAATTTAATAAAATCGATAATATATTTTATAAAGTATCAGCCATTGAGGTTCGAGATATTGTATCAAAAAAAAATTAACCCTTTGCACTCGGATGATGTCTCTCACTCACTATTCAAGGCGGTGCATCATTCTGAAGTTTTATTTACTTATTTTTCAATTATGATTGTTAAAAATATCTAGAAATCGATACGAAGATGTAGATTAATTTTTCGTGGAAATTCAAATTTAAAACAATTGTATTTATTTTTTTGGAACAATAAATAAGCCTTTGCATTTGATAATTAATTATGCATCGATTTACTTTTCGAGTGCAAAAGATTAAAAGTTGCATCTTTCTTTTTGAGATATTTAATAAATATTCGATATTTATAATGCATTTAATAAATATTCGATACTCATAATGCATTACCTATCCATGCTGTTAATTATTATGTGAATTCTTTTATAAGAAAAATTAACAAAATGAAACTATCCAATAACCTTTAAACTACTTTCAAATAAAATTAATATCATTTCTTTAAGAAAGATTTTGACTAAAATTTTGGATTAAGGTAAATGTCTATTTAATCTAAAAAGGAAACTTTTCAGTTCGAGCATATTTCAAATTCAGCATATTTTCTGCGAGTTGCAACCATCTTTTGCAGCTAAATGACTTTCGCGGCAAATGGACTGTGAAGCTTTAAACTCATAAACATTTGACGACATTGAAATAAGAAAGCGAGCACGAAGGAAGATTAAAACGAAGGAATCGATCATGGTAATCTATATTTAAAATTAAAAATTCTTCTATTAGTTTGTCTGGACCATATACAATTTTACATCCCCTGATGGATTGGAATGAAATGTGGTACTACATGTTTTTTAGTTTCAAAAGGGATTTACTGCACTAGTTAGTTTTGAAGATATTCTAATAATGCCTGAATTTACTCTAGTATCTCTAATACTGAAATGTGGATTGAAAGACTAACATTTTTTTCACTGCACTTTTTGTTAAATCATCGAACAAAAATTATTTTTACATCATTCTTAAATTTTAAATAATTAGATTTTTAATGTCATAAATTTTATTTCTTTATGTTCGTTTTTCAATATTTAATCATTTTTGTAAATTAATTTAATCTCTTTTTATTGTTTTTTCTCCGTTGAAATATTAAGCCTACTTTTTGTTTAATTGTATTTATCACTGGTGCTTTTCTTATCATCAGTGAAGTTAATTTCTTCGATAATTTTTACTTTTGTTATATATCATTATAATTATGCATCATTGTTATAGAATTTGTTACGTAGTAACTTTTGATTAGTGATTGAAAATCCAATATTTTAAAACTGTTGCAAATTCAACTATGTAACCTAATATTGTTCCTTATTTCAGTAATTTTAGAATTTGAATCTGTCCAGTTAGTATGCAAGAAGCTTTTTTACTGGTTCTTGGCTTGAGTTTATTGAATATAGTTTTATTTTAAAATAAACACATTTTAAATATTTTAAAAATACGTTTATTTATATGCACGTTGGCGTTCCCAACAAATTTCTTCCTATTTCATGGAATTCTATTTTAGTGACAATTAAAATTAATATACCTTGTTATTACTATTAAACGTTACAATCCTTCTCATATCATATTAACTCCATCTTTAGGTAGAATTTTAACAATCAATCTAGCTTTCCATATTTCATAACCTTCGATTCCAGTAGCCGATAATAGCTAAAATAGAATAGCTAAAAAATCTTTTTAGACTAAAGACTAAACTAAAAAATCGCAGTGGTTTGGATTATCCGTCATTCAAATATTTTGGAATGAAAAGGCGGATTCGGTTACAAAACTGTTCAGTATTGAACCCGCACTTTGAAAGGCTTATGCTTGTAGATGTTGTACTATCAGAAATTGGCGCTTCAAAATATATATCATCAAACAGCACATACAAATAAATTCTAAAGGATGCTCTTTTCATTTTAACTCCAGCACTTTGGCATAAAAAAGAAGAAATAAAAATAACAAGTATTATTATTCGGAGATTAATACAACAGCCTTAAACTTAATAGAGAAGGCAATCCTTATTGACTCTACTACAGCCAAGAAATTGACATTGATCACATTCTCTTTAAACTCATAGAACAAATTCATGGAACAATCAGAATCCTAATCACAAACTAATTTCATTTGTCAAAATATTTCTCCAAAAAAAAGCTGATTTTTGTAAAGACCATTTAAAAAATTCTTCTTCGGTCATTGAAGATTTTTAACATACTAGATTAGCATTAGAGAATAGTTTTTGTACTAAAGAATCCAATAGTACATTAAAAATTAAGTACACGAGCAAAAAGGTTTTTAGTTGCTTTATCTTAATTATGTTAATTGCTTAATTTAAAATTTGATTTCTTAAAAGACAAAATTGTGAACTTAGTTTAATAGTGAGTTTAGTTTAATATCCAGTTATGTGCTGCCAAATTCTAGACGGGGGGGGTCAAAAATTCGTTTATCTATACACGCAATGACACTCTTTTCAATCCGGGTTCTTTTCTGCAAGGATCAAGAAAAAATCTTTTGTCTGTTGAATATAAAAACTCTGCGATTTATAGATGTATGTTTCTCTTTTTCTTACATATATATCGAAAACAATTAAGATGCAGGCATAGCTGAATGTACAATAGCTAGTATATTCATAAAATTAAAACCCTCTCCGTTTATTTGAACCTTATACAATTCCGCACCCTTTGTCGAGTCCGTATGAAATTTGTCATACATGCTCCTTTGCACCTGGAAACATTAAATGTATCTTTAAAACATTTCTTCGATTCTCTAAGGGGGATGAAGTGGAGATTGAACAATTTACAATATGTTTTCCCACTATTTTTACGATTCGTGGATTTTTTTCTCTCATTTTTAATTAATTTTTCAAACTTAATTTAAACACAATTTTTATGAGTTCCTTTTTTTTTCTTAGCCGAAAAATGAAACCTATATTATTGCTTAATCACACTGTCATTTGCTGGCTTCTGCCAATGTTTATGGTAAATTACTTTCTGCGGACATTTCTTTTCTTTTCACTTTTGATACATAGAGTAATATATATATAAAAGTGAGTACTGCCGTTTAAAATTGTTGCAATTTCTTTAACTGTTTGGCCTAATTTTGCCATGTATTTTAGCAATTTTTAAGTTTTTAATGTGACCATATTGTGTATCGCCTGTTTTGTTACTTATATTTTCTTTTACTTGAATCCATTGAATAAGATTTTATTTTTACTTGAAAATTCTGTTTTTATTGCATAATTTAGTACTTAGCAGCGATTTAGAATTACCTTTTTTCCCTCTTCTTTAGGGTAGTAATTAATAAATATTTTACTTACTATTTTATAATTTATTACTTTACTATTACTTACTATAATTTGCTATTGTTACTTTATAATTTACTAATTTTAATAATTTAGAAATAAATTGCAATTATTTAAGATTAAAGGTCCTTAAAACTCTTAAGCGATTAAATCTGTCTTTGACAATTGTTAGACATAAAAGAATATGCTTTTTAAAATTATAACATTTAATTAAATTAATAATTAACTCATTAATTATATTAGAACAAATAAACGCAGTTGGAGCTGCAACAACTGCAGATAAAATCTTCTATATTGATGGTGGACTTTTAAATAAAATTAACATCAATTTAATTCTAATGAGATTGTCCAAATATTTTTTTAACAATTTTGAATCAATATTAATTAAAATTTTGCATAAAATTCCTGCGTTTTAAATATTTTTTATCTCATTCTTAATCATAATTGTTTATCCTAATTTGAATCATGATATTTATATTAATATTAAGATAATTTTTCCCCATCTTGCTCAAACATTTTCCATAATCTTTTAATAGAACTTTATTTACTATTATTCAATACTCTTAATAATTCTAGTTTACTGAAGTCGTGGAATAAATAAATATTTTAATTTATGCATTTTTATCAATCATCAAATATCAAAAATCATTCATGGTATTTATTATGATGATACGAATGATATAATTGAACTGATTTAAGTTAAAATTCATATTCTTATTGAATCACTTAAATAAATGACTTAATTACGCAATGAAATGATCATATCTCTTCATTGCAACTATATAAGATATCATAATATATTATTAGAATACATAATTTTAAAAATGGAAAAGCATTCAATTATTTCGTCGTACAAAACAGAAACAATTAATCGAACGGATTGGTAAATATTTTCTGCAGGACTTATCCAAATTAAAACGAATAATATTTGTTAGAGAGAAGAATTGCTTATACTCTCACATAAAAACTGTATAAAATAATCAAAATAAGAATAATCCAACTGTACCAAATAACGGAAATGAAAGTAATCCAAGAAGTAAGGGAAAATCTAAAAAACAATTCAAAGAAAAAATGGAAATATTTAAAAAAATAAATAAAAACAACTATTCTTCTCTCTCAAACGAATAGAAAATTCCCCACTTGTATTCGTAATACAGTTCTATTCAAAAGTATTTGTTCTGAATGCATGTTCTTTTCTGTTATTCATGTAAACAGAGCTAAACAAGTATCGTTTTCTCTTTATTTTATTTTGCAAACGAGATAGTATAAAAAATGTATTGTGAATCAATTCATTACTTTAATTTTTGTTCCAAAAGAGTTTCACTTTTACGTTTTATTATTTTTGTAGTTATTTAAACGTTAAGAATAATTGAAAATTTCATTCCCATATAAAAATGATTCCAGGGATAGAATTTTATTGAAATATTTGTTGTAGTGTATCAGTGATTGATTTCTTTTGTAAGAAAAAATATTTAATTTATATGAATTTTCTTAAAAATTAAATTATTCTTTACTTAGCATATCTGAAATTCAAAATTTTCAATTTTAACAGATTACAATGAGAAATAATTTACATCAGCTGTATCTTACACAGCTGAAAACTGTTCTTTTTAATATAAATGTTATAAATCTCTTGTCTAAAATATGAAATATTTCTATTATTAATATGCTCATATATATGGCAAAAATTGATGGGGTTTTTGTATTCGACGGTTCTTAACCTCCGAACATAAGTTTGTTCAAATAAAAATATTAAAAATTTAGTTATATTTTCAATGAACTTTAAAGCAGAATCAAACAGAATTTACATAAAAATGAAGTAGAATGAAGGTTGAAGCTTTATAGGATAATTTCTTTAATCTAGATCTGCCATATTTGGCATAAATATGCTTAGAACCATGAGAATGTGCATCTTTCATCGGTTTATTTTGAAATTTTAATTAAATTCTAATTAATTCTTTAATGAAGAGAGATTTGAACTTTTACATTAACTTCCGAAAAGATTATGACACAAATTATTTTTATATCATTTTAAAATTTAAAATAATTATATTTTACTGATATTAGTTTATTTATAATTTTTTTCTGAGTTTGAAAATTTTTAAAATGTTTTGTCTAATTATTTTTAAAAATATATTTCATTATTTGAATGAAATTCAAACAGTATTTATAATTTCAACAGACATTTTAAAGCATAATTTTCATTCATTGTTTAAAGCTAAACAAGAAAGATTCTATATAAAATTTGTAAAGTTTACATATGGAATAAAAAAAAATAACACTGAATTCCCGCAAGTGTTAGAAGGTGATGAACAGGGTTGTTACATTTTTAATAAAATTGTAATTCCATGGGACTTAACTACATTAGGAAAGGTTCAATTACATATCAAATAAAATAAATATACGGCTATTAAATAACACAGCTCTTATATATCACAATTTAAAATTTTAGAACTTATTTTTGAATAAATAATTAATCGTGAAACTATGCGTAAGAGATTTAACAGAATTGCCATCATTTCCGATGAACAAGGTGGTCGCCAAAGGCTGTTAATTCTAAATAAAAGAAACCGTATCTTAGAAACTCAATTCGTAACTTCTTTCTCAGTATATCAAAGCAATTCCCAAAACAAAGTATTCAAAATATTGTTATCCCGAATTTCTTGCCTATTTTTATAAATGTTGCATTTGGTATTAAGTTTTGAGGCTTTCTTTTAAACATAAAGATTTCAGACATATCTAATATTATAATTTCAAAGCTTTATGCAAAATTTCATATTGTTTCTGGAAAATCTTCAAATTCTGTCCGTAAATTATCTCTTGAAAAGTCTAACCGGCTCAATAACATGTAAAGACGTTTCACTATACATGAAAACAGAGACAGCAAAATACAGGTAAAGCGTGAACAAAAAAAGTGCTCGTGCCCAAGCAACAAATTGATAATATACAACCAAATTACACAAAGATGTCAAAGAGAACCGGCAGGGGAGAGAGATTTCGCTCAACTACTCATCTCTAGATTCGTCCACTATTGTTAAATGAATGTCCTTCTTATCGCTCGGTCTTTTATAGTTTCCGTGATTGGGCAAAGAAGCTTCTAGAAAAATGTCGTATCTTCGCTGATAGTCGATATATCATTCAAATTCCACTAGTTTCTGGAATTTTTCGTTTTTGTTGGCAAAGTCGCAAATTTATCCCAATGGCAAATCGTTGCCTAGACAGTCGGCAAGATCAGGGATGATTGATCTAGCAGCCATTACTATTTCTGTAAAACTACAAAACGTACTTAGAGTCTTATTGTGCTGGGAGGCAATATTACAAATTCATAATAATATATTTTTCTGATTATGTTCTTAGCACGTTTACATTTCACATTTTCTTCACATTATCATTCATTTCACATTATGTTCTTAGTCTTATGTTCTGATTATGTTCTTAAAACTTCTACATTTTCTATGCTTTGAACGATTTAATCCATAATTTGTCCTAGGTTTACCATTTGGGTGTAATAGATATTGTGTAGAGAAATACATATGCATATAATAAACGAATATGAATTTCGTTAACAAAATGATGTACATCTATAAATCTACTGAAATAGCATGCCAGATTTCATCCATCTTGCTGCATTACTGAACTATTGTGTACATATTCAAATAAATTTCTCTTTCAAGGATTTTTTAGAACATTTTCTCCAAACTTTCTACTTTTGCGTAAATTCGCCAACCCATTTCCTTTGAGTTACCACCCTGATAGAATTAATTCATAAGAAAAACAGAAAAAATTGTTTATTCTAAAACATTTTTGAGCTCAAATGAATATGCTCATGTTCTATGCAGCACAATTTTCTACAACGTTGAAGGTGTACCAGTGCTGTGTAATAATCCCTCGTACCTCCCGATTCCACTTTCTCGAATATAATATATGCATAGAATAGAATAGAATTCTCGTATGCAAAGGCAATATATAGCAATCGTCGAAAACTTCGACTTGGAGACTTAGATAATTTTTCACATTTCAGTACTCCTCGATTCCGAAAAAGACATTTTTCGAAATATATCTACTTTTGATCATAATTGAAAATTGCTTTCAATTGGACTGATAGAATTTATAAAATGGTCTTTACGCAAAAGTTGTAAATGTTGAACAAAATCCTATCGCAGAAGTCTATTTCTTTGTCTGTTCAAGGTATAAGTGAACGCAACTGTAAAACATATAGAACTAGATGCATAAAATTAGGAATACCGTTCTAGCATCTAAAGAGAACTGTATCGAATTTTGTACCGAATACGTCATAATATAGATCACTGTGAGGTTGTATATTCGCGTGTATATAAACTAGATGACTCAAAAATCAAACCACTAAATTAAATAAAATATGGTATGCATCGATATAATTTTAGTCTAAGCAATTCTTTTGTTGTTCAGTCTGTGAAAAAAAGGCTTACACCGACTTACCGTCTTGCATGCTCAGTTTCTTTAATATATATCTAACTAAGCTCAAAGCTCTAATGTGCGGAACTCTGAATATTAAATTTGGGACCGCTATGGTCTGGTGGCAAGGTCTCGGCTTCGAATCAACAGGATTCAGGTTCGAGACTCGATTCTACCGAAGAAACATTGTGTAAGTGAATCTGGAGCACACTAAATTCGTGGGAGCCAAACTTCCTCCCTCTGATGTGGTGTGAAAACTTGTAGTGAGCCTGTCAGCTCAGGTGTCGTTCTCGTCATCTGACAGCTGTTCAAAATTATAAGGTCCATCCCAAAATAGTCCTAGTGTTTCTTTAAAACGGAACGTTGATATAACTAAACTAAACTGAATTTCAAATTTGATTTGTTCAGCAGTCATAGCATTTACTGCCTCCCCAGGGTTCTTAATTTTTATGTTCGGAAGAAGGAAAACATTATTTTTATTTAGGAATATGTAAGAAAGTTAGGGGAAACAAATTCCCCTGCTTTATTTGCTGGTTTATTTTCTTTCAAAACTCATCGAAAATTTAAGAGACCAAAACAAAAACTTACACAGTCTGAATTTTGATTCGAAAATGCTATCACATCGATGACATATGAGCTCGCAGAACTAACTCAAATTCCTTGAAGCCAAAATGTAAAAAAATAAACGCCCCGAAATAGCAATTCAAAAAATAAATTCTTCCAGTTCCTGAGAATGGTTCATTAGTAGGCCTCTCTACTATCCATTCTATCTGCACGGCTGTTCAGAATCCCCCTTTAAATCACCCCTGATCAAGTGATTTTTTTTCCTGCCCACCCCTGCTGACGCCTTCATCCATTCTTTTCCATTCCCCCGCCAAAGAAAATAAGGGGTGGGAAAAAAAAATCAGGTAGACGATGGCTTAATCCTGTTGAATCCTTGCTGTCAAGACGAAGAAGTCTGGAAAAACGAAGCCGCCCGAAGCAAATGTGAAGGGAAAACTAACTCAATGCGATGCTATTGATGTTAATTTGGAACTTTTCAAACGAAGTGAAAAACCTCGTCTATTGGCTGAATGGAGGATTGAGGGGTTGGGGGGATTTGTTGTCTGGAAAGAAGAAACCCAGACAATGGGAATAAGTTGTGAAGCAAACAGGACTCGAAGGCTGATGCTAATTTAAGAGTTTTGGACTCAAAATTAACTGTCACTTCTTGGAATTGGTTTGTTTAATAGAGCGATGCAAAGAAGAAAGGGTTGAAGTTAAAATGGCGGTTTGTCAGAGCGTGTAAGATTTCGAGTGACAATAATATAGAAACCAGCGTCAGAAATGCCACTAGTTCTTTTAAAAAGAAGTTTGGACATCATGTTTCGGATCGCATAAAGGATGTCTGAAATGTAATTCAAAGGATATTGTGGAAATTTCACGTATTTTTTCTCTTTAATGTTAGCTCATTATTTTTCGGGATAATGCTAATGAAAATCTGTATTTCTTATAAACCACTTTGAAAGGATCCAATATATTTGTTAATATATCGAAGAAAATATTCGATTCAATGCTTATAGAATGGGACAAATGAAAGACTTAGTAAATTTCATATGCTTAATCATAATTATTGGTAAAAAGTTTTAGGAATTTAAACAAATATTTTTTTAAAAGTCAAATACGTCTTTGTGGAATAAAGGTTGAGTTGTGTAAAAATATATTTGCATTCTGCGTCTAGTGGACAAGCATGGGCTCAGACAAAACAGCACCTTGTCTAGTCAGAGATTTGAAACACGAGTCAATGAAACGTATGCTTAACTTCCAAAAATAAAATTTTTAAAATAAATAATTGCTAATTCAAATGTTTTATTTTTTAATCATTCTGTATTGCGTTAATAGAAATATTATTGATGTAATAAATTCAAAGTTTAAAAAAATTAGCTGTGCCATAGTTTACAATAAAATTATGCTCAAAGTAGTTTATATCATAGCGGTGTGCATAGTTTCAAATAAATACTCAAATTAATATTCAGATAATCATTCAGATTTTTTTTTCAAATTAATCGCTATCTTTCTGCTATAGTAGTTATTTCATTGAAGAAACCCATATTGAAAACTGAGCAATCTATTTTCATCTTATTGACTTATTTAATATCCTCGTTCATATTATATTACTATACATTTGATCTCGGTTCATTTTTATTAGGAGATTATAAAAGGATATTTGATGAACAAAGAAAAGTACAATATTATAAAGGTATATTTTTCATTTTCTCCTCAAAATCAACTTGTGTTCAAAGTGTAATTGAATGAAGTCTGACTGATATGAAGAATTTTGTCAGATGTGAAGACCAACTTATGAACATATTTTTCCAAATGATTAGTCCATAGCCTAAATTTACTTTATAATAGACATATTTTTTTTGTTTGTTTTTTGCATAACATGATTGCTGTCAACAGTTGTAGTAGAGCTTTTAGAGCCTGATAAGTAACATAGAATAAAGCTGCAAAAAATAATTGTAAGAATCAATAAATATTTATTTCTCAATTATTGCTCTACTGCATTATATTTTTAGAGAAATAGGGGCAGTGGGAATAGGTTGCTGCCTTGTTCCCTGAATTAAGAGGAGCCGCAGATAAGTTAATTACAAAAATGTTAATAACCCAAAGTTGTAATATATTTTATCATATAATTTTTTGAATAGAAAATGTATAAATTAAAAAAATGTAGAATAATATTTACTCTTTGCCAAGTAGAATGGGTTTTCTATATGTCTTTCAGTAAAATTACTGATATATATTTATAAACATTAATCATCTACTTAAATAATATGCAGCATTTAATAAGTTATAATGAATAAGTGAAAGGGCATAGACTTTTGAAAGTTATCTAACATAAAAAAGAAATTAAACTTAAATAAATTCTGTTAGTTAAAAATGTGAACAAAACTAAAATGAACAATTAATAATTTTTTAAATTTATTAAAATTTTTCTTTAGTTTTTTTTAGTAAATTAAGCGATTTCAATAAATATATCACTTAATTTCATTAAATCTGCTTTACCAATAATAATTTTTTAAGAACAGGTTAGAAATTCAGATTATAAAATAAAAACGAAAAATTATCTGCAGTAGTGCCTTTATCAACTATCTTGATCTCCTTCCAGAATTCTTAAGGGTTGTTTTTTTTTGTATTATTGTTTGTAATATATTTAAAATTTATTCAGAATTCTTCAGATTACTTTTTTTAAAAATATGATCAAAAAATATTTTTTTAAGATTGATTATAGACGTTCGATTTAATACTTTTAATATTTGTTCAGAATTTTTCAAAAATAGAAATTTCCGAATTTTTCAAAATGTGTTCAAAATTCTATCGATTTTTTAAAAAAAATCAAAATATTTTTTTTAAAAAAAATTGATTAAATATAGAAGAAATATTTATAAGGTTAGAAAATTGTTATTATTGAAAATATAATTCTTTTCTAATTTTAAGATGATTTAGAAATTAATTTGCAAAGTAATATTTTTTACACTTATCGAAAAAACCCCAAAATTCTGTTTGATTTAATAAAAATTATAATTAAGATTTCAAAAAATAGCTCCAAAATGCATATTTTCGCTCTGCCAAGTATATACGTGCATAGTTTGTTGGTTTTAATTTAAACGGTCAAGCCCGTAGCCTTAAACATAAAACACAAAACATTCATTCATCTTTATAATAAGCACATGTTGTATATTTATATTGTGCATTGGCATTATATAATTATTTAATAAACTTGACTGTAGCAGATATTTTTAACATTTTTATTTATGCATCTTCTATGATGGTTTTAATTTTGGAAATTTCTTTAATTCTTTATGAATATCGACATTTTTATAATTAAATTAGGCAACAAAAATTTTCTTAAGCTAAAGTGAGCGAAATCTTTGAAATTATAGAACAAAATTCAATAGAGTATACTTGAGAAATTAAAAAAAAAGCAATTAAATGCTTTCGAATGATTAGGTTTAAAATTATTAAATTTACAGAATTATTTTGAGATAGTCACTAGATTAAAATCAAGCTAAAAATACATTTTTATGTTACGATTTTTCACAACAGATATCAGAATTCGTATAAGATTAATAACACTATAAAGAATTGACAATACCATTTATGGTATTCAAACTTGTAGTATATTCATGTAAATAAATAATGCAGATTTTATTCTAATAATCATATACGAATATGAAGAGAAAAACAAATAAGGATATAAGCCATTCATAATTCAGAATAAATCGGTTGAAACGTGGAGAAATTGGGGAAAATTCTATGTGTTCCAGAATATTTTGGAACACTCAAGCGCTTCGATTAGAAATTATTATACGTGCTACAATTTCTATTTGTTCGGAGAATTAAAAGTAAAATGGACACAAATTTGTGAAAATCGATTTCTGCAGAGCAGAAACAAGTTTTTAATCTAAACTTGCATGAAGAATGATAAAATAAGAATTTGAAAAATTATATTCTAACCCAGGTCTTTTCAAAGGAGTTGATGAAGACTACATCTTGTCGTATTTAGTATACAAATGCAATATAAGAACATTTTGTAATCGAAACAAATTTGCCTGTCTTGCAGAAAAGTCCATTTTTAAAGATAAAACAAAATGTTGCAAACTGTCAAGAGATTTTTTTTTTGAAATCGAAAACAAAATATGCACATTGTTGAAAGAATCATTGCATTAAACATACGAAACAAAGTGATGTTTCTGCATACAAATTTGAATTCAGAAAAATTTTTTATAAGATTAAAATCATTCATTCGTGTCAAGAACATGACATCCAGAATATTTTCATCTTTAAAACATTTGTTTGTAAAGCATTAAAAAGTATGGATTCGAAAAAACAGCACAGGATGCAAAAAGGAAACAGTTTAAAATAAATACGGAAATATATGAGCTTTGCATTAAGAATAAGAATTCGTATTCAGAACGGCAAAGCTTAGGCATTAAGAGCAGGAAATAAAATAAGACATATCATTGAAAACATACATTTCCATTTTAATGCTTCATAAGGCATGCTTGTAAAAAGTTTATTTTTGAAATAAAACATTTATTTTTACTGACGATATATTTTCTAATCTAAATAAATATTTATATTTGACGGGGAAAAAAAAGAATTTCTAATATTCGTCTTTTGCAACAAAGTACCACTTAAATTTTACAAACGAATTGCTCGTTGATAAAATCGGCTTACGCTGAAAAGCATTCTTAGGAAGAGTGGAATAAAGAAGAATATTTTTTCTTTATAAAAAAAAAGATATTTTTAAGCGATAGTCTTAGAAACTTGTAACTTGAGATCCCGATTACAAATTCTTCAGAGAGTCAAGTAATGCGTTCATTAGTAAAAGGGCTTTTGCTAAAAGTCACCATTAGATGAAAATTCTTCATAGAAAAAGAAATGTTGTACAATTATTTGCCGGTTGTGATTTTAAGAATATATTATCTAACAGCTATACTTAGTAGCTAAAGCGAAAGCTCCAAAACATATTTCTTGTTTACATTTATGTGAATTGTTGTTCGTAGCAGACGGAAACCAATTATGGAAACATTTGGTTAAATGTAATAAGCTCCTGAAAAGAGCTTCTCCCTACTGCGTGACTTTTTGAAAAAGTTCACTGCAGCTTTTAAGCTTTCAAGTGGCTATTTTTACTTGAGAACTTTTTTCTCTCTCTTTTATAACCGATGTTTTTAAAAGGGCTTTTAAGAATTTTGTGGGATTTTTTTTTCTTCTTCTTTTCATTCCTATTGTTTATTTGGCTTTTGAAATATTTTATTTAAAAAAGAAACTTCCTCACGTTTAGAGATCTTCTGAAATAAGATCGGGGCGAATTGTAAAGCTCTTACATCTTAGTTGGTGGCTGTGAGGAAGCAAATAAAAAATAAAGAATAAAATTGTAAGTTTCACTCGTTGGCAACAAACATGTTTATTTCGCAAACGAAGTGCATTTTAAATTTGTATTATATATAGTAGTATCTACTTGCTACACAAAGTATAAAGTAACCTCTCGCATTATTATGTCAGCAACAAAGCAATGTATATCAACGTAACGTAATAAGATGTTCTAAGATAGATAATGTAATAAAGATTTTCAGTGAAAATATTTTTACAAACTAACTTATTCTCTACTGAAACCTTCCTAAGAAATATCATGTGTTAATAATTTGTTTGAAATGAATTGTAAATTACTCTCGTCGAACAACGAACAAATTTCCGTCACAAACGAAGAATATTTGTGTTAAAAAACGACATTATTAAAGATAATGCAATGTATACAATAACTTTCCATGATAATACATCAATGAAATACATTTTAAAATAATGTTCAACAATTGAAAATGTAATAAATATTTCAGTAAAAATGTTTTATTAGCTATATATAGCTACTTAAATATTTTAAATGTATTTACAAGAAATATGTATTGAGAATTCTTGAAAATGTATTACAATTTCCAATTTACAACCGCAGACTTTATTTTACAAACTGAATGGGTGTTAATAATGGATGTTAGTTAAGTTAATGGGGGAAACTACGCTACCTCTGTGACAAATATTGCATTATCTGCAGTGAAAAATGAAGATATAGATAATTGAAGATACACTGAAGTTTTTCTGCTAGAAAATGTTTGAACTCAGATAGTTCAGATTTCTGAATGAATTTTAAAATTTAGTAAATTGTAATAACTTCTTGAGAAGATTCTTGCAAGAATTTATTTAAATACAACAGCCACCATATTTATGAAATAACAAAAATTACGTATGATCGTTCTCAATTCCCCGTTTATTTTAATAATGTGTGAATGTGATTTTTTTATTTTTCCTGGTATAAAAATACAAATTCGCCTACAATTTTTTTAAAAAAAATAAGTTTCTTTGTTTTTATTATTTACCCATTAATGTGATTTAATTAAACAGCGACTCTTAATATTATAAGACGAAAGCGCCAACGACATAATGATTATATCCTTAGGATTTTTTTTAAAACTCTGAGAGACTGAATCCAACTTTTCCCAAATTTTCATTTTATAGCATATTTTTGATTATACATTTTAAGGAACCATCCTTTTATTATCATGTGAGAACATGATGTTGGTTTGGCTTCAGGTTTTTGAAGCGATTTGAAGGCAACAAATTGTTGCAGCCTCAAAACGCGTAGGCAACAAATTGGCGATTTATCCTTTTTTTTTTTTGGAGTCGGCTTTCACAGTATAGTTTTTCCATTATCTATCGTCTGCTAATGTAGTTTTATTTTGGAGTCGGCTTTCACTGTATAGCTTTTGAATTATCCAGCGTCTGCTGTTGTAATTTTTCCCTTGGAAGTCACAGTGTTATTGCTTAACTCGCTCAACGTTTTTCAAAAATAAACCGAACAAGTTAAAATATTGTTTGTTTAATCGATAAATATTGTTGGTTCAGGGATAATTTCAACTAATTAAAATAAGGTTATTAGAAAACAATGCAGAAGATTGTCACATTTGACGATTTATCGCCAACTAAAGATACAAATTGATTTCCAAATTATACATTCTCTGAATTCTTCAGAATTGTCTTAATTAATTTAAGTCATTAACCAGTTTAAACCGGTTTGAAATAATTACGAGACTATCAGATTACGCATGCTTCGATATTTAGAAAAAGGATGGGTTTTTCTCATCTCAAAATCGGTCGAGCTCCAAAATTTTGTTTGCCATATATATATATATATATATATATATATATAGGGAGAGAGACGGGGACGGATAGAGACCATAGAGAAATCTCGTGATTGTTTCAAACCGGTTTAAACTGATTTATGACTTAGATTAATCAAGACAAAAAATAACTTAAAAAATAATAATGTTCACACATGATAACTTGAAATTTACGATAGTAGACTTCATTATTTTTTTTCATTTTATTAATTTTATTTCACTCGGATTAAAATGTTTCTAAATAAACCAACGTGATTGATTTCCCCGAAATTTCTCGTGTACTATCCAATACACTTGTCGCGCCAGAGAACGTCTTACATGTCAATTGCTTACAATAGTTACAGAAGATTAACTTTTGATGGGAATTTAGCATGTTTACAGAATTTGTCATATGATCCTTGGCGAGTTATCTGGCAAGAAATCCCTGGCATGCGTTGATAGCACTACAAATAGAATTTGTGTTTTGGAGACATTTTTCTCAACCGAAAACAAACATTTCGAAACGAACATTTGATACAAAATTGCTCTTGTAGTCACAAAATTACATGCCAAATTTGATATATTTAAGTCATTGCGTTTTTGAATTATCACCTTTACATGCTTCTCAAAGTGCAAACCGACAAACAGTCAGCAGTTGACAGGTGTCTATAGTATAGATTTTAAAACTATGTACCTGAATTTATCGATCCAGATTCTTTTTTTTTTTTGTAATTATCATGTTGCTTTGTATTCGAACAGCCGGTCAGCCTCGAAACCGATTTTATTCAAAATTTGATAGAAATCTAGAAATGTGGTTTAAAGACTGTATACAAATTTCAATCGTCTAGCTCAAAGTGCTTGTCAGTTATCCTTATCAAAGACAGAAACAGAGTTACACGGATATGTTTTTCAAACTCAGGAATATCTATACGAGAAAATAAAAACATATTATTGATTTATTCAATGAAGGAATAAAGATGATTATTTATACACTAATGGCACCAGTTGATTGAATCAATGTTAATAGTTTTAAGCACAGAAAAATATTTAAAAAAAATTCCATTTTGAATTATTTTTGTTTGAATTTTTTTGTCGTTTCCGAAATGTTGGGACAATATAACGAATATACTCCAAATGGTTCAAATTATATGGAAATTTTTAGATTTATAGTATTTTTTCGAATTTCTTCTAAAATATGGACAAATAGTCCTCGAATTTCCTTCAAGTAAAGAATAAGCTTTAACTCAGCGTATAATTTATGTGAAATTCGGTAATGTTAAAAATACTCATGTTTGTGTTTACATAAAAAATATGCTTAAAATATTGTTACACTTTTCAATGAAGCTGACATACACTTCACATGAGAATTTATTTCACTTCCTAATTAGATTATCCTGTTATTGCTATTTTGATTCTTATAATAATATAAGGAGAATTTGAAATACTGAAGCGTTTCTAAATTATTTTTGTATTTTTAAATACTTACTTCTGTCACTTAATTGCAAACTTAGAACTAAATTCAATAATTCGATGCACTTCATTGTATGCGAAGAAGATAAGTTGTGAAAGCAATCAAAGGACCGATTTTAAATTGATGCAGAAATTTGGTTCAGCTCTCTCCTTTTCGGAAAAAAGCTCATTATGGTTAAAATTTCATCAGTTCATTGTCAGTTTTCATCGGTTTTATTTGCTATGTAAAATACTTTTCGCATTGTAGCAGCGCATTTTCGAAGTAAAAGCGAGTACATTCGGGATATTATAAATGACTTTTTAATTCAAATTTGTTCTTTCTTTTTTTAAATATAGAAAGCTTTCAATCAAATTATATGAAGCATTCTTGGTATGCGATAATATACATCAATCACAATTTTACATTAACATTTGAATGAAATAATTTGGATTTTCACTGAAATATAAATATTTTTAGTAAATAATAATTAACTTCGAATTATAGAATTGTTTCTCATAATTTCGAAGTCAGGTATATAGTTCAGCTTATGTAAAATTTTTGATCGATTAACTTTTAAAATTAAAAAAAAAATTACCGGCATTACGGTGAGCTGAATATAAGTTGCTCTTTAAGAAAAATTAAATAAGAATTTTTCCAATTGATATTTTTTTGAACTTGAAACTTCATCACTTGTATTAAATTGTATAAAGGTTATGATTATTTTAAATAGATCATATTTATATAACAAGTGAATAATTTAAATTACAGTAACTTAGTATCCTCGTTAATATTTTTTATTCTCATTTTTGGCATAAATATCAGAATAGCAGCATTATGTAAATATATATAAAAGGATATAGAAAGTATATTAATAATTATTGCCTAAATTTTTTATACAATAATATTTTAAATTAAGTATATAAATTATAATTTTTTTAATTTAATTTTTTAAAATTTATTTTATATTGAATATTAATAATGATAGTTAAGAAAAAAATTCTTAATTTTTCATCATTTGTTGATTGTAATTAACTATAACTTATTCATTTAACTAATAATATTTAAAAACAACGAATGAATCATATATATAATTAAGCAAAATGAGTATTTAATTCTGGATAATATATTGCATTTTATTTCTTTTATGTAATGTCCTCTAATTGTCTTTACAAAGACTTTTGAAAAATAGCGACACATTCTTTTTTAAATATCTCAGTTTTGAACTCTCGTTTAGTATCCTAAAAAAACCATTTTGCAGGAAATAGAAAAAAAAATTAAAAAAAGAAGCATTTAACACATTTTTCGATCGCAACATATCAAACGATCTTCCACAATTTCTTTTCCAAAACGGGATCTTGCAGAAAGTCAACACAACTCAGTTACGGTGCCAAACAAAGTAACATTTAAAAAGAGAAAAGTAAACTGATAACATAGTTAAGAAGCTTAATGAAAAATTGGATCGTCGTAATGTGCAAATAACCGTTTTCATTATGGGCCCTGTAAACAAGTTTTTTACGATTCATCGATTTTAGATTAAGATTCTAGTGGGAAATGGAGAACGTGCGCCTACACCACTTTCTCACGCGCTTGTGGAAGACACAGCGGATATTTTCATGAAATGGTTCGATGTTGCATATTATTCAGTATGAAATCATTTTTTTAAAAAATATCATTGGATATGTCGATATTGCTAATTCTGAAATAAAAAAATACAGAGCCAATTAACCATTATCTTTTTTATACATATAAAATAAATATTTATTTTAATCCTAATGAAAGCATTTTCGAAAAGTAAAATGGCCTAGACAAAAATGAGCAATAGTTTTGAGAAAACCGTTTGAAGTCAGTTTGAATTTCTGAATTCAAAATGTTCTCAAAATAATTCGACGTTCTAAGCAGGTTCTTTTCGAAGCTATTTTTCTAAAAGCTTGATTGCAGTAATAATTTGGAATTATTAATGATGAAATAAGAAATAAAGTCCTTTAATTCTCATCTTACATTTATATAAACCTTATACTTATTTTTATTTAAACCACCAATACCATTAAATTTTTAATTTAATGGTACTGGTGGACGATTTTTAAAGTAAAATAACCCGTTTGTCGGAAAATTGTTTTGAAAAACCTTTGGAACTGCTAAATTAATAACATGAATTTGCGCATCCCGATACTTTTTTCCCTGTTAGCTTACGATTATAATGAAAAATTTATGTGTATTTCAATAGTTGTGATGAAAAAAAAAACCCATTTATTTTCGAATTGAAAATTAGAAGATAATAACTATTGAATGCTCCAAATTGAATCTTGTATTTCAGATTGTTTTTTTCTTTCCAAACTTATATAATGGCATTGATTATAATAGAATTATAGATGAGTATTCGGTTGTCTTAATGGAATCGAAAACAATTGTTTTCCCTAACATGAAAATATTGAAAACAATCATTTAAAGTAATGGCTTGATGGCGCAAATTCAGATGTATTATTCCTAATAACTACAATGGCGTTATAAATAGAGTTTCGAGAATCTTAAAAAATATATATTCAATTGTTTAACAAAGCTGAAAGGGTGTAAAAAAATCAAATCTTTAAAATTGAAACATATAAATTCGAAATATCTTTTTCTTTATATATTTCCTTCAAATTATATCCCTGAAACGTTAAAAAGTTTTGGCAGCAAATTTGAACAGTTATTTTCACAGCCATTTCTGCAGATATTTAAGAATTTGCATTTTATTAATGTTTTTGATAGATCTTTTTTATTTTTGATGACTGTAAAAAGTATAAATATTTAATGACTATATATCCGCTTTTCTTAATGATTTTCTCCGTTTATAAATAAGAAATAAATGTTATCAAAAATTTTAGAAAAATGATCTTTAGACGTTTATGGAAGGGTTAGAATGAAAATAAGCTTTTTTATAATGCTTCTTTTTTCTCTCTCTATTAGAATTTCCTTCGTTTTGCTTACTTTATTCACAAAATAAATAAACATCTAATATTGTTAAATTATATTAAAAAGATATTATTTATAAAATAATGTTCCATTCTGAAAATTTGAACCAATTTTAAAATATTTGTTAATTAGAGAAAAACTAATAGTCGTTTTTTTTTCACTAAGATTCTGCTATTTTTATAATTAGGCGATTTTTAAGTAATTTTTAATATCTTTTATAAAATGTATATATATACAATCTGTTTTTCGATTAAAAATTTGATTTGCTTTCATAAAAATTCTGTTTCATAATTAATACGGTTGTAAGAGAATTGGGATTATTATAGAAACCCTTATTATGCATTTCAAAGAAATGAAAATGGTTGCTATAATATTGTAAAGACTTCAAAATATTGTATGAGTATTATAGTATAAAAAGCACTGAATTGTTTTTAAGACACATTTTTTTTTACTTAATTCTTGTATAATAAACATATTGAAATGCTTTTTGTTACCTCCTACCAAATCGCACTGTAAGTTTTGACTGCTTAGAATAAGTTCGATAGCTTAAGAAAATAATAAAAATGTCGATAAATTCACTAATTCATCATACAAAATGCTATTAATTATTTTTGTCGATGCAACCATTTATAAGGTACTGAAGAAATTTACGTTTTGCTACCAAGATTTTGATTAATACGCGCTTTACAATGGCCAAAAAGTAACAAGAATATTTCCAATCTCATAAGTTCATGTAGTGCAATTAGTAGCTAATATTTCACGAAAAATAGAAATGGCATAAAATTCACCAAGAATAAACCTAAACGCTCTCGTATATTACATTTTCTTTGACAATTAAACAATTATAAATACATTTATTTATGAATGCAGTACTCAATAAAATAAAATAAATAAGATAGAAATTTATTTAATCTATTGCTATTAAATCTTTCTACTTAATATATATTTACTGTTTTTCACCTTTTGGTGGATTTCATTAACATTAATATTTTCTTTGATTGCAATTTGTTAGCAAAATGAGCAAATATTAGGTACACAGACTTAATATCTATAATGTAGACAACTGTCAAATTTTGAAACAAATTGAACAATGAGTTGACCGTCTGTCGGTTTATATTTTTAGAAACATGTAAGCGCGATAACTCAAAAACGTAATGACTTAAATATATCAAATTTAATATGAGAATTTGTGACTACAAATGCAATCTTGTGTTCAATTTTTGTTTCAATTAGTTGCAAAAAATCTTGAGAAAAGCACAAAATCGATTTTAGGACACTATTAACCGCCTTTTAAGGATTAATTGCTAAAAAAAACTCGCCAAGGGTCACAAGATAGATTCAGTAAAACTGATAAATTTACACCAAAGTTCCGTAACTATTGTATGCCAATTTCACGCAAGCCGTTCTCTAGAATGTGACTATTATTTACCGCTTAACTGTTTTGCCCGTATGCCATACGTGCATCGATTGAACGAATTTTGATAGTTGTAAGCAAAAAATAAATCATTCATAACAATTATAATTCAATATTAAAATTACTTCGAATACATCGATAAGTCAAGTATTCTATGGATTTCTATATGAAAAAAAAATAAGAAAATACTCTCAAAATAGAAGATGTTATCTTATTAAATAGTAAAGAAAATAAAACAATTAAGTGGTTAAAGAGTATG
Organism: Argiope aurantia; assembly: GCA_026543865.1. Taxonomy (NCBI): domain Eukaryota; kingdom Metazoa; phylum Arthropoda; class Arachnida; order Araneae; family Araneidae; genus Argiope; species Argiope aurantia. The sequence goes on along the minus strand of JAPMOR010081247.1, from coordinate 88,200 downwards.
CGAGAAACATTTGGGAAGACTATTCCACTTTTTTTTTATTATACTTAAAATATATTTTTTAATTTTTAACATTTAACACAAAAAATAATTTTTTCTCAAAAATGCTTTCTGTTATATATTTTTTTAAATAGTGCTAAATTGTTTTTGTACTTTATCAGAGATTTCAAATTATCTTCAGATTTTATCATATAGAAGTATTTGAGCGATTCTTAAGCGATCTTTTATATATCTTGCACATTAAAATTATCCTGAAATAGATTTTTTTTTGTCAAACAAATATTTATGTTGTCTTGATTAATTGATCATACAGTTCTTCGCAAATGAAAAATCATTCATCTGCCACCTTATTATACTACCATTATACAGTTAAATTAAAATCAAAAGTATCCCTTTAGTTAAAATTACAGTTAAACTGAAACAGCCTAGATGAAAACTGCAGCAATTTGTTGTGCTGAGGGCGCATGAAATATCCCATCGCATTTTCAATAATGAGATCACGCAAAAGCATTTTACTGTAAGGGAAAGAGCAAAACGAATTCTCAATTCTAAAGCTTAAGAGTTTAGCAATTTAAATGAAGAATTCAGTATGTATTAAGTATTCTTATCTGACCATTTAGTAGCATTTAAAACAATTCAAAAGCAATTAATTAAACGAAGATAATGTTTCGGATGAACATTACATACTAAATTATTCTCGAATTTAAGTTTAAAAATGTACAATCGATATAATAACAATTAACTGAATATAACTTAAGTTCAGAATAGTTGAAATATTTATTTCTCTATGAATAGTAAGTATTAAATTGATTTCAAGTCAATTCAAATCATTTTAAATATTTAATTCGCTGTTAAAAACAATAATATATCTGTGAGGAATAATATCAGAAAAAGTGAGTATATCTGTATCTGGTGCCCTGTTTCACAAAAAATAATGCATGTTTGCCCAAATATATATTATATATTTCACTCTTTTAGGAGTGAGTTCTCCATGGGGAAGAATTTTAAACATAATTTGAATTAATAAGAAAACACAGTAAGATTTTGCAGTTTTTCAAGATATCACTGAAAAAATTAATACACAAAAATAAATGTTGCTCATTTTTAAAATTTAAAAGATTTTCTTTTTTATATACTCATTTAGCTGCCGTGCAATGTTTTCAGAAATTTTGACATTTATTTTTATTACTTTATTTTTTTTCCATGGATTTCAACAATAATTTCCTATACTGAAGTATAATGAAAATCACATTTACAGTTTTATCAAATAATCACTTATGTAATTACGTAGTTACCAAGGACGGATTCACTTTAATATATGTGTAGTTTTCTTGGAATAAGAAAGTGAAATTTTAGCACCTCAAAAATTAGAAGATAAATTATTGAAATGTTACATTTCTGCAAGTACTATGATGTCATGGGACTTAACTCCATCAGGATGGTTCATACACACAATGAATAAAATAAGTGCAAGGCTATTAAAATATATATTTTATAGCCATATAAAAATATTTTTAATGCCTATCGCAACTTTCTACATAAAATTATTTTTTTGCGAAAATAACGGATATGAAATTATGCATAAGAGATTCAGTTGTAATTGAATACAAACAATAATCCTGTCGAAATGCTGGTAACCAGAAACAGTTATTAGAAAAATAAAGCAAATAATTTCATTAAATCTTCTTAAGCCTTAAATAGGGAGGTGAAAATTTAAGACTTAATTGGGGAGGTGCGATGTACGAGATCGCATTTTCTGTACTCAGTTTTCTAATGAAAGTATGAAAATCTACCAATATATTCTGCAGATATTATTCTTGATAAATAAATATGTTTTACAAGTTTTTCAAAATATATTATCATTGAGAAAAGTTATTGCGTTGGAACATATATTTTCTTCTCCACTTGCATGTTACAACAAATAATATTCTTGAAAACGCATATTACTTATTATTTTTAAATCATATTTATTTTTCCAGTATACAAAGGTATGTAGAAAACAATATAAAGTAAAATTCAACAATTATATGGAAAATAAAAAAAAAACTGACAATGGGTAAAATTGAGCCTTTTTTATTGGCACCATCGGTTTTCTAGGATATTTTAAGCACACAGTTTAAGTACTAGTATAAAAATCTTAGAGACGTCGAGCAAAGAAATACTTGAATTATTTTTTTAAAGTATCCGTATATCACTGTATCGAAAGTCACGAAATAGGAAGCTATAGGGTCCATTCATTCGACTGAGCTTAAAATAGAATAGGGGTGAGCGAAAGTTCATCGTTAGCGGTCTAAGAGACCGCATCTCCCCAGTTAAGAGATAATAAAGTAGGTATTGATTCTTAGAATTTTTACTTTCACATTTAAGAATTTTTTATAAATATTTGGCATCGTAAATAATAATAATAATAAATAATTTTTGATGTTTTCATGAATTCAGAAATTTTAAAAATCCCAGAATCTGAATAAACCAGTTTTGAAATAATGCCAATCATTCTTGTTGTAATTGTGATAATTGAAAAGGCAACAAAGTGGAACAATAAAATTTGTGATGATTGCACATCCACGTATTTTCATCACACTTCTGCAAAAATCAACCTAATAAAAGTTACTATATCGATCTGATGTATAAGTAAATAAAATAACTTAGGGATACAGCAATCTAGGAAACCGGGATTTGAAATATGATTTTATAAAGAGAATCATGCTCTCATTTTAAATTTTAATCAAACCTTTCAAATGCTTGACTGTCAATTCAAACACCCAAATTATAGCAGTGAATTTAAATGCTTGATTTTTAAAACAAAATGGGCCATGATAGCCTAGTGGTAAGGTCTCGGCTCGTTAGAGGTAGGGTTTCAGGTTCGAGGCGCAATTCCACCGAAGAACAGTCGTGTAAGGGGGTATGTAGCGCGTTAAATCCATCAGGGCCAAACGTCCTCCTTCTGGTGTGGTGTGGTGTGGAGAGGAGAGGGAGAGTGCTAGCTCAGGTGTCGTCCTCGTCATCCGACCACTATTCAAAATTATGAGATCCGTCCCAAAATAGCCCTATTGTTGCTTTTTAGCGAGACGTTAATATAACTGAACTAAACTTTATAACAAAATTGACGATCGATTAAGACCCTTTTTATATGCTCCTAAACAGACAAACACGAAAAATGCTAATTTTATTTATTAATGCTAATTTTATTTTTATCTTGTCAGTCAAAGCAAATTCTTGCAAAATGCATATTTGTTCTCATAAATATTACGAAATGCTTAAAAATGACAAACTATGTTTAGTAGTTATTAGAAAAATTGGAACATATAAAACACTTCTTCGTTTAGCACTAATTCGTATAATAAAATCTATTTTGACTTTCGCAAGAAAGAGAAATTTATAAATTTTATTTTCAAAATAAATAGCAAAGGATGTAAATAATTTATAACAAAGATATTATCAAAAAAGATGAATGAATATGTAACTAAGATGTTTCCTCAAAATTCTAAATAGGCTTGGAATTTCATTCTATTTATTTAAAATAATCATAATACAAAGATAATTGGTTCACTTCATGTGAAACAATGTTTTCTTGACTTGGAAAATTTTCAAAATCCCTAAAGAGCAAAATATTTAATTTAAACAAGTTGTTATAAAAAGACATTCCATTTATAGCAATTTTATCTTGGCGACATTATGAAACTCTGTGCCTTATTTCCTTCTTTAATGTTATTTAATCCTGTAAAACATACTATTATACGAAATAACTATTGTAGATTATATTTGTCTTCTTAAATTTAGAAATTAAAAAAAATATGAATAAATATTTTTTTTTCGCATGGAAACATTATTGTTTGAAATTCAAAAAGAGGATACAGTAACGTGTTTCTTCTCGTTTTACTCATTCTTTAAGAAAGCGAGCACTTTCAGTTTGTAATTACCTGAATTCTGATTCGCTTCATTTAAAATTCAATTTTGAAACTAAATTGGTCCATTCTTAATTCTCATTTTAAGCTTTTTTTAGCGTTTTGTTTTTCTTAATTACATTTACATTCTCTTATTTATTTTCTATTATATATTTTGCTTATGTACCTAAACATAAATTGGAGAAAGTTTTAATTTTTTTTTCATTCTATTTCACTTCTTTTTTTTACATTGAATCGGCTTAAAGAAATAAGAAATTGAAAGCATAAAAATTCAGTTTTCAATAATGATTTTTGATCCTATACTTTATTCGTCTTTTTTTAACTAAATATTTAATGAAATCAAAACAATTGATGCAAAGTAATTTAATTTTAAACAGTTTAAAATTAGTACTAACCCACCAACTTTTAAAGAGTTTTCACTTTTCTTACATAAAATCAATTTTATACTACTTTCATTTGTATTCTCGAGGCTTACAAATAAATCGTAATTTCTTTACAGCGTAACGAGCTTCCATTTATTTTGTGCCAAATATTTATTTTGGCTTAAACCTATTTATTTTGAGGCCATCCATTGTCGTTGGCCTTGAAAACTCATTCTAAATAATTATATTGGGAGAAATGGAAAAATATTGTTAAATAAACAAGCATGTAATTTTATTTAACAGAAATTACGTGTGAATTATATCTTTTTGTGCATATGGAGCAAGTTACGGTTAAAAGTAGAGTTCAAAAAAAAAAAAATATTATTTCATTAACTATTAAAATTTTCGTTTGTGGTGTTGTTCCAAATAGCTTTTTGTTTATTAGTTTTTAATTGATTATACAGTTATGTAATATTATTTTGAAGTAATTATTCGTTTATTTCTCGTTTCGTTTAGTTTTCTACAAACTTTAGAAATTATAATAAAATAATAGAAGGAAAAGGGTAAAGAAAGTAATAAGTTAATATTTTGAGCTTATAAAGACTTATTCATCAACATTACAGTTAATTTAATTCATTTTATAAATAACGGTTTACGTTATGTTTTATTACAAAATTATTATTAATGCTCTGAATGGGTTATATTGCCTTGTTTTATGTAATTTATATAATTATGAATCATCTCCATTGCTTTCATGTGCTTTATACTCTTTGAAAAGTCTTTTTTTCCAGGCATAGTATAATAAAATGCATTTAGGGCTGAGAAATTGATTTCAGAAAAGTGATTCATTAAGGTTTTCAGATAAATTTCATTTGATTAATTAATTAATTTGGTAAATTAATAATTAAATAACAAATTAAGACACGCCAGTAATACGAAATGAAGCATCTAAGTTTCTATCTTGTTTAAAAATTTGACAGAACTTATTCCATTCTATATAAGTTCATACAAAATTCATTGTGGGAAGTATACTTTCCATGGCCCTAGCCAGAGTTAAGTTAGATAGAACTAATAAAGATGCATAGAAAAATAAATGAATTTTACATTTTTTTTTACAATAAAAGTCTTAAAATTTGTGAATTCCGTTTTCTTTATTGAAATAAATTAATATGATATCATTTGCATATTCTTTATTGCATAAATTAATCTGATATCATTTAATAATGCGAATTTCGAACTAACTTCGCATTATCTTACGCAATGAGGGGCATTTTATCCTTTCAGTTCCTGCAAAGCGCACAATGAATTTTAATAACAAATCATAGTATGGATTTAACGCGTGTTATACAAGCATGAAATACTCTTCATGTAATTATGATTGCAAAAAATATCTAATAAATATACACTTACGTGTAAATATGATTGCAAAAAATATCTAATAAATATACACTTGCGTACAATTATGATGATAAAATATCTAAGAAATATTCCTTATGTGTAATTATAATTGCTGTAACGATCTAAGAAATATAAACTTACGTGTCTTCAATGTAAAACATGTGACTATCAGCTGCTAAGCATTTCCCTTTGAATGAAAATATATCTTTCTGTATCTTGATAGGCGGATGGACGCCTTTCTGAAACCATGTCCCTGTCCATCTTTCAGGAAATTCGCATCCTTTAGAAGCTGAAAATATATATATAAAAATATATTAATATCTGATGTAAATAAACAAAATCGTTGTCTATTTATATATTTAAAATTTTTTATATCAATTATAACTTAAAAAGATTTACTTATGTTGTCCTTTTTGCTCCATTGTTCGAATAATAATCAATGATTTTCAATAAACTCGTTTTCGTCTAATCTGTGAAATCTCATTTACAATATCGTAGAAAATTTCGTTCTCAAATTTGTAATTTAATTTATATTATATAGCTTTAATGTATTATAAATTGTAGTTTATATCATATATTTTTATCGTAAGATGTTAAATTTAATGTTAAAACTTATTCATGTCTCCCAGATATTGTAACTGTCATTCCATTAGAGTTTCTCAACTTTAAAGTTACTAATATTCATGATTTACAATATCTATTGATGTGCACCCTCTATAGCATTTCTAAATATGTGATGACTAATTTATTGATAATGAGACAAGACAAGAATTTAAAAAAAATTATAAATAGAAAAGAAATTCGAAGTATTAAACATAAATCATATAAGAAATATTAGATACAAAGTTTAAATACCCAATTTTTGAAAACTTGATATAATTGTAAAAAACAGCTGTTAACTCTTCCGTTTTGTTGTCTATTTGTCCCATAATGAAGAATGATCCTAATTTCAATTCAATTTTATTAAATATATATATATAAATTCTGGTTTAAGAGTTCGAAGTCATCAGAGTTTTGACTTAGAATTCAGAACCTTTGGTCTTTTCGTCTTCTACACATCCGTGATTTAACATATTTTTCAGATATTTTGTCTTTGCAATTCATATCTTTTCCCTCCATTTCCATATAGAATAAGTATGATAATCCTAGACTTTTCCATCAAATAGTCCTGGACCCAAACTAGTACTGATATATGAAATTGCCCTTGTTTATTGATTGCAATAAAAATGGAACAGAAGAGACGCAACAAAGAAGAACACAAAGGCGGAAATTCCTGCGAAGAGCGCGGAAAGCCTTTCGGATTAACGCAATCGTAATCGTCATCGCTCGTTGCCATCCATTCTCTGCGTGTTATTAGCAAAGGACATTAACCCATTGGCTCGAGACACTGCGGATGATTTCATTCTGCTTTTTCTTTGTCGACGGCTAACTGTGAGTAATGACAGCGGTATTAACAGCCCAACGGAAGCCATAGTTATTTGTCTGTATCTAATGATTTGGGAAGAAGCACTCGTTCACACTGGCAAGATGGATTTGGACTTTTCTGACCGGCGAAATAGCAGTGAATGGATATTCGGAAACTACAAGATGCAGTGACCTTGATAAATTAACAGTTGGATTTGTATTCTTGTAACACACGAGTGATTATAGACCATAACTATCATACCGTTCACGGGAAAGGGAGAAAATTTTGATTCAAGGTATTTTGAGCTATGCGCTCAAGAATCATATGAAAAACAGCAGTGAAGCTCTAACAGTTACGGTTATAGTGACAAAATTTTAAAATTTTCGAATAGCAATACTGATATTTTTTTATTGGAATGCGTTCTCCATAACAAAAAAATCATAAATAGCTTCAAAACGTAACACAAAAATCACCGGCGGTAGAGAGATTAAGAAGAAAAGAGAAAACAACGGTGGTTTGCCTACAGGAAAAGTGAATTTCAACAGATTCATTTCGGTATGATGCTTGATTTGGTTCTAGTCATCATTTACCGCATGAAAAGTGTCATCGTGATTGAAGTCATCTGTCAAGTAGAAAATTTGTGAAATACAATAAAATGTATTGCTTCCTGTTGCTTCTCTGCTGTTATTTTATCTTTTCTTCTTAGGCTTTCTACTGCTGCTGATTTTAATGCTATTAGTACAATTTCTAACGCTATTTATTAGTTTTGGCTATAAAAAGGTGCTGCCATTTGAAAATTTTGAAGCTTTGTAATTCTAAGTGTTAAAGTTCAACCGTTGTTTTTCATATGATTCTTGAGCGCATATCTCAAAAGCAACCAACATTTTTTTCTTTTCCTGTAAACGATATAATAGTTACAATCTCATATAAGGGGTAGTTTTTATAATCACCGATATTTAATTAACACTTTAATCACCATAGCACAAATTGATATTTAGATCTAAAGGGCCACAGGGAGCAATTAACTCCTTATTCATTAAAAATCTTAAAAATTATGACAAAATAATCATGGACAAAAGAATTAAAAAATTTTTACTCAAAGGGAAGCAAATATGTCTTGCGCGTCTTCTAAGACTAAAATAGTTATGTAACCTGATGAAGCAAAGATTAAAGCATCTTTTCTTGCTAATATTCACAGAGGATTTCGTAATCAGCACAGTAAGGAAAGAAATAATATAGTATTATTATCTTTGAACATTTCGCTTTCAAGCAATTTTAGACTTAAAGAAAAATGATCACTTCTTTGTCTCAGCTTATTTCAGGGCACTTCGCCTCAACAACATTATAAAAATGTCATCAAAATCGAAAATTGTATGCAAGATGACTGCTTGTACCATACTACTTGTACCGATATATCTTTTCCTTCCTCAGATAATTTTAGTTCAGTTTTTTTCAGAATATTGGAAGACCAAGTTTCTCTCCTTTCCATTTTAAAACCGCAATGACAGTCTATGTTCTTAAGAGGTTAATATTCAAAAGAAATCTGCTCTAAATTGATAGTTATTAAGCATATGTATTAGATGCTTGCATGTATTTTGATAATTTTTTTCACTTTAAAAAGGTATTTATTGAGCAAAAGTGGTACAATATATATCAATCAAAATATTTTTGATCATTTTCTGCATCTTTTTTAAATGCTCGTCCAATAAGTTTTGTAACTGATTGTTTTCGATTTCTTTGGTCCACCAGGCCGTTTTTTGTCATTGACATCGAAATCACTTCTCTTAAATATTTTAAATCGAAAACAACAATTGGAATATGACGGAACATCAGCACCATATGTTTCTAAAAGTGTCTGATGGGCTTCTGCAGCAGATTTCTTCAAATCAAACGAAAAAATGAATGAATACCGAATGAATGAATGAATGAATACCAATGAATACCGAAGAGGCAATCTCGAACGTTCTGTGTTTGGGGTCTTTATACACTGAATAACTGAATGGAAAACTTTCAAAATGGATAACAATAAATAGTAAATTGGTAAAACCCATAAGCATCGTCGTTTATATAGATACTTCGAATGCATACCAATAGATGTTGCTGATTAAAATACAAGCAAGAACCTAATATAATCAGATAATATTAGAATGTTTTTAGAAAAGCTGCCTGTCCCTTAAACTCAATTAGGGAAAGCCTCTAACGAACAAAGCGCACACCTCGGGTATTAAATCAATCATATTTAGCGTAAGCGGGCAGGAATTTGCAGTGCTATCCGGATGACTTGGGTGGCTTCTGCAGCTTCCTTAAACGAGAGTTTCGGGCCTTTCTGTACTGATAGAGTTAATCGGTGATCGAGAAATATCAATTTAAGCTGAAAATCGCATAACATTTGGCCTCTGTAAACTTTTCATCACTCTGGGAAGGAATCCATAAGAAGAGAGTAAGAAACCATATACCAACAATTTTAAAGTATTGGAAAAAAAAAGAACGGAATCATAGTTTGGGTTGTTTTCTCTCTGAATGATTAGAGTGATCACTAAATGTCCCACGAAATAACTCGGATGTATGAATTTAAGATCTCGTCTCTATCTGTCAGATCATTTGCTAATTATTTTTATACAATAGTGCACTTTTCTATAAAAGTTGTGATAATTTAAATTCGTTATATTTCATGCTAAAATTTTATAAAATCCAATCTATAAATATTAGTACAAAATGGTTTCAAATTCCATATTGTTGTATTCTTCTAGTTGCATATTAGTCATAAAAATATATTAAACCAGACATTTTATATTTATTTTTAAAATATTTGTTTGACAATATTTATAGATTTTCTTTTGTTTCGTCATATAAAAATCAGAAATTCTGCTCCGAAACCTAACAGAAATTTGGGTCAATTACCCGGAAAAATTAAACCTATTCTATTTCTATTACTTTCTTTCCCTAGCTTTTAAGGAATATTTAGTTAGCAAAAAAAGTTTTATTTAAGGATGATAAAAATTTAATATAGCGATATGAATCTTCCAACATATTTTAATTAATTTAGTTCTGTAAGTTTATTTACTATCTACAAATTTAAAGATTTTTTTGCATAATTTTTTAGTGAAATAAAATAACACTTGGAAGAAAAATTAGGGCATCATTTAAAATTAATAAATTTAATCCATATTTCACGTAAATGCTTCGCAGAATATTGATGGATATAAAATTATGTTTATATTTTTTCTACAGTGTAGCAAAAAGTATATTTGATCTGTCTTTATCTTTGCATAGTCTTTTATAATGTTACATTCCCTATTATAAATTGTATAAACATAATGAAATCCTTAGATTTGAAAATGCATTTTCCTTTCATTCTGTAAAATTTTATTTCAGAAAATATCAATTTACTCTGAATAAACAATAGAATAAATACGACTGTGTAGAATAGTATAATAAATGCTTCATAAATAATTTCCTTTACAGTTATCGGAGATTGCTATAAAAATAAGAATTTCTAATGTTTCAAAGAATTAAAATTAAAAACGATAAAGAGGTGAAGTCTTTAAATTCGCATTCTTAATTCAAAGCGAAGTCTTTGGATAGAATAAGAGATTAAAATTCAAAGGAAGAAGCAAATTTTAATAATTAAAATGTTCTCGCACAAGAAAATTCCAAGTGAAGTTTAGAATTTTGATACAAGACAAAATTTAATTATATAAATTGCATATGTCTTTTATATTCTATCTAAAAGAAATTTCTGAGAGTTATATGACAGAATTGGGTTTATAAAAACTAGTTTTAATACTTGCTATTTATAATTGTATAAACTAAATATAATCCTCGCTTTCTTCTTGGAAAAATAACCCAAATTTATTGAATACAGATTATTTATTTTGTGGAAGGAAAAAATATTACATTTGAAACTCACTTTTATTTTATTTTTTTGGACAAATGAATACCTAATGAATATGAATACAATACCTGTGATGAATGTGGATTTACATATCATAGTAATTTCTTTGCAAAAATTTTGAAAGAGAATGTCTCTAGAATCTTTATTTTTATCATCTTATAAACTTGAAAATATATTTTCGTCTATCATGTATGTTAAAATTGGATTGCTATTCACAATTCTCAAATAAATTAAGTTAAAAAATAAATAATTTTATCGTTTAATCCTCAATAATTTCAATGCATATTATTGCAAAAAACACTCTTCCACAAATAGAATAAAACTCCACACATATTATATTAAAATTATAATTCGAATGGGATATATAATAAAACAAACAGGATATTCAAATTATACTACTTAAATATTGAATTTAATTTCGGTACACTTTTCCCCTAATTTTAATAAATCTTCAAAATATTTTAATTACATTTTGCAACAATGTTCTTCATTGTTTTAGTTGCTATAATATATTCATGAATAATGATGTCATTAGATGCCTTTTTTTTCCCGATATATGTAAACTCATTTATATAATTAAGGTTTAATTTTTAAAATAAAATTTAAAAAAATACATGAAAAAATTTAAACATAACCGTGTTACAATTCTTTTAATTGGTTGTATTATTAAATATTTGATAATTTATCTTGTTCATGGTTTTAGAAATATTTGAATTTAATCTCTTTTGTAGAAAATTACATTGTGCAAATGCAAACAGAGATAATAATCGTAATCAAAATAATTTTTGATATAAAATCTTTGATTGCCGTATTAAAAAGTAGAATAATTTAATTATTTTTTTATTTTTTAAATTGTGATTCATTATTATGAATCACAATTTAAATTATAATTTTTTTAATTTTTATTTTTTATTTTATTTTTTATTTTATTTTTTCATTTTTTATAGTTTATATTTTTTAAATTATAATTTAAATTATAATTTTTTTAAATTATAATTATTTTTAATTTTTATTTTTTCTCATCTTTACTATCTGGTGACGTCATGTACATAGATTTAAAGTTTAATGAATACAATACCGGGACATGGGTAATAAACTAATAATAATATCAAGATCGTGTATTATGAAAATTACACATGCACAAAATCAGAAAAATTAGCTTAGAAGAAAGTCTATTGATAAATCATTATCAGAATGGAGCAAATCAAATGAATTGAAAACGTGCAAAAACAAAACTTATTGTTTAATTGATATTTAATTTCTAAAAATATTAAAGGAGTTATTGATTTGAAGAATGCAAAAATAAATAAGTTTTAAAAATTGTAATATACAAGAAATGAATGAAGGTAGGTTAAAATGAAATAAACGCGTTTAAGAAACTACAATACAATTAAATAGTCAGTCATTTTCCAGCTTATTATCTATAAAAAAATACTGAAACCAAAGAAAATCAATAACTGTATATTTCACCGCAAAAATGACTGATACAAATGAATTATATCCTAAGGCACTCTGGGGTATTGTTTCTCATTTAGTTTCAAAGGTTCTCAATATTATTATTATGCTTGCGTGCCCAGAACCTCGGTTTTAATCTAAAACTTCATTTCGCTATCATTGGAAGTCACTGAAAAAATATAAAACGACTTCATTGAAGATTAAAAAAACAGTCTGCAGCTGAAATAGAAAACGAAAAAAAAGAAAGAAAGACTTCAGCTGAAACAGAAAATGTGTTAGCGATAAAAACAAGAGAATTATGAGATCGTAAAAGAAGACGAATGGATATAAATTCGATCAGTTTCTATGGTTATTTTTGAAGTCAGAAAACAACACAACTTTTTGTTATCTTTAATATTTAAATAAAATTGTTATAGATTTTAAGGATTTCGATTGAATCTACTTTGTCTCAAAATTATTTTGAAACAAAATTTAAATTCGAAAGTTCTCAATCGATTTATCTGTCTGAATGAAGTCGGATAGAATTTTAATTGTCACCGCACTTTATTTACTTTTTCTTCACGCTGTCAAAAATAATTGTACTTGTAAGGAAATACTTATTATTTAACAAAAAATATATTTTTAGTATTAAGATTTCATGAATTTGAATTTCTATTTCGTAAAGCACGTCTTTATGATTAACGTTCGGGAAAATCACGAACCAAAACAAAATATCATTGCTTTCTTTGCTTCGCAAAGAAGAATGGATAAATATCACTGCTAATGTACACGGTAATAAAATCCTAGACCAATCAAAAGTAAGTAAGTTGAGTATTCTGCTTGCTTAATGTTTGAACTGTATGAAGAGTACTCAAGAAATACAAATTCAGACGTTTGTCAGTGTATTTGAAACACACAATCTTTTTTTTTCTCTCGAATTGAATAGAGGTCTCGATGGCACGGCGAGTCCTTATCCAAGCAGTTCCATTAACTAACTAAAATAAGCATCAAATTAAACATAGTTGTAAAAGCAATCGGAAACGTTCATATGACGATTCCTTTACTTTCTACCGTAGCCATTAGGTAATAATAATAAGAATGATTTCTATGCCACTTATCTTAGAGTTTTATATATAGAGAGATGATTAGTTATTCTATTTTTTAAAATTATTTTTAAAAATAATATTTATATATCATCGACACAAATTGGAAACGTAAAATGCATGACTTTTAGAAGATACTTAGCTACGTATTGATACGTTGTTTGATATTCTGTACAGTATACTATATCTTCCATCCTTTGGACATTGTTGCATTATTTTTATGTTTATGTGTGTTACTGTTTTCTCTATGTAATTTTCAGTGTAGTCTCTTGAATCCAGAATTGGTTTGTTTACTATTTAAATTTCTTATTTTAGTCAAATGAACTACCTTTAATTACCGCCCATATTCTGTCGATGAATGTAAACCTTTCAATAAATAAAAAATTGTTCTCTCCCCCCCCACCCACCCAGGCGATCTTCAAAATCTTACACCTTTTTGGTTAAATGGGTCGTCGTGGGGGCAGACCAGACCAAGGTGTAAGCCAAAGAATATGAAAAACAGGTTATGTTTTCGTTAGATTACAATTCTTCAATCTTCAGTTTATAAAGATAATTCAGATTTAGGACACTGACACCATAAGAATAATTTTTGAAGAGATCCCCTACAGCAATCCCAAGGGATTGAAAATTTAAGTTTACATATTCGTTAATCTGTATTTATATCGCCAATATGCCCTATAAGTTAAAAATAATGTTTAGTTTCTGTCAGTTATAAAATCACATGTATGTCAAGAAAAAAAAGTGTTGTACAAATCAACAAAATATATGTTTGTTATTTGAATTACTACATTAAAATATATTCCTTTTGTTTCAAAGCTCTGTTGCTGTTGTTGTTTCTTATGGCGTCACTAGACAAGCCCGCTAACGAAATCATCGATTTTAAACCGAGTTTTAGCGTCTCTTGTTTTGAATAGCGTCATCTAGGGCCAAAAGTACGACTTAGCTATTCATGCATCACAACACTCGCTTGCACAACCCTATTTTACAGCGGGGCTGATTCACACACCTCATAGATAGAACACAGGATAGAGAACAACCATGTCCGTTCCAGGACTCGAACCCGGGACGCCTGGAACACAGGGAAGACGCGCTACCCTTAAGCTAGGAAGCCGGCTTTTCAAAGTTCTAGTTTTGAATACCGGCTGATTTAAAATTTCAGGAATTAATGGATCAGAAATAAGATTTAATTATTATATCTGCTTTAAATATAAATTATTATACCATATCCCATTTATGCACTAAATTTAAATTCACTTTCGATTTCAGCAAAAAATTTATTTCGTTTTCAAAGTTTAGTAATTCATGAGTTCTACTAAACCAAGAAAATCAATATCTGAACATTGTTTGTGAAGTTTCACTTGTGAAAGAGATAAACCAAAAAAATTATCAAGAAAATTTCCAAAGGAAAGATGAATTTCTGAAATCTAACTTTACTGACTGACTTGAAAAATTCCATTTCTTTGAAGAAGAATTTCACTTCTTTGTCCAAAGCCAGAAATCCCTCGTCTACTTCAAATTCTTTTTCTTCCTCGAAGATGATTCGTTTCTTTGTAAAATATTTGATGCCTCAAAGAATCACTACTTTTTTACCAAGATATTTTATAGGAATAACTCCAATAATAGCCGGATGTTAACCAGAAATTCTATTCCCACATGTCCTATACACTGCAGTGCTTGATTAAATTTTTATTAGTGTTGGCTAGCTATTTCATAGCAGAAAGCAACAAAAAAAGTTTCTGTTATATTTTTTGGCGTCAATTATAAAGGCGCAAATGTTATTTTTATTGTTTAGTGGAAAACGGATTGAAAATGTTTGAAAAGATCAAACCTGTTTGAAACAGATAAATGAAAATCAAACTCCTAAAATTTGCCTTCAAGAAGATGTCTTTCTGCAAATATTGCCAAAATAGTTTCATTGAAACTTCATCCTATCTATTGAATTCGAAAATTTGAATTTCCGTGGTATCTAATACTCCACCCGTAACATTTCCGAACTCCATATGCATTATGTTCTAAATTTCTGAACACCCTATATCACCCACAAAAATTTGTAATTATTATTATTAATTTAAGATACTGTGCTCATCAACATTGGCTGTTATCCTATTAATAATATCTTAGATCTCATTGTCATAGATTAACTAAGAAACTTGCATAAGAAAATACCATGCACTTGGACAAGAGAGTTTAAAAATTATATATATTGTAGCGAACATTGGACAGTATATGGTAAAATTAAAAGTAAACAATAAAGTCCTGGAATAAAATGAATTATAAAAAATGCATGAACACTCAAATAAAAAATTATCATTAAATACGGATCGAAAGAAACAGTGCTAATAAAAAAAAGTAAATTGCAATACGAAAGTAAAAAAAGCCGAAAGAAAATATTAGCAATAAATACAACTGAATTCGTGAAGAAAGAATATAAAGAATCAGCATAAATATAAAAAATAAAAATTGCAGACCTCAGATCATTAACATTTGTTACAATCCAGCAAAAAAAAAAAAAAATACTGTAATTAAATATTGGAAATAACAATTATAATTTATGTTCAGCTTATTCACATACCGACAAATTAGTCACTTTAAAAATAAATTGAGTTACTAGACACCAAAATAAAGGATTTATGCAAGCGCTAATGACGCAGATTAAAGGAGTAGAATAAGTTGAAATTTCTTGCAGATTTACAAATGGCATTGGATTATTATATTATATATTCGGATACAAGTTTCTCTCTCGCATAGTATTCCTGTGATTTTACCGTGTTAATTTGTTAAAATAATTATATCATTTATTTCATTTATTAAATTAACATCTTAATTTGAACCAAAGGAAGAGTTATTTCAGGCCGAATGACCCGTTGTCTAATAATTATCATAATGACTGTTCTCTTCATGCCTAAGAATTATCCGATCCGTCTCAAAACAGCCTACAGGTAGTTTCAGAACGGGTAATTCATGTAAATAATGCTAAATGAATAAAATATTTTACTTGTAACAAGGCAAAATTCTACTTCCGATTTCAACCTTAATACAGATATAGATAACGATAGATAAGAGGATACAAAGACAAAAATGTGTATCCTCTTATCTATAGTCTTATTTTCCTTGTCACTGGAATATACTTTTAATTACTTGAAATAATAAAAATTTCTGTGTGAAAAAGTTAAATTTTAATAAAATATTATAATTTAGAAATTTGAACTCTCTTCTAAAACAGATTATTTTAGGCACGTGTATAGAATTCCACAAATTTCTGTTCTTGGAAGTGTAAAGGAATTTTTTCAAAATAATGATAATAAAATAAAAATAATAAATAAATAAATAAAATTCTTCCTATTGTCAGAGTTCATAAAAATAATTAAGGAATATATTTTATTTTTCATACTTCAGGCCTCAAGTTGGTTGACATTTTGAGTCTGCAAAAGAATGTTTCTAAGAAATACCTAAACAAAATAAAGCACCCAACATGCATTGATTTTAATTCATTAATTCAGTTTTAATCTAATGAATAACAAGGACAGGGCAAAAAAAAGTTTATTATCATCTTATTAAATTACAAGCAAGTCTTAAGCGTTTTTTTTTTCAACCTCCGCATTTTTTTTTTTACACGATTGCTTCGTCTTGAAAGACTTCTTTTAGAATATTGCATCGTGGGTAATGAAATTTTGACCTCTTATAAAGTAAATTTGGAGAGCAAGCAAAATTCGTTGATTAAAAGACTCGGAGGGAAGAAGTTTTTAAATATCGCTCGGTTTTTGGATCACGTTTCGGACATTATATTCTTTTTTATTTTGTAAAACTCGCTTTTTTACGACCTGTTTCACAAAATTGAATGTTGAAGAATTTTTATTTTGACGGAGGATTAAATATATATACATTTAAAATTATTTTTTTTACATGTTTATTTTTTTTCTTAGTTTGCCATGTATTTCTTTCTATAAATAATTATAGATTAACAATTTTTTTAAGCAAATCAAATTTATAATTATTTCAGATGAAGTTTAAAGATTTTCTAGCAAGCACTTAAGGGACATGGAAACATTAATACATTCAAAAAATGATTCCCAATTTTAGTCTAATAATATAGGGTTCATTTCATGGATTGTAGTAATATATAATTTGTATAGGTGTGATAAGTCAAAAGTTTAAATATTATTCTTTAAGAATGTATTTAATGGAAATACCTATGACAAATAGTTTTTGCTTTTTTTTTCGAAACATTCTTTCTTTAAATTTCGGTATACATAGAACACATTCTATTTGTATGAAATTTTATTCAACAATATTTACAAGCATTATGTATCTGTTAAATATATTCTTATTTTCTGAACAATTGACAAAAATAACTGATTTATAAAAAACTGATACTTTGAAAATCAAATATTTCTCTATTGTTTTATAATTAAAATCATTCGTTTTATATGCCCTAAAATTCTCATTAGATATTAAATTCTACATGCGGAAAAAAAACCTTCATTTACAAATGAAATTTCAACAATTTTCGTTGACGAAAACGTCTCAATTCCCTTAAATATTAATTTGAATATAATTGAATATTATTTTGCAAAATCTTTTGTCAAAAAAATATTTTTAACTAACTTTAGTTTAATTTAAAGCATTAATTATTTTATCAAATTACAATATATACTCTGAAGTTTTCTTTATAAATAGATAGCATTTTTATGAAGAATTTGAAAAAACATGCATTTACTAATTTGAATATCTTTTACAAATTTGAATTATGAATTTTTCTATTTTTATATATATTAAATTAAGTTATTAGAAAATCATTAAATTCAACTTAAACCGAAGACAAAAAGAATATTTAGCTCAATGAATTTTAAATTTGATCATTTTATTCAAATAAATAAGCTAATTTATATGAATAGTAATCCAATGATTTCTTTTTACTTCATGCGCCTATTGTGTTCAATTTAAACACCATTTCAATTAGCTCATGCATTTTTTAAACATATTAATAATTTCTTTGATTTTAAATTGAAAGAAATAATTTAATCTTTAAGTAATGGTATTAAAAGTAAAATAATAAGAAAACTAATTTTTTTTACATTTCAATGATATAAAAAGGAATAATTCAAGACTGATTATTTTTTTCTGAAAAAAATAATTTTCTCAAATAAAAATTTAATAACGATAACTGGCGATTTTTAAATATATTCAACTATTCCGAATTATTTTACTTTCTTTATTCAAAAAAATTTTTTTTTCAAGTATTAGTTAATATTCAAATAATGTGCAAAAACTCTTTCTTTATTTCAAACGGCTCTCTTGTTATTATAAAATATTGCAATTAATTGTATCGTCAAACGAAACTCTCATAAAATTTAAACAACAGTATATAAATCTCAAAAAATAAGATTATTATATTCCAGGCAACTTATTTTAAAATAGTATTAGTTAAAATATATATTGAACTTGTTTATTTTATATAAAATTATAGTGCATTTGAAAAATTATACAAAATTAAATGCTGAAAACATTTTAATTAATGTTTTATGAATTTTTCTGTTATCAATATGTGTTTTCAATGATAAATTTTAAATTATGTAAAGAACACATAAGATTTTAAATTATATATATATCTGACACTATAACGTTAAATAGACTTCATTATTATAAATAATATTTCAATTAAATATGTGACATAATTTTTGATGTTTTTAATTTTTTCACGTATGAAAATAATTTCAGCGCAGACAAAATTAATTCTCAGTAGCTTTCATTAGTTTTAATTTTTAGGAGCCTATAATGCAATTAATGTAACTTTTAATCGCAAAGTGAGAAGTTGTTAAAGTGACATTACATTTTAATGGATTAAAATTAAAAATTATTTTAATAAATACTTTGGCCGTATTTTATCTAGGTGTTTTTTTTTAATATTCATAAAAAAGTAAATAAATTTGAATAAAATTCATTTCCATGGTTTATTTTTAAATTTTATAAATATATTATGATTTTTATTTTATTACTTTAAAGTATGCTTCATGTTTAAACATTGTTTCCTTCTTTAATTAGTGAACAAAAAATTTATCTTGTTACTTGATTTCTGCAATTGATATATTGTCGCTGCTAAAATATTCGTTTCATTTTTTGCTTTCTCGTATGAGCAGTACAGAGAAAGTATAGCAATCGTCAAAAATTCCTGTCTGTCTGAGACAAAGATAACTCAAAAATGCTTTGAGGTAGACAGATAAACGGCACCAAATTTGTGGATTTCTATTAAATTTTGTGCAAAACCCGCTTAGAGAGAATTAACCTGTTCGGTTGTTGGAATAAAAGTTAACCTGATAATAAAAGAACGAAGTGAGCTAGGTAGATGAAATTCGGCATATACATTTAGCATCTATAAACACCGACCCAATTTTGAGCCACATCCGGTTGTCTGTCTGTACTTTCAGAAACATATAAACGCGATAACTGAAAAAAACAATGAGTTAAATAAATTAAATTTGATATGGGATCCTGTAACTACAAATGTAGCTTTAAACAAATTTTTGTTTCCATCGATTGGAGAAAATGAATTCAAAACAAAAATCCGTTTTCTGGATGTTATTAATTACATGTCAGAACTTTATCTCCAAATAACAATAGATGTATGACACAATATATTCAGTAAAAATGAAGAGTAAGTGCCAAAATCTAATTTTTCGTAACTATTAGACACCATTTCCCTGCAAGGCGTTATATGGTATAACACCTATAATGCCGGCGTCCTGGCATAGGGGTAGCGCGTCTTCCCCGTGATCTGGACGTTCTGGTTCCGGTTCGGGCATGGTTGTTCTTTTGTTCTATCTATAAGATGTGTGAATGTGCCCCCCTGTAAAACGGGGCTGTGCAAGCGAATGGGATGCGTGAGTAGCGAAATCTTACTCTTGGCCCAAGTTGGCTCTACTGAAACAAGAGACGCTCCCTCTCGGTATAAAATCGCTCACTTCGAATCAGCGGGCTTGTCCGTAGCAAGTGCCATCAAAAACAACAACACGTTTATTAGAGAGTATACGAGAAAGTTTTTAGACCACTCTTACTGGTTAAATTTTCGATAGTCTTGCTTCTATTATTCCAGTAATGATCAACTTACTTGAATATACTCCTATTTGATGCCCCCATCAAACGACACCCCATATATGGAGAAAATGAATTTCGGATATGGTGGTTAGTTTTCCCTTCTAATGAAAAAGGAATTAAGAATGAGTTCTAGTCCCCTTCATGACCAATGTTGGCAACAAGGACTGAACTTTAGCTCTAACTTCTATACTTCAGTCGAATAAAAGCTCATAATTTTGGAACAGGTTTATTGACAATGATGACTACAGAGCTAATATCCAGCTATTCGTTTTCCCTCTTAAAAGAAAAGAAATAAAGTTCTGCTCAATCTAATATTATATTGTACAGATTGTCTACATCCAAAGTGATTCATCATCTAGAAACCATGATATTCCTAAACAGAAAGCTGGATTACCATATGTCCATTGCAGTCACTGCACAATTGAACTGAACCGACTCTGGTAGATATATGCACAGGATGAGGCTTTTAGAAAAAAAAATCATTACTATTTACAATAACAACATTTTTTTTCAAATGCTTAATCACTCTTAATAATACTTCTAATTGATTTTAGAGAATCTAATATTGCTGAAAGAGTAAGAAATTACTTTAAGATTATTTTCATTTTTATAGATACAAATACTTTTTCCAATTTGAAGTATTTTGTCATTAATTTCCAATTTGAATTATTTTGAATTTTTTTTTATTTCAGATGAAATATCTATCACCAGTTCGAAACCCAGAATGTGAGTTAAAAGATATTCAGTTAACAGAAATGTTTGATTAACAACGATTTTGGATTCATGGAAGTAAACAAGTAGGATTTTATTTTATTTTTATTTATATATTTTTTTTTATAAAAAATGAGCTATAAGAATAAGCTTTGGTAAAAAGAACAGTTTAAAATATCATCAAGCTGCATTTAGTTCCAGAATTATTCTTTTATAATTAATGGAATTGATGTAAAATTATTCTTTTATAATTAATAAAATATATGAAGTTACAACTAATAGATTGTTAATTAATATATCATAAAATTATAACTGGAAGATCATGAGATGATGTAAACTCTTTTTGTTTCAAATCATATTTTTTAGATACTTTCGTTAATTGACTTACTCATGCCATATAAATCGCATGATTTATAATTTTAGTTAAAAATAATAAATATCATCAGCAAAAAAGTTTTCATATTCATTTGCAGTAAACATTCTAATAGATGGAGTTTTATAGAAAGAAAAAAAGAAGCTTTCTTTTAATGTTTATCGGAATTTAGAATATATTTTTAATATTTTTGGAATTTTACTATTATGTTTTGAGCAGTCATACTTACTGTAATGAGTTCGTTACATTAACTTTTTATTTTGAGACATTTTTTTTTGTATTTGATATTTGATTTGCTACAATAATTGATAATTTACTCTCAGGCATTTGCTAGAATTTCAGGATAATTTTTTTTCTTTTTTTTTCATATTGCGTGTTATTAAAATTTTAACTTATTAGTTGCATCGCAATTTTATTTTTGTTCTCAAATTTCCCACAGGTCGAATCATTTGCTTTATATTTTTTAAGTAAGTCTTGTTTGGTAAAATAAATTATCTAATTAATAGATTTGCGCTTTCTCTAATAAGCGAACATTTTTTTTCTATTTTTCCTATTTCCAGCCGTTGTCTATTATAATTGTAATTCCACATCCTGGGCACCGTATAAGAGGCAAAATATCAAGCACACCACTATTCTGCCCTTCTATAGCTAAGCAGCATACTCCAGTATTTTTTAAAATTAGTAAAAAATAAAAAATAATAAAAATAGAAAACTTTATTTATTATAGACTAGCCGCCTTTGGCGACCAGCCAGTTAGCCAGTATTACCGCTCGCTACAATTTTCAATTAAATATTTTAAGTAACTGGTCTCTTAAAGGATTCTCAAACAAAGCATTTTTAATCTTCAAATTTTGATAGTCATACCAAACTTATACTGTTGTTTAAATCGTTTCGTTCAATTTACTATACATATTTTGCTAATTTGTTGTCATTTCCGGTAAAACTTTAACTTTAAAGTAGAAATGATGAAATTGCAATTAATATAAAGATATTTTTTAATAAATCCAAGCGTTTTATTTTATTTATCATCTTTATTGTTATTTATTTAAGTCTTATGTGAACAACAAAAGCTCGGTATTTAAGTCTTATGTGAACAACAAAATATTTTTATTAATTTATGTAATATCTCAAAGAAAAATTCAACAAAAATTTCTCAGATTCAGCATAAAATTCAGTTATTAGTTTTGCTTTCAAAAGGATTGAAATGAAATCAATAATAATATTTTGTTCCGGCCTATAAATATATTTCAAAAATTATGAAGTCTAAATTTAATGCAGTAAGGCATCATATTCTGAGAAATATTCTGCGCACACCAAATTTTAAATAAATGAATGAATATTTCTATTTTCCAGGATCAACTAAGACTTATTTATGAAGTTTTGGTTGTTAAAAATTTAGAAAAACTCAACATTTTCATAATCGTAGGTCAATTAATCTTGAGAAACCTGCGCACTGATTGGCGTATTTTCTTTGAAGCGATAGATGGAAAATCTAAAATTATCCTTTTTTTATTGAATAGTGATATTCAAATTTTCATAAATCAGTCAGTTTAAATGATTGGAAATTAACTCTTAAAAGTCAGTGATTTAGTTGATTGGAAATTAACTCTATGACCACCATAAAATCTGTGCTTTCTCCTTAATATCCGCTCGAATAAAACATTACATACAAAAGTACTACATAGAACAAACACATCAAAAGTAAACATAACATTTCAATAGTAGCCAAAAACAAAAGAAGAAAAATGCAATGAATAAGCAAACGATATTTAGAAAAGTACAGATATTTAGACTGGAAAATGAAATTATCTGAAATTAACCATACGCGCAGATGATATTTACAAAAGTAAAAATATTCAAATCTGAAAAGGAAAATATATGAGTTATTCCATCAATAAATGCCATAAGTTTGTTTATATCTTCATTATTTTATGAGTCATTAAACATCAAAATGGGTCGGGGACTAAATAAACACCCTCTATAGAGAGTTTAAAAGATCATAAAATAATTTTTCTTGAATTTATTTTTTAGAAAAAATATTTCATATTTGTTTCATTTTCTACAGACACGTGCCGAAAATTATATTTTTGCAGATTTCATTTCCAAAAAGATTTAATTTATTTTTAATTGGAGCTTTAATCAATTTGATGGCAACACTTTGAAAATAGCTAATTTTTTCCCATGAATGCGAAACATGCTTAATTTTTATTTTTATTTTTTACGAAAAAAATTATTGAAAAACATAGTTAAAATATTTATTTAAAAATTCATTAAAAATAGAAATTTAATTTTAAGATTAAAACATTAGTATCATTTAAAAGATAAATTTTTGATCTTTAGCTTCATGTAAAAATCTTTTTTGTGTGGTAATATTTTCGGAAGTTATAGCAGAAACACGTCAAAATTTCGCTTAATTTTTAAATAAATAAAATTCTAGTTAAAAATTCGAAAAAATAACCCCCAGGTGCACATTCTCGGCCTCCAAGGTATACACGTGCCAAATTTGGTAGCAGTAGGTTGAATGGTCTGGCCTGTAGAGCGCCAACACACACACACACACACACACACACACACACACACACACACACATTGAGCTTTATTATAAGTATAGATATAGATATAGATAGATAGAAGAATGAATGTCCAATTTCTGAAATCGTTTGCATAAATAGTTTTTTCCTAAATAACTAAATTAAAAATGTAATTCTTCCTTGCATGATTTAAATTCTATTTCAGTATTTATTAAATCCTAGAACTTTGTTGTTGTATCTTATATAAAAATAGAGGAAAATAAATACTGGAAACAAAAAAATGTTCATCTGCCATAATTTACAGATACCGATGTATAAATATTCTCATATGACATAACCTAAATATTTTTCTTCTTATATAACTAAAATAAAAATTGAATTCGTTCAAGCCTAATTTAAATTCTATTTCAATATTTATGAAATCCTGGAACTTTATTGTTTTATCTCATATAAAAGATTGGAAAAAAGTGCTGTAGCAAAAAAAATTTCGTTTGTCGTATCATTCAATAGCCTTATTAATTTACAGATACCGATACATAAATGTGCTCGTATGACACGACCTAATTTTTTTTTACCTATCTTATTGAAAGAGGTAATTGTCAGAAGGATTTCTAGTGTCATTCAAAACTCCTCTGGTAAATTTATCTTCCATTTTCACACCTATCAAAGCATAGCTATGATAACAGAATAACTCATTGCGAATAAAATCACTCATGCAGACATTGTCATTTAAGAGATAGATGTCTAACGAAATAGGCGATGGCAAAAAAGTATTAAAAAAAGCAACGTTTTCCTATCTGGTATGTCACTAAGCCTCTCTGTCTTTCCATGGAACATGATACTGTGGAGAGAGATTGGGTATAAGCGTGAGAAAACATTGGGGCCCCATAAAGCGATCCTCTTGCCGATACACTTTTTTATTTATTTAGTTTTGGCATTTTTCAACCCAGGCAGCTGCTTAGATGGCTTATGTTGTGACAGCAAAGCAGTCAGCTCATAATGTCAAAGTTTACTTTTCAGTTTTTTTAATGCTTTTTTTTTTTCGCTAGTGGGGGGGGGGGTGAGTTTATTCCGTAATTGAAGGTGATGGAAACTGCGGACTGGACGTTTTTCTCCGAAAATAGCTTTGCAGAGACTGCTTCTTTTTTCTTAATGAAGGTAGGATGAAAAGTAGTGTTCAATCGATTAGGTATGGAATAAACGACAAGTCTTCGATTACTTTCCTCTTTTCATTCACTCCGAGATTTTTGTTTTCTTGTTAGGATGTTTGTTTCGATGTACCATCAAGGCTTCTTTTTTTCATCAACCCAGCTTCAGAAATATCTATCAAGCTCTTTCTTGTAGGGGTTTTTTTTCGTTGGCCTGTCTTTTGCTGTAATATAATACATCGTGTGTGGTATCTTTTCATTCGGAAATGTAAAAAGAAATGAAATTAGCACA
This sequence comes from Argiope aurantia, assembly GCA_026543865.1. Taxonomy (NCBI): domain Eukaryota; kingdom Metazoa; phylum Arthropoda; class Arachnida; order Araneae; family Araneidae; genus Argiope; species Argiope aurantia. The sequence continues at coordinate 62,554 of JAPMOR010081247.1, read as the reverse complement.
TATGTAACACACAATGAACGCGATGGCAGTAAAACTCAAACGAAAAGAACTTATTCGGAAGATAATTTATTTGATTTTGTGAATTCGAGTTTTAGGAAAATTTCAACGTTTTTTTATAAGATTAGGTACATGCATGAAATTGCTTCATAAACTAAGCAGTTAGGCAGATTCTTTGCACGGCTCGAATTCACTTTGATTTAACTGTGTAGTTGGCAGAGGACCACACATGAGATATTTATCGTTAGCTTATTAAATATTGGAGTGTATTTGCTACCTGCTTATATTATATATTGCTACCTGCTTATATGAGCATAGCACACGTAGCACGAACTCAGGAAGAGTTCTCTTCTCCCCTCTTTTTCTATAACTACAAAAACTTTTTTTTCATGATTTTAAAGAATTCAGTTCCATCCAACACTTTTTCACACATTCATCATTAGACTGAATGATAAACGCTTATTTTCATTATTATCATGCATTTTAAGAATCAATAATAATGCACTTGGTCTGTATTTAAGGCCTTATTATTTTTTTTCCTTTCTTTTGATTAATTGAAAACCAAACTAGAGATTGCTAAATACTGCTTATATTTCAGAATTGTTTTCGCTGTATACTTCCATAATTTTGAACTCAAAAGCTGCAAGTAAATAATTTTTGAGGTCCTTAATTCTTTGAAGAATTTTACTGCTGTTCAGAATATTAAATAAAAAAAATAATAGATTTAAAAAAAATTATACATCAGATGTGAATTGAATTAAATTAGATAAGATGTAATTGTAGATTTGATGTAACAATGATATTTTTCTTTCATTTTAGTAGTTATTTGAGCATGCAACTTTTCTTATATTATGCTTTGTTTTGTCTATTTCTCCTCTTATGGGTATACATATAATTTTGATACTGATTAAAATTAACCTTAGGTATGTAACTACATTATAAAGACGATTTTTTTTTAATTCTTAAAGCTGAAACAGTTTTCTTCATAAAACAATTTGAATTTTGTTTCTAAGTCCATATCGGGGGAGGGGGGATTACACCGATATATATATTTTCATTTATATATGCTATTTTTAAGGCCATTTTACATTGTGAAATGCGGTTTTTCAAAAGTTCTAATCTTTGACAGCATTTTCTAACGAAATATCGCATAAATTAAATTTTTATATATATGTTTCATTCAAATTTGATACAATTATTTTTCAATATGTTCTGCAGTTCCAGAACTAGAAAATGAACAATTTATTCATTTAGAATTATTCTATAGATTTTAATACTTCACAATACCAAAACCAATTAAAATAATATGTTATTTATTAGTCTAATACCTATATTAAAAGAATAGACAGGATTACAGATTACTTTTAAAATCGGCAATCCGGTTCTAGCTTTCATTAAGTTATGAGTAACATTTTAAGCAGATCAGTTGATAAATATCAGAATTAAAATAATTTTTGCTTGAACCTTTTTTTATGTCAAAAAAAATCTATCTTTTCCAATTTTTAAAACCTTTTTGTTATTTAACTGGTATTTCTTGATTTCATAGATTTTTTAAAAATATTATCTATATAAAAGTGAAGTATAAATATTTTAGAGAGGTTTTCAAAACATTAACCCGGAACGTAATCCCACACCTTAAAATAAATTACAATAAACAACTATTTTAACTTAAAATAGCTTTTAATTTAAAATCTAAAACGGAATATTCCTTATGCGATTTTGCAGACGATTTTTAATATATATATATATATATATATATATATATATATTGTTTATTTTAAGTAAATATGGTTGAAAAATAAACAGCTAATTGGAATTTCATGTCAGAAATTTAAATAAAAGATTTAGAATTAATGATTTAAAAAATTCACTAAATAATTCATTAAACAATTATTGTTAAGTTTCCTCAAACTATTAATAATAAAACAATGAAATGCAAGACGTTTAATTTGACAAATTTAAAAGATAATAAGGATAAATTGAGCCAGTATTTTGTACCTCTAAAACTCTTTCAATTGATTAGCTAATGAATCTATCCTCTCTTAAGACAATTTAATATATTTTATGTTATGTTGGCAGTCTCGACAGTTTATAAAATAACTAGCCAATAAATGCTATTTTTCCCCTTCAATTAACTTAATTTGATTGGTATAATCCATAATACAAATCATTTACATATAATTTAAACTATATTATTGAATAAAGAATAATAGATAAACTATGCATTGGGAGCTGAGTGATCGATATCCATAAAGAATAATTTGAAAGGTTTCTAATTAAGAATTTAAGACTTAGTTATAGAGTGAAACGTCCATTAATTGGCTTCAAAATAACATCCATTTAATAGTTAATATAAGCAATACATTCATTTGCTAATTGTTGGAAATGCTTTTAAAGATAGTTCTATTAATAGTAATAGTTATGATGCAATAGAATATATTTCAGAAAATTAGATTATTGATAATTTATTCTTTCATATAATACTGAATTTCAGCTAAATTCTTACATAAAAAATGCTAATATTACTTTACGTTACGTTACTTTAGGCCATTTGCACTTATTAAAAGACATTATTTGTTTTTCTCTTTTGCATATATTAATGAATTTATCCCCTCTCTCTGAGATTTTAATATCTGGCCAAAATAGAAGTTTATAGAATATATAGAATAAAGTTTTATAGAAGTCAATATAACATCATTTATCAACGGTATATTGACTTCTATAAAAAATGCCATATTTTTCTTGTTGTATTTATTATAAATGCAGTAATTTCGGAAACTAATGCTTTAATAACTTTTCAAAATTAATAACTGTTCAAATATAATTAACATCAAAGGAATTATCACATATTGAAAACATAATTTAAAATATGTTCATTTGCTTAGTTTACTACGTGCAAGAGAAGGTGGATTAAAAAAAAAATTATTCCAGATGGACGGTTTCGCATGAATTGACAGAAAACATACCTTCTTCTTCTTGCGTACAGCCGACCACCCCGCCACCACTGAACGTAGCAGTATCGACAGGATTTGTTGTGGCCGACTGCTATCTTTAGCATTGTCCACAGAAAACATATCGAAAGCAAAATAAAATGACCTTGATGCTTCCTATTTCGCCCAATCTCCAAAAAGCCGTTGCATATATGGTTAGTCTCTCGACATTTAGTTATTCAATACCTTTTTTTTTAAAGAGAATTTCTTTTTAAGAAGAAAATTAACTACAGCATAATTATGCACTTAGTGATAAAAATACTAACAAAAATTGACTATACAACATTGATTATGTTGAACCTCCTTCAGAAGACAGCACATATTATTCTAAGTATGAACTCTATAGGTTACAAAAACCGTTGAGTGAGAATATTCATACTTGCTAACAAATCATCACTCTTTTTATGAATATTTAGGAGCTAAGAACACATTTTACCACTTCATCTCTTAAATGCGTCATTTGAGGATCTTTCATCAGAATGATTTAAATCTGATGAACTCTTTCCACAAATCAAGCGAATTTTTATAGTCCAAAGACACCAATTTTTTTTCTTTCAATTTTGAATGGAAATCAAAGACTCTTTTGATAGTTCTATACCATGTATACCAATTTGTTGTAAGATCCATCAAGTAAGGAACATGGATATGGTTTATTATGATAGTTGGGCTATGTTACTATTAGTTGTGTTGTAGGTCTGATGTTGCATTCAATACCTGTTCAATCAGCAAGTTCTTCTTTTTTTAATTCACAGGCTCATTTTAAGTCACTTTTCCACATTTTACTTCCTGTTTATTAGGGCGGCGTGTATGCTGCTAAGACGAATTGAAGTTTGAATGTCTTGTAGTTCCACATTTTCGCTACTGAAAGCATATGTTTTTTTCTTCCAATTGATTTTTATTTCTCATTCTGTAAATAAATATTTTGCTGTTTGATTCGTAATCCTTCTATAGATCAATACAACTAAAATTGCGACTTACTTTGCAATTTTATTTGTATTGATCAATGTGGTAAATTGACAGTTAGTTACCAGTGAATACTACATATGCATTTCCAAACGTATTAATGCTTTAATGTAATTTTCAACACATTTGTGCAGTACATTTCAGCTATTACGCACAAAAATTAAATATTCTTTCAGGTTCAAATTGACATTCTTTCCAAAATATATTTTCAGGTTTATTAAAACTGAAAATCTATTTTCGTGTGTTTGTGTATCACTTATTTAGATACGCATTTAGACCTCCGTTTTCAGCATTTAATTCAGAATTATGGTGCAAACTTAGTTTTCCATATTAATAACTTAATATACCTACAGTAACTTTTCAATAAATGTGAATTTCCAGAGACTTTGTAACACTTACTTGAAAATAAGACCCTTAGGTGCACATTATTTGCAAAGTTAATGCACCAAGACATGCACATTATTTGCAAAGTTAATACGTTGTAAAATATTTGCTTCTCGTTTTAACTATAAATGTTTTAAGGAATTTTTATTAATTAGCTTTTTTGAAGCAAGAGTATCCACGCATGACTTTCACTCTAGAAAATCTAATCAACCCAATTCTTAATTAATTAACTCTTTATTATCAACCTTGAATAAATATTGAAATTTATACAGTGTTGACATTAAATAATTCTTAAAAACGATAACTTATGAATATGTAATAAGGTTTTTAAAATGTCTATTTTCATATTTTTTTTTCAAATTAAATTCTAGAATCTGAACACGTTTCAAGAAAATATTCTTCAGCTAACAAAAATAAATGTTATTAAAATTTTTTCTAAAACTGTTTCCTAAGAAGGAAAATGCTTTTTCTAGTGCATCTCATTATTAGTACACATGTTTGTCTTTCCCCTGAAAAACACGATCTTAAAAGATTTAGCACAATTTGCGCATAGAGTTAGTTTCCTACTTTTAATTAAATTAGACTGAAAAAGTCAAGAAGCCTTATTAAATTGAGAGTTACTTTTAGTTTCTGTAAATCCGAAGCTAGAACTTTAAATAAAAATGCTTCGTAATCTTTGAAGATAACTAATCCCAACGCTGACTGAAATACAAAATCCAAAACTTTTATGAAAAGAAATTTGTAAGCATAGCTAAAAGCTGTTTCTATATTGCACTCTATTGAAAATGATTATTTATTGAATATAAAGGTATTGTCTTTGATGGTTAAAATAGTATTGAACAATTCCTTCTATTCGAATATTATGGAAATTTCAGAAACATGCATTTTATATTTTGACGTTTATTGCTTATAAAGGACATATAACACCTTTATTTAAAAATAATTAATTAAACCATTAATTAGTCATAATTATTAAGTTAAGGAATAATATCAATTTCAAAATCTTTATAAATACGGCTTGGGGAATTCATAGTATAAGCCGAGGAAACTTACATAATTTAATGCACATTTTAAGATTATCATTTATAATAAGTATTTAATTTAAAGTTTTCATTTCTCAAAATTGCAACTGATATGTTTTAAAGAGCACTTAATATAACATAATATCGCATAATTATCATGATATTGCAATGTTAATTTAGTAGGATGTTTTCTTCCAGTTTAACTTTTAAGGAAAACATTAGAGTTTTATTGAATTAACCACATACATTTAAAAGAGCACGAAAAAAAATAAATCGTCTAAAACTCCTTTCTAAACTTAATTTCCTGCATTCAAATTTTATAAAAATTTAAAATGAACTATTTATTTTTTCTAAAAACCAGTGTACTTAAGTTTTATATTTTTGTTTCCTACATGACAGTGTCGATGGAATATTTCACAAATGGCGTATATGTATATGATGCCCAATAAATCATTCAGGGTCCAAAAGTGGAACTTATAGTTTAAAATTCAAAATAAAGAGATATATGCAAAATTAATTCTCGTGTCCCAGGTAGCATAGCTAAATGCACAATATGTTCGATATTGTAAATTAGTATTCAACAATGTTACGGGATATTGCCATATCACACAATCTTGTACAATACATCATGTCACTTAGTATTGTTTCAAAATGGAATATATATCTAATTAAACTAAACGTGGCAGAATCAGTCTAGGCCAATTTTAATCATTTTAATTTTTAGAGAAAATAATCTATTAGAAGCAACTAAAGTGTGTTTATGTTTTGAAATTCATATTTATGTTTAGAAATTAACATCACTGTATTGTTAAAACATATATTTTATAATTCTACATAATTACATTCTTACGTTTTATTTTAAATTTAAACTCTTCTCCAATAAATAGTAGAAATAATTTATAATGAATATTGTATTGTTTTATTCATTTTATTTTACACTCTTTTCGTCAACCCCAATATACACTGAGCTCATTATTTCCAAGTTTTATCAAATATTTTCTTTCATATGGATTTTGTTTATAATCATTCAATCCTTCAAAAAGTTGCGATGAATGAAAATTTTTTTTTTTTTTTTTTTTTTTTTTTTGGCATTAGGTAGAGTCTCTAAAAGCAATTTGAAAATAAGCTTTTGGGAAAAAAGAATCATGTACACAATTCACTCAAATTAGCACTGCAGTACAGAATGAGATAAAAGTTGGAATCTTTCCAGCGATAGAAGATGACATACTAGACATCTCTTTCACATGATTCATCCACTTCATATTACATTAAGAAATTCGTTAAAAATAAAGAGATAAAAAATAGTTAAGCATAAGGTTCCCTCATTGTGCTC
>JAPMOR010081247.1:20552-45865 GCA_026543865.1 Argiope aurantia | reverse complement strand
AAAAAAAAAAAATTCTGGAGCGCAAGAGAAAAGAAACATACTTGCTCAAAACTTTGTGAAATGCCAACTCGGCAATTTCACTTTCCTTTCTTCTCCTTCGCAAAGCCCCTCACACCGTAAGTAAAATTGATTTCCCCAAGTTGTCCAGCGGGGCACCTAAAAGACGTGTCGAGTCCACCCTACGCGAACGATTCAATTTCTGACCATCACTCCTAGCGGGCTGACTGTGCAGGTAAGCAGTTCTCTCATCGTCTTCTAAATGGATGAGAAATGAAGTCTTCGGCGCGGAGATATGGCATCCTTAACTGTACCCGTCACCTTAGGAGAGGAAAATTAATAATATCCCTTCTGTACATCCAGCCATAAATCATAAAAGTGTCGCTTTCGTCCTTATGGCCGACTTTATTCAGACAGCTCTCAAATCTGTGGATGAAAAATGAGGTTAAAGATTACCTTTTAAAAGATTTGAGTGGGTTTGTGTTCACGAATATACAATTTTTTTCTTCAATTCCTTGCGGATATCTGCAAGATCCTTTTCGTAAAGCGATGTTATTTGATGGCTCAACTGGGGTAAAAGAAGGGTTTGGATATCGCTTTTATCGATTAAAAGTCAAAGTGGCATCGCAGAAAACAACAACAGTGGAATTCGAGTAATCTTCTGTCGGTTGTTTTTGGTATATTCTTTGAGAAAAGTTTAAGTATCTTTGATAAATCGCAGAAGTTGAAAGATGTGGTGATTGATGAATAAGAGTGAAATGGTGGCAGATATTATTCAGTGATATTTTTCGTTTTAAATAGTTTTTCTTTATCGCATAAGTGCAGTAATTTATTTACGGTTATTTTTAGAATTTTGTTCGGAATGCGTCGTAAATTTTAAGAAAAATCCTATATAAAATATGAAAAGATTTCAAATTTTAGAATTAAATTGCCATTAAGAAAATAAAAAGCATATAATATTAGGATATGAGCTTAAGATGTGACCCTTAAATCTATGCATCAAAGTATCTATTCGCAAAAAAATATTTATAATGTATTTTCCTATTGAAACTGGAAAATTAAGTATTCTATTGAGAGCAAATTAGTCTTATTTTCCACACAACTAAAAAAGTTCATGTAAGCCAATGTAGAAAAAAAGGAGCACACACTAATCAAAATTAAATTTATGTTTCTAAAAATATTGATTATTATAATATTAAATACCTTAACCCAAATATAGGATGTTCAATGAAATATTTATATATTAATTATTTTTAAGAAAACATTGTTCAATCAAATTGAAACAAATTAGATCTCTATATTACTGTGGGATTACGAATTATCCAAAAAATTTGTTTACTAATTGTCGACATATTGTAATCAGTGCCGATAATAAATGAAGTTTTATTTTTTTTAAAGTTGAATCACATGGCTGCAATTATAATTCATTTAATTTAGTGAAATATGTGTTCGCTGTTTTCTAACCAATCGAACTACAAATATCTCTTGTTATTATATGATCAACCTGTATAATTGGACAGTTCTTACTTATTTATTGGTCAGTTATTAAATTATACAAATAAAAGAAGGGAATCAAAAATAGATAGATGTGTATTATAAATAGTTAGATATATAGTGTTTAGTTATAAACCATTGAAATCGTGTCCCTCTGATACGCTGACACCTTAATACTGCGATTCACTTCTCAAGTTTTATACAGATCTATTTTGATAACAAAAATAAATTATTAATATATTATTATAACATTAATTAAATTAAAAAACAAATCGTAGTTTTAAAATAAAAACAATAAAGCTATTATAATATAAAAATATTATATAAAATTATATAATAAATAATTTAATTTATAAAATAAGTTTATGATAACGATTGTTATTTGTAAATAACGAATTTATTTTAAGAGCATTCCAAAAGAATGTTTATTAATAATTTAAAAAACATTCCAATCAACAATTTTGCAGATGATAAGCAACTTATATTTTTTAGATACTGAAATTTCTACATCGCGGAAATTTTTCTTAGAATTTTTGAAAAAAAATTCAAATCTGCCTACTTGACCTTTTCTTTAATTAAACACCATAAAAAAAAATATTTTCCTTGGCAGACGATAATTTTAAATAAGAAATTCATATTCATCATGAATATTTCCAACGTAATTTAAGTACTTCGCAAAAAATTTTCAAAAATGATTTTTTTTCAATAGAATATTTTAATGTCACTTAAAAGCTTTATTTTAATTTTTATACTAACTTTTTAAAATCGCAATTCAGGGAAGTCGGCAGTTTTAAATTAACGAATACTTAACATTTTATGTGGTTGAAAACTGCAAAAGTTATTTTTTTTTTACGGATAATAAAACACTTATAGAAGAAATTCGTAATCAACATATAAATTCTACTTCAGCGCTTTTTGGAAAAATCTCTAGATAATAACCTTTACTGAAGAAAACATGAGTAAATGTCATCACAAAGTTTTTTTTAAGTTTAAGTTGTTTTTTTTCAATAAAAAAAGTTTAAAAGTAAAAATTATTATTATTATTTTCTTTTTTTAAATAATATAAAAACTTTTGTATTTAGAGTAAAGAAAATTTTAAATTGCATATTTCAGAAAAACTTTCTTTGAAATTTGAAATATTAAAAAAAGACATGTATTTATTGCAAATAAGATTCATAATTATTAAACAATTAAAAAGTAATTTTAATAATTAAAAATAATGGTTAAATGCGTACTTAATTAAAAGTTTTTAATTCATAGTTATTCAAAATAAAAAATTATTAGCCCATACCTTTTTTGTAATAAAATGGAATTATATTTAAGACAATTTTAATTATTAGGAAAGGAAAAATAATTGCTAAATTTAATAATAAAATATAAGAAAAATATTTCCTTAGATAGACTAAAAGCAAATCTATAATTTTGAATAAATTTAAATTTCTGTCAAAATAAATCAGTCAATAACACCCAAAAAGGCTGTTTTGTTGTTCATTGTTATGAGATAAAGAACAGAAGCAGGTTCCATTTTAAAGACAAAACATTACCAAACCTTCGTAAAAGCAGTTAGTCATAAAAAATAAAGACATCAACATGATCTAATAAACAATATTTGATCTAAAAATATTTTACAAAAAAACTAATTACAAAGAACTTATGAAAGTTCGCTTTCATTTCATGAACTTCTAAAATGTAGAAAATATTTTCTTAAAACAACTATAAGTCAAGCTAAGACATTGACAGACATATTCTAAATAAATTATTATAAAATTTATTATTAAATTCTTAATTTTTATTACTTAATTTTGACACTTATTCTAAATTCAAACACTTAATTTTGGGAATTTTCATGCTCATAAAACTTACCATGTTTTGATTTTTCCTAAGATTCTTTTTAGCGCTTTAGGGTTTTACGATTTTTCTTTGATTCTTAGTTGTTTGTATTCTAAAAAAAATGAGATTTTTATTCTCAAATAAAAGATTATTTGTTAAATTTTACTATTTTATATCTTTTATTTTCATGGTAATAATAATTATAAATATATAGAATCTAAATAGTAGCTTTTTCTGAAATTCACTACCAGATGGCGCAATCAATATAGAATAAAAAGTTTAAAGAAAATTAATCCAAAATCAACTTTTGAATTGTGAAAAGATTGCAATAACACGTTCTAATAAGTAAATTATTGTTGTAAAAAGTTTCTAAATTTTAAAACATTAAAAATATATTGAAATATTCTATTATAAAATTTCTTCTGTGAAGCAAGAAAATCAAAGAATTTAATACTTAAAGAAAAATTAAATTTGATAAGATTTGTCTTTAGATCTGAATTATACATTTTCCAAATCAAATTTTGAAAGGAATTTCGAGACAAAAATAAAAAGAAATTGAAAACTGATAGAATTTTTAAACTGAAAATCCGTAATGGGAAGAAACTCCAACGTTATTAACTATTTTCGATTCAATTTTAACTGTTTTATACTGAATTTTGTTTTGTTACGGAATTATCCACTGAACATTTTCCATATTTTATATATTCACGACTAAGTATTAATTTTAATATGTCCATCTATGTACATTCAAAGCAATTTTATTTTCTCAACGCATCAATTTTCATCTACTGTAGAAAAGAAAACTCAGAATTTTATTTATCTTGATAATTTTAACTTTCATCCACAGCTGCTTCTCCAATATTAAGAAACTTTTTCAAGTCCAAAACTTAATACGTTAGATCAATGTCTCTTTGCAGAAAAACTGATAACTTCTTCATTTCAGATTAAAATTTATCTTTTTTCAATAATTAAGAATTCATTTCGACTGACCAAATTTCTATTCAAGCTTAAAAATAAATTCTTACAATCTAAATCTGAGGGAAACAACAATTTACAATGATAGCAGACGAGAAATTATAAATGAAAAGAGGAAGAAAATAAGTCATTATGATAATTATAATAAATAAATAAATTATTGCGATAATGAAGAATAATATTTCATTCCAGCCAAAAAACAGAAAATCCTAAATCATTAACATATTCAAATTCACAGGTAATTCATTTGAATTTAAAAATATTTATTAAATAAATTGTATCTTTGCACTATCTATCTTTCTGAGTTTTACAGAAATATAAATTTTTAAAAAAGCAGAATGGTGACGTTTTTTTTAATTTTTTTTTTTTATTTTAAACAGTAGCTACGAAAATTTATTAAAATTGCCATATTCTTTAAATATTTGACATAGTTGAGGGATATGATTCTTGGATTATTTTGTTTTATAATTTTTCGAATGAATTTAAAACTGAAATGTGCTATATACTGCTAACAATTCTTATTTCTATCAAATGAACGTACTTTTAATTGACTGCCTTCACAGAATTGCACCAACTCATCTTATCGTAAAAAAAGAACTGTAATTCAACATACAACATCTATTTTTGTCGACTATCAGAAATTCAAATTACTTTCTCATCCAATATTGCTTTCAAATGCATGCGGACATTCTTTTTATGCAATCTGCAAATAACTTCCGGACTGCTGCTTCAGCTGTTCTCTGAAAGATTGTTTGAACGAAGTTAATCTTTTAAATTCGAGTAACCACATACCCTCAAACACCAACCGCCATACAAACGAATAAATTAGGAAAGGGCTACTCCTCCACTTTAATTACTTTCCCAAGCATGTAACTACACATTCATGAATATTTATATACAGAGATTTCATCTAATTTGAATTTTGATTTCTAATTGGTATGCACATAATTTAATACTGTAGTGTTTCGAAATGTATAAAATAAGTAACTATTACAAAATCATGCAAACTATTAACTAATTTTTCCTACTTTTGAAAAAAAATGGTAGTACATGCCAATTACATATTCCTACTACCATATTTTAAGACGTTTCAACTTATTTTAACTTTTCATTTGCTAAATTTGCATTCTGTAATCATAAATGTATCTTAAGAACATCATTCATTAAATAAGATATAATTTAAATATATATCAATAGATTATTATCGTATTCATTCTACTGGAAAGAAACCAACCTAAAATATACATAGAAAGATTATGGTTTTCTAGATAAATAAATGTTATTTTTTTTCATTGATTAAAATGGATATCAACTTTGAAACATAAATTTCAAATTCCTGTCATCCTTAGATCAGTTTCATAAAACTAATGTCCTTAGCTTTCTATTAACTTCACAGATTTATAGTCTTTTACTTCTCGATACGTATAACACAGCAGTTCAAACTGGAAACTTAGTAGATTTTTTTTTCTTTTATAGAAAATAGCTCACTTCGTGCATGTCATTTACGTTTCGGCAACAAAATAATTGTCTATAGTTTGTTTTCATGTTGTTTCTATGCCCAATATGTGGAATTTTATTCGTATACATTCATCTTAATTTTCCATTATTTTTAAATATACGATAATCTGATGCACGAATCACACTTGGACATACGATAATCTGGTGGCCTAATCACACTCAGGTATACGATAATCTAATGCACGATCCACGATCGGGCACTACATATAATGGTTTGATAATCAATAAAAAGCATTTGAATGATAATAAAGAGATTTCTTTTACACAGAAACATTGGTTATAAAAGTGAATTTTCCTTATTATAAACTGAAATTTATAGGAGCGTATCAAACTGGTATGATATTCTGCTTAATAATGTTGAAAAAAGTCGTCTTTCGTTCATGAGGTCAACTGTAAGACGATAAAATTACCTTTTTTTCTGTATTTAACATATATATCACCCATTTAGTATGATAAAGTTGATATTATTCCCAATTTTTCTTATGGAAACATCACACTTCGATCTTCATTCTTTTTACAAATTATTGATTATTTAAGTTTTTGAATTCTGAATTAATGAATCCATCTGCACTTTTTCTACGCTTTCTTAAAATAAGCAAACATGATTTTGTTATTTGTTGATTGTTTCATTTCGTTTTCCTTTAGCATTAGCCTTTTCCTTATGTGCTTGTTGTTTTAAGTTTTTCCCCCATTGTAGGTAAGACACAATGCAATTGTGTGTGTGGCTTTTCAGTGGGGTCTGTAATCATTCACCTCCTCTATTTTATTATTTCTACACATGACTGAGTTTAATTCTTCATGAATTTTTAATTAGAATTGTGGTGGAATTTGTGGTGCTGGGGATGAGTTTATCAGATGTGTCAGGACGACACGTTTAATCATTTTTATCAGAAATTCTTTTCATTGGGCACCAATGTGGTGGAATGAATGTCATTATGATCTGAGCAGTGGAAGCAACAGGACGTATATTTTCGGAAACATTTCTTTTATGATCACATTTCACACAAAACAAACACAAACGCGAAAGACAAGACATTGACTATCGCACCTTAACAGAGCAGCATATCATCTCATTATATTAACAATCGCAATGCACTATAGGATGCATACCTAATCAAACATCGCCATCTATTATAAGAAAGAGAAGATAGAGTAATGCAACTGCTACAGAATAAGATAAAACGAGTTGCAATATTTTCATTCGAAATCCCATTTTATAAAGATATTTAAAACTTGTAATAAACTATATTGTAATAATTATGATTAAACTATGAAGTCGGTATAATTAATGTCGAAAAATAATCAACGGAATATTTAAAGACTAATTGGTATATCGACTGAAAAGTACAAGCATTATATTTATAAATTTATTTCGAGTCACTTGTGTTTTGTACATTACAGAATTTCAGCAGATACCATTTTAAATGAAACAAATTACTCTGCCATAAAAAATACTGTAGTGTCCATCATCAGGGAAAATGCATACTGGGGAGCCATTAAGCCGACAGTCTCATATAGCATGAAATATGATGAGCAGTCAAGTGAAGTGAGTATCACATGGTACTCAACTTACTGGCAAATGGCCTCCGTTATGTCAGTATCCAGCTAGGCCCATCTCTTCCCACTTCCTTCATCGTTCATATAATCAGTCATGGCAGTTAATCCTTAGCAATGACCATCTCTATGCGTCACCAGTTCACCGGACAACAAGTATGAGTTCTGGTCTGAAGAATTAAATTATATATCCTTCGAAATGCTTCATATGGGAGAAAGGTTAGAAGCTGAAACCTAATTAAGTCAACATCACTCATCAGATTTATTAGCGATTGGCTCTTTCCTTGAGTTATATCTGGATATACATTATGAAAGTGCAAAGGAATTTGTTTTCTTCATGACTGAATTGATGCAATTTAAGCAATGGATGGTATTTAAATGATTGCAGTGAAAACTCTCTGGTTTTATAAGTTTAATTACAATCAAAATGTTCACGTTTTTTTAAAGATATTTTATTTGTTAATTTATTTTTTAATTAACTCTAGTTTATGGCTTGAGTTATATCTGGTGTTTTTATATCATCTGATTCGTGAGTTATGTCATCAACTTTATTAGCAATGGGTTCTTTTCTTGATTTAAATCTGGTATTAACTATTTTATTTTTTAATTAAATCTACCTCATGGCTTGATTTATATCTGGTGTTTTTATATCATCTGGGTTTTGAGTTATATCATCAATTTTATTAGTAATTGGTACTTTTCTTGACTTATATCTGGTTATACATTATGAAAGTGCAAAATAATTTCCATTTTCTTTATGACTGAATTGGCCCAGACTAAGAAATTGATGGAAACTAAGTGACTATAGTGAATACTCACTGGATCTATAAAAATTTAATTTCAATAAAAACGTTCTAAATTTTAAAATGTATATTTCAATTGCTTAATAAATTTTTCTTAATTAACTCTGGTTCATTAAAATTACAAAAATGCTGCATCTTTTATATACTGATTAGCTGACTTCATAAACTGTTATTATTATAAGAAGAGTGTTTTTTGCAAATGTACAAGAAGTATTTTCCTTGACGTATTTATATATTTTGAGACACTTTTATAAATAGAAAAATACAAATTTAAATGCATTGTATTTTGATAAATCTGCATTGTACTGTTGTATTTTACCTTTATTTTGTTTTCAAAGAAAAATATTTATATTTTATGAAAAAAAAATACACATGAAATTTTTTTAGGAATAATATATTCAATAAAAGTTTTTCGAATTTCCACTATTAATATATGATAAATAAAAAGAGAGTAGTTATGGCCGATGTATTATTTGTAATCTGCTAACCTAATTTCCCGAATCTCCGTATTCATTATTCCGTGTAATTCAAACACAACTAGTTTTTGAGCCAAAAATATCCAAGAAATGAAATCAAAATCTCAATACAAAAAATTACTTATAATCAATATAATAAAAGAGCCATTCACATTATAGATTTATGTAATAGTGTGTACTAAGCAGAATTCAATAGAAGGCATTTAGTCACTTTTATATTATCTGCTAAATCAATTAAGAACACGAATAATGAATGTAGATTTTAGGAAAGCAAGTCATAATTTAGTTGTGGTGATAATTCATAAAATGTATAGATTATTATAAAGCATAATATATTGCCTTATTGATGGTCAACAAAATGTTAAGTTAAAAAAATAGGAATAACATCTCGTTCTCACATCACCGAAGGTTTTTTTATTGGCACCAAATTTAATTCTCATATATGTGAACATTATTCATTTATTTCATACGTATTTTGCCATCATCATTGATATTTAATCCACAATAAGTGACAACAAACGTAAAAAAAGAAATAAACCAAAAGAAATGTGTTTTACTAATTAACTTGTGTATGACAATGCTTCAGGAAATGACATTTGATTTTCTTTTTTTATCTTTCAAAAAAGAATAATAAAAAGAACCGATCTCATAAATAAATATAAGGTATAATCACTAAAAAAAATCTAAATGTCGTTACAGTGCAAGTTAATTTAATTATCTCTATGCAATTCTAAAAAAAAATTCAGCAAAACTTATTAAAATTCCAGTTTTTTTTTGTTTTTTTTTTTTTTTTTCCGTTTCACATAAACTCTAGTCTTTAATACTGATAACATTTTAACAAATGGATTTAATTTACAAAACAAATAAACTATAAATGATATTTAAAAATAGCTTCTATTTTCAGGAATAACCAAAGCATGTGAGAAAGAACTAATCCGATAAACCTAAAATAAATTATTTTTTCTTGTTTTAACAAGATTTTAAGATGGTTACAGTTTATAAGAGATTAAAAGAGGATGCTGATTAGGAAAAATCTCAGGAGTTTTAATGGCGAGTACAATTTAAATAATTATTGCCCTAAAAAAATTTCTTCATTATTAAAAATTGTCCCACATCGCTAAAAAATATCGTAAAAATTATCACTGAATATTTTTGAAGTAAAGTAAAACAAAAATATTAATTATTTATATAGTTAGTTATTATTTCTCTTACTTTAACATTAATATTCTAATGCAGTGACTACGTTGTACACCATGTATCAATAGGTTACTTTACTTAATTGATACCGTCAGTAGGTAACGCGCCCATTTTAATGAGAGTTTGTTCTTTTATTTAACATATAATTTTTTTCTGTAAATATGGATGATTAAATTAAATTAATGATTTGTACAGATATTGGTTGATTTTAACGACCAACTGATGTGTTCCTTTTATTAAAAAAATTAACTCAAATAATAAGATATAAAGTTTTTACTCGACACTTTATATTTGTCTTTTTATTGTTATTTCTATAAATATGCATCTTTGTTGAAAAAGTCTGAAATTGTTAAATTAATGAAAGAATTTTATTATATAAATGAAATTGGGTCAAAAGAAATTTAGAACTAATTAAATATTTGTCTATGAGGGGTATATATCAGCTGGAGATAGCAGAGATAGATTTTTCGCTTCGCTTTCTTGCTCGGGATAGATTGATCAGTAGTATCTTTCAAAAGAGACTTCTGGTACCGCACCAAAAGATGCATATGTCTTGATGATTCGGCGGAGTTACTATATGGCGATCCATCGGTTAACAATGACTATTCAGGCGGTTTCAGGTGATCAGATGCTTTTCATTTATTTAAATGCCAAGAAAGTAATTTCGCTTTTAAAAGGTCAAGAACGTATCTTCGGTTGACTCAGAGTAAGTTTCAGCATATAAAACATCACGTGCTTTCGTATTTGTTGGAGCTTTGTTACATATACAGAACGCATAATATACAAAAAAAGTAAAATATCTTTAAATGAAAGGCATCTTAGAGAATGATAGAAAAAAAAAGTAACAAGAATAGTCTCTGTAAAACGTTTCCACTTATAAGTGTATATTTCTCCCCTTTTCCCCCTTCGTATAAAATTCTGCTCTTTAAGATTAAGTCGTTAAAGCTACGAATGCTCAAAAAGAGTGCGTTCTTTGTTTAATAGTGAACAAAAAAAATCAAAAACATTTTGAGTGCTCATTTTTTATCGAATAAAATCAAAATCTGATACGAAGGGTTACGAATACCCTACATAGTAGAAGTATACGTACTATATACTTCTACTATATATGTTACGACCAAAGCCCGAAATACGGTCAGTTCGCGAATTGCCAAGTCCGAAATACTTGCAATTAATATTGTATTTTCTACTTTGGCAGGCCATTTCGCGAAGTGGCCGGGAATCCTTGGCCAAAGCCCGATGTGATAATCTATAAGTTCAATGTGTGTTTGTGTGCATTTGCGCGCTTGTGTGTTGGCGCTCTACAGTCCAAACCGTTTGACATACAGTTATCAAATTTGGCCTATATATAACTTGGAGATTAAAGCTCAAAAAAAATATTTTTAATGATAACCAATGTTTTAACTTATAATTTATGCTTAGAGTTTTAATGAAATTTTAAAGAAATATTTTAACCATATTTTTCAATAATATATTTCACTCAAAATAAAAATAAAATTTAATCTGCACGAGCACGTCAAATTAAAAAAAAAATTTATCAACGTGTTGAAATCACATTGATAGACGTTTAAATTAAAAAATAAATAATCTATTATTGCAAATTTAATAAATAAAATTGTAATTTTCAGCAGAAAAAAAATGAAATAAGATATTTTCTGAAAAGTAAAAGGAGGAAACTTTTCTATGAGCTTTGACAATACCTATATTATTAATTTTATAAAATAATTTAATTGAAGGCAAACATAGTTTAATATACTTATAATCATTCTAATCAGCGACCATCAACTAATTTGAGGCATACATTTGCTAACAAAATGGTCTAAAGGAACTAAATAATTATATTTAATATAACTTTAGTCAATAAATGCCCCGATGGATCAGGAATTTTAAATTTTTACATAGGTTCTCTGCCCTTTGAATCATATTTAACAAAATATTCTTGAAACACCAATATTTTAAATAAAAATTGTTGAACTCTAACCAACTAAATCAATCACTAAGACTGATTGATTTATGAAATTTCAATAACACTCTTCTAAGGTCATGTTGTAGGTGAAATTCGACAGATGGTGCCAACAAAGCAATGCCTTTAAATAACATTAATAACAAAACTATATTTCCTTCATATTTGTTTCAGTTAACCCTTATATTTGCTATTTGTCTTTGCAAAAAATTTCATATTTTTGAAGCGATATTTCGGGAGACAATGTGATCTGGGATCTTTAACATTAGGTCCATGGAGCAGAAAAAGACTAAGTATCACCCTTAAAGGTAGTTGAAAACTGAGTACTCCATTTGAATTTGCATTCATACACGATACGCAACGCCTTTGCTCAAGATATAATTCGTTCATTTTGAAGGGCGCAAATCTAATCTTCACGCTGTCACAGCATATACGTTCACTGAATAATTTCTATTAGGGATTTAATATGAGAACATAATAATACGAGATCATATTTTTATATATTACAAGCTTATTTTTAACTCAGATGTACAATTGAACTGAAACAATTGTACTTTAAAAAAAAAAGGTACTTAAAAAAACAGTACACAGAAGTACTCATTTTTAAATACTTCATTTTTAAGAGAGTATAAAACAATCTGCTCTTGATTCCTTTCTTCCTACTTTGGCCGATCGTCCCAAACCACTTCGCGAATTGGCCGGCCAAAGCCCGAAATCAAGAAAAGATCGGACATTGGCCGGTAAGTTTACAGCAACGTTGGCCAGTTCGCGAATTGGCCGATTTCGGGCATTGGCCGTAACATATATACGAATGACAACTTCCATTTATCCAAGCTGTTTCTTTTTTGAATTTACATGCAGACGAAAGTATAGATTAATATACGGTCAACCTTTGCCAGATGTTTTAGAAAAATTGTTAAGGATCTACAGATGCCGAACTACGAAATGCGATAAAAGCCAATTTATGCAGTTGAATTTTATTCGTCTAGCACTTTATATTTTGTTATTGTTTGCTATTAAGCTCATATGAACTCTAACAATCAAATAGATAGACTTCTTATAAATAGATATCGTTGAAAATTTGGCAAAAATCTTCAAATTTTATCCATCTAACACAAAGCGTTTTTTCCTCTTGTTATCAGAGTGACAGAACGATAAACTCTTCGCAATTTTTAAAATGGATTTCTCAGGGTGAACTGAAATATGGAATCACTAAAATATCGAATTCACCTTTTTTAGCAATTATATTTTTTATATTTGAATATTTCACACCGAAGAAAATACAATTCAATTATCGAATATGCCAAAAATAGCATTACAAGGTTTTCAGTCGTGATTATATTTTATTCATATCGTAAATAAATAAATTTTGAAATATTATAGATATATCATTAATATTTTAGCGCGATGATATTTTAACCCTCTTTTTTCTGTTTATCTGCTTAGCAATTTAAATCTAGAAAATTAATTAAAAAGGGGTTTTAGAACTCAACAAAAAGTATTGAAAAACAAGACTTTAGTTGAGATATAAAAATCTGAGTCCACATATATTAAAAGGCCAAATATCTTTTGCTTTACACAGTAAATTTATAAAGCTTAAACGCTTATCTCTAAACAAATTATTTTTACTAATCAACACGATAATTATGAAATTTCGATAAAGCAATGTTATAATTATTAAGTTTCATTCCTTATAAATAACTTTGATTTTTAATAAAAAAACTATAAATAGCTAGAATGTTTTATAAGGCCCAATTACATTTCTAAAACTATTACGAAACATACAATCTTCAAAATTCCACTTCTTTCGAAACAAATTATCTTTTCCTAAGCATTTAAACGAAAGCTGCATCCTCATGCAATTATTTTTCCCCTCGCAGATATATAACATTTTATCTTATTCTTGACAACTCATCAGTTTTAAGGGCGAAGAAAAAAAAATGTTTGCTTTCCGCGTTATATTCTGTCAGTTAATGATGCTTTTGAAGATTAGGCAGTTCCTCTTCCCTTACTTTATTTTTTCCCTCGCTCGGCTCTCTTTTCTACAAATATATCTATTTCTATTCTTTTTATTTCATTTTTTCATTGGTTAATATTTCTTTTTTTAAGGCAATTAGGAATGCGTTAGTCTCACGCAAAAGTCTCTGATGAGATAGAAAAAGTAATACTGATATTTTGTCGACAGAGGTTTTGTTTTTGTTCCTTTTCTGAATTTTCTGTTATATCTTTAATAATTGTCGGTTGCTATTCGAGTCACGTCGCTTGATGCATTATGAGATAATAGTATAATAAAAAAATTTAGAGTAACTCTATCTAAAGAATATAAAATGATTAACTAAAGTTTTAAGAAATTGTAAAAAGTACCAATACCAGCAGGAATGGTCTCCTATAAATTTTCTTGCATTCTGTCTAACAAGCTTATCGTGCCAAAGGAGGCCTTACATGGTGCCTGCATACAATAGTTACGAGATATTAATTTTAGTCTTGAATTTAACATTTGCATTGAATCTATCGTCTCATCCTTGGCGAGTTATTTGGCGATTAACACCTGGCATGCGGTCAATGGCATCCAAAACCCAAATTTGTGTTTTAGACACGTTTTCCTCAAAGGATTGAAACAAAACTGAGACACAGCAATGAAACTGTAGTCACAAAATCTCACACCAAATTTGATATGTTTTTGTCATTACGTTTTTGAATTATGCGCTTATATGTTTCTGAAAGCACACCGACAAGCAGATAACTCTTTTTTGGATTTGGCTTAAAATTTGACAAATGTCTACACTACAAATGGTAAATCTGTGTTCCAAAATTTATCGATCTATCTCTCTTCGTTTTGCGACTATCATTTTAACTTATATTCGAACAAAAAGACAGACAGACTTCCTCTAAACAGATTTTACTCAAAATTTGAAAGAATTCTGAAAATTTGGCGTTAAGTCCGTATATTGAATACTATCCGTTCAAGGTCAAAGAGTTTTTGAGTTATTTTTGTCACAGACAGAAAGACGGCCATTTTCCAAAAATGTGTTTTTTTAACTCGAGGAGGATTCAAACGGGGAGATTCGTCAAAATCTCGAGTTTATTATTATTTTTTTTGACGATTATTATACTTCCGCTTTAGTGCGTATTCAAGAAAAGTAAAAAAAAGAGTTAAAATCAATAATCCGCCAGGATAAAAACATTATTTTTCATTAGATTTTCGGTTTTCAAAGAGGAGGTAAAACCAGGTGACCTTACAAAACAGAAGTACAAAATGTCCAACAATAATGGTACGATATTAACACCATATTGTACAGTATTTAAATTTTCGAACACCATCTTGAAGAAATCGTGCAACACCTTGCGCTATTACGTATGAAATTGTTGATGTCCAAAACGATTTCACTAAGATTTATAATGTAGACATTGCTGGTAAACATTATACCTTAAGTCGAGAATTCAATGTTCTTCTGCTGAAGAGGTGCGAAGTTTGAAGCGAAAGACGCCGGATAGAAGGTTTTCCTCCTCACCGTCAGACAGTATATCCTCAAAATTACAATTCAACTTTAAACAAACTTTGCTTTACATAAAAGCGTGACATTCATTTAGCGAAGCGAGATTATCCATCTCTCGATTACTTTTCAGACAATTGTTTAACCGAATGTTAGAATTTCAACTGCTGTGCTGAAGTAGCTGAAATTCTACCACTTCAGGTTCAAAATCTGATTGCAGATTGAGTTGCCATTTATGTGAAAATGGTAAGCGTTACTAGATGAAACGAGTTAAATGTCTTCATGTGGATATATGTTACACTTTTATTCAGTCTATTTCTCAAAAGAGGTATTAGTTAAATGTGTCAGAATTGTAAATAAATTTAAAAAGTGGAGAATTATCTCGAAAAATATTTAAATTTTCCATTTTCAGCTAAATTAATTTTTACTAAATTTTTAGCTGGAAATATAAAAAAAACATCGATAATCCAGCCGTGAATCATTTACAGATTTCCAAATTTATCATCTTATTTATTTTTATTGTGTAATGGTAAAAATATTTTACTTACTTTAAAACAGCAGATATCGCATTATATTAGAACAGTTTAGAGAAATATTGTTAACTGTCATAAAAGTATATATTAATTTCACAGAAACATCTCATTAACGGATATAGTTTTATGTGCATTAAAAAAATAAGTGACAGCAAAGCAAAACAAAGAAGCATTTAATTCTTTTTAAATCTTTGTGGATCAGCGTCTGAATGCAGTAATACAGAAATCGCCTTGTTTGTTATTAATCCGATGTCACAGCTGTTCATCTCAGTGAAATGTAATCAAACAACGGTAGAGACACATTTCCATTTTTACAGTATGCAAAAACTGTTAATAGTTTCTTTTATAGACGGATACTCAGTTTGTTCCTGGCAAACTTTAATTCATTCAGCTACATTTATTGAAACTTATAAATAAAAGAAATAAGTTATTAATGTTTTTGATAATAAAACTCATACAGTATGAATAAATTTTCACGTCGTTTCTGAGAAACAAAATAACCTTTATATTAGCCAACAGATAATTGTGGAACTGAATTGTGGCAACAGTTTTTCCTTTATCCTTGTAAGTAATTCTATTGTTTATAAGTAGTTTAGAAGTCGGAATATTCCATATTTCTGAATATTGAATCATAAATATCTCTATAATTGATTAGTTTGATTTTACGATCATGTCTTTGTATTTGATTAGCATATTTGTGTAAAATCACACCATGAGAAATATTTGTTCAATCTTTGAAAGAAATTTTCTGGAGTTTAAATTAATATTCTTAACTCTGGGATGTAGAAACTACAAGATTTTTTAATGAGGAATACATAACCTTAGACCTCGACTACGAATGAGTTCTCAACTTTGACAAATATTCTTATAACTAAAACACAGACATTTTTTTTTTTATTCCCTAAATCATGATTTCGCAAATTTTGTGATTACTCCTCAAAAGATATTCTTATATGTTAGGAAATTTCGGCATTAAGGTTATTTCATAGTTTTGAATTTCATATTCTTTTGTCTCTCGTACTTTATTCTAAAGTGATACAAAACATTTTGAACTTGTAATTGTGCGTCATTAGATTGGATAAATCACTTCACTTGACATCAAACATATAGCTATTTAATCAGTATCGTATCTTACATTTAATCAACCTGATAACCGTAGCCAATATGTAAATATAAGAATTTAGACATGGTATAATTATGTGTCGTTATATTTGTAATTTGTTTTTAGTTTTTTGAGAGTTATGTTCAGATTTCCTTTCTGTTCGAGTGACAGAGATTAAATGCCTATCTCAGATCCTGTAATGACCATCCATGTATTAAGTTGTTCATCATAACTGTAAATATTTCATCATGTGTTTCCTTTCCTCTCCCCCCCCCCACTCTTAATAAATTGTGTTTAATTTAATCCTTTCATTTTTCAGACCCAATCTTTCGAGATTTTTATTTGACATCATTCCACTGAAACTACTCTAATGTGAAACGGCTGATTCTAAATATTTTAGAATCCCTAGCCGTTTTATACATAATATGTAACATATTTTGGTTTAAGCAGAAGGCAGGTTGGACGCAGTGAAGAGACTTTGTAGTTTTAATTTCTTTTTATTCTCTCTGGGGAGGAAAACATGATTATTTACAAAAAAGTACAGAGCGGCAAAAAACACAGAAGGCAAAAAAGGGAGGAACAAATGATCACTAGTCTTACATAACATATGATTTCTGACCAGGCGCCAAAGGAATACGTGTGTTGACCTTTGACACCTTTTCAAGAGCAAAAGTATCTCTTTCTTTTGATACGTAGTACTGATGGCGCATTATTTTTACAAAGACATTAATTAAACCGAAAGTATACATATATATCACATTATAAAAATGAGGTAAAGTAATTTTTTTTTCTAAAACAAGATTATAAACTGTGTACCCTAATATGATGCTTTGTCTTTAATTTTTTATGTCAATAAATAAAAGATATTTAGAACATTATTTTGGATATAATATTTCATTTAAATTAACAAAACAAGGTAAATATAAAATAATTCCCATTCAGTAATATTTCATTAAAGTGTTCAACTTTTCCGCTCTTAATGGATATTCGATACTAACAAATCTCGAAGTAGGATCTTCCGATTTCGGAACTAATCTCTTGCTATTACGTCACCACAAAACCGTTTATAACATCAAGAGTTATGCATAGCAATTAGGTTTCACAACTCTAATAGATTATTCTTTTGGTTTAAGAAAAGAAGTGATGTAAGTATAATTTTAAGTAGTCTAGACATGTAGCCGATGAAAAAAGTGAATAATGCCTCTTATTTCACTTCCTCAAAGAAGAACATTAATATAATTTTATAGACTATATGTATTGAAAAGAAAACAAAATTCTGTGGCATTTACATCTCCCAGACATAACACATTTATAACCAGTCATCCATCAGCATTCCATTCATATTTTTTATGTATAATCATAATGTCGCGTATGGTAATTCATATTCGGAATAGAAATCTTCATCGGTTCCCAAAAACGTACCCTTTTACAATATAGCTTATTTGCATCACTTTATTTGAGTTCTGTATTTCAAAATTCGAATACTCATAATTTTAACTACAATTCAATAACTGATTTCTTTGCATACAGTTGAAATTTTAACTTTGAGCTATATCTTTCTAGTAGTATCTACATATCTAGTAGAAATAAAATAAAAAAATTTTCTTTGGGAATTAATATTGGAATCCTAAAAACATTTGTTTTTCTTTTGATTTTGGAAGGATCGCTACGCTTTGTGGTGGAAACTTGACACCGGTACCGAAATCCATTTCTAAAGAAGAGTCGTCATGCACATAAGTTTGAGGAATGTGAAATCTGCCGTTTTGATTTAGAGGTGCAATGACTTGATTCTGTAAAGTTTCGGATCCGGCAGAGTAGGAATTCAGATTCTAAATTCATATCCACCAAAGGTTTATCAAGCATGTGAGCGCAAACCTACTGTGGAGAGTAAAGGTCACAGTAGCCTAATTTGAAAAGTTCCTGGACCAGTTCAATATTCTGCATAGGAATGAAGAATTTGCTTCTGTAAGTAGGGACCACAATGGGCTGCCTGGTGTGAAAATATCTCGATTTTGGCCGAAATCCATTGCTACTAATGATCCATCTTTCATGTGATCGCAAGTGCAGCCAGCTATCGTGAGTAGTGGCAGCAATGATTAGTAGAGCATGTTTCACTCCCTTAAGTAGGAGGTAGAGATTCGAAGCTCAATTCTGCCTAAAATCAAAGTGTATGTGAATCTAAAATCTGCTATTTGGATAAAGGTCTTAGAGATCTGGTCTGAAAAGTACTCAATTTCGAAGCTGGTAATTTCCAAGTTCGAAACTTAATTCCATGAAATATTCTCAGTGAATCTGACGATGAAATCTTACGAGCCATAGTATCTTGCTTGGAAAAGGACTCGGATTCGAAGTGAGGCTCGAAGTCCACTTCCTGAAAGTTCCAAGCTATAAAGCATGGAAACCAATACCAGTGAAGATCAGATGTGTGTGGCCAGGTAAAAATTACACCTGAAGTCAAGGGTCAGACGTCTTCCTTCTAGTGATCGTGAATATGTCAAGAAGAAATACCAATAAGAGTGTCTAATTCCTTCTCTGACCAGAACTAAGAGAAGTGTCTAAAGGGAATTTTCGTTTGCTTCAAGAACGACATGATATTATTACATAATGTAAGTGGCATGTAAACTTGGGGAATGGAGCTTAGTATTTTGGTAAACTTGTATCATACTCACCATCTAATCACAATCGAAATAGTTAAGAACCGTGCTATAATAGCTATTTTAGTTCATCTGATTGTCATTTAGCATTTGACCTACTATTAAGAGCATTAAAATTGTTTTGAGCTATGAAAGCATAGAATATAATTGATATCAAAACCAATTTATCTTTTACAATGCTTGTAATAGTAAGTATAAATCAAATAAGTATTATTTTTACCCTAAATTCATTCGTACAAGTTTTCAATATAAAATTTACAATTTGCTTTATTTTACAACCATAGAATCATTCTGTAGGAATTTCCATGACGATATTTACTTAATCATCATCATTGCTTCCAAATGAATCAAGTTTTAAAGCTATTGACATTATACTTATCAACAAATGCGTCAAAATGTCTTTAAAAATATTTAAAAAAAAATTTAAATACCCTTTATCTATCTGCTTAGAGTGATTATGTCTTACAAATTTCAGAAACCAATAAAAATGTTAAACAATTTGACCATGTAATGTAATTTTAAATATGAAATTAATCACTAGTTAATGATTACTATTATTTTGAGATAGTGATATGCAAAAACCTGTAAATTGAAAAAATGGCGTAATTTATAGGCAAATTTTACATTAAAACAAAAACCTACTTTTCCATTCCTTGTATCAAATCATGAGGAGAGATCTGCCCTTGTTGATTAATAATTAATTCATTTAATTACTTTTATCTATAAAGCTCCATTGACTTCTTTCTTTAAATCTATATGATCTGAAGAAATATTTCAATATATAGTTGTAGAAAAAAAGGCCTTATAAAGGGGTTCATCGCCTTTATACATTTTTAAACAAAAGCTCATACAATTGAAAAATTTTCATGGAATATGATAGTCATTCTAGACTTTCATTATTCTTAGATGAGCTAGTGAGAAGTCCTTAATGTGCAAAATCTTATTTCAGATCATAAGGAGATGTCTACATTTGCTGATTAATAATTAATTAATTTAATTACTTTTGTCTATAAAGCCCAATAAATTTCTTTTCTTAAACAGATCAGAACTTAAACAATATTTTAATGTACAGTTGTCAGAAAAAAAATGATTTATAAAATGTTCCATAATCTTCACACATTCTTAGTCAAAAGCTCATACTATTGAAAAATGCTCATGGAATAAGATAGTCACTCTTGGCTGATTTAGAAAGGAGTCACTAACTCTGTCCAATCTTTTTACAGATCATCAGGAGATATTCACATTTGTTCATTAATAATTAATTAACTTGATTACTTTTATCTATAAAGCTTCGTAAATTTCTTTTCTTAAATCAATCTGAACCTAAAAAAATGTTTAATATAAAGTTGTCAGAAAAAAAGACTTTACAAAGTGATCCATAACATTTATACATTCTTAGGAAAAATCTCATACGATTGAAAAATGCTCATGGAATAAGATAGTCACTCTAGGCTTTCATTATTTTTGGATGAGATGAAGAGGAGCTCCTAAATGTACGAATGAATCTTGAAGGATCACATCGCAGCGTGTTCACGATAAATAGTGTCTTCTCACTCAAGAGCTTATTATGAGAAAGTATGTCTCCATTTCTTCCATTCTTAATAAGCATCTTTCAGCTCGCTCGACAGCCATTTTTCCATTCAGTTTCTTCGTCCTTTCAGGGGATATGCATGAATTGAAAGAAATTTCGGAAGTCTGATGTGAATTCTGACGAAAGAATTTTATGTTAGCATGTTTATGTGGCAGATAAATGTGGGTGTGATGGATTTTAAAGCATCAGACTACTTGGATAGCTTAAACATTTTATTCTTGATTAACTAAATATGACTATGGTGATTTTTACATGTGAGAGTTCAATGATGAAGAAGGGAATCTATTATATGAGGACTGCTGGATAAGTGCTGCAGTTCAAAATGATTGTTTCCGCCTACATGTGATGTATTTGTAGAGGAGCTCTTCAACTAAATTTTCCGTTACATATTTTCGGAAGATTGAAAGGCTAACACAACTGTGATGTGCCTAACAGTGGCGTGAAGATCAACAGATTCCTATCGGTATGGTACCTGCTTTGGTTCTAGGCACCATCTGCCGCATGCAAATACCATCGTGGTTGAGGTAGGTAAAGTAGAAAATTTGTGAGAAACAACAGAATGTTTTGTCTTGTTGCTTCTCTTATATTGGCTATTTTCTCTTTTCTTTTTAGTCTGTCTAGCGCTGAGGAGTTTCGTGGTACACGTACCATTCCAACGCATTTGAAAATTTTGCCACAGTAATCGTAACCGGATAGAACTTAACTGTTGTTTTTTATATGATTCTTGAGCACATACCACAAAATAACCTTGAATCAAAATTTTATTCCGTTACTATGAAACGTATGATTTTTAAAGTATATATCGTGATAATTTTTTAATAATCATTCTGGATAAATTCGTCCGATAAAGCATGTCCAGCATAACTCTATATCATTCACGTTATAATAGACTTCATTGTATTAAATGAGGTTAAAGTGATAAAACGTCCTGTATTTGCCAATATAATATCACACCAATTACTAAAAATTGTACTATTTTATCAGGGATATAAATATATTATTAAAAAAACTTTAGCTTTATAATTACTAAATTTTATTTTCATAAAAATCCCTGAAATGTTTTCGTTACCATTTCGCACAGCACAAATAACATTTTTACAATTGTTGAACATATTTTAGGTACTATGACTTTAAATAGTATTAAATTGCAATATTTTAACTTGTATGACTTTAAATAATTATGATTATACAATAAGAGAGTATCTCTTTCAAAAAATGGATTTTTTGAATCTCCCTTTTCCATTTAATTAATAGAATTTAGAGAAAATTGTGTTGTTTTATCATGTTAATAAATTATTACATTTTAAATACTTCAGTTTGGAGTGGTTTTTAACGACCAGTTTCTAGAACTAGACGAAAGAGTGCCATTGTTTGCCTTCTTTCGCGGGGCATTTTCAACAAAACATTCAGTCAATTTCCAATACCATTACGAATTCCAACTACGTGACGTTTGTGCTTCTGAAACTCTGTTTCTTCAGAATTAAATATAAATATAAAATTCAAACATAGAAATCACGAAATTATTATGCGTCAATATAAGTGAATACGAACTTTAGTCACGTAATCGTGTTCTATAAATTCGACGAAAAATTTTGGATTTCAGTCGTATGTGAAATTGCTACATTAATATTTCGAAGAGCTGAGATGGTGAAGTTTCATAATGAGTTAGATTCGAAAATGTGAAAAATAAATGTGGTTATGCTGCTTTCGTGACGAAATAAAAATCATAAAAATGTAAAGAATGGATGTAGAATCTGTCTCTAGCTTCATTGTTTCACAGAATATTTCCTATTAATAGCAAGCAAGAATATGATGTAGAGCATACGATAATGTAACGAAACTGGTTCTAATTTGGCGCGGACTGAATGGCTCAGTGGTAGAACGCTATGAACTGAAAGCGACAGTTCGAATCTGACTTCAGGCATGTTGCCTAAAAATTGCTTTGTTGTTCATTTACATTCAGTTATTTCCCGTTTGCTCTAGAATGTTCTTATAATTTCTGTATCTTTCTAAATCAAGAAGATTCGAGTCATTTCGTATTGTGGATAAAGTCAGATGTATTGTTTGGTTCCTTGAATAAAGTCTGGAGTTGAAATTAATGAGTGTTTGCTTTGACTTTAGTTAGCACACGGTTTATCTACCTTAACTTCATCTACGTGGCAATATTTTCTCCCACCTAAGAATAATATGTCTATTATCCTTTTTAATTCAAACGATATTTCGATTCTTATAAGTTTTTTTTGATAGTATACGTTAAGTAAAACAAATTAAAAAATCTTTTAAAAATTCAGATCTGTGGTCTATTCCATAATCCTAATAATGATCAAACTCTTTTAACACTCTTTTTTTCAAGATTTGGAATTTGATTAAACTTACTTTAGATAAAATAGTAAATTTAGTTAATAATTTTTTAGATATCTTACAGAGTTTTTAATTTTTATCGAATTATTTTCTGCACACATATTCCAATTTGGAAATTAAAAATATTCCATAGCTATATAATTAAGGCTTTAAAATTAGGTAGAGCTTAATTTGCTATTTTTTTCATTAAGTTATGCATTCAAAATGAATATAACTTATTTAATTTATTAACTATTCAAATTAAGTTTCAAACTAATCATAAATTATATTCATATTATAAATTCCAAGCTATCCAAGTGCCTCCAAAGTTTGAATTCAGTATTTAGCACTATACATCCATTTTGATTATATGAAAATTGAAAGAATTTCTGATATTTAAATAAAGAGAATCTTAGAATTCTATTTATATGATGTCATTTAGGTGAAGATTTTTGCGCAGAAATTTAAATTAAAGAAATTGAGCTTACCGAATTTAAAAGAAGTTAAAAATACAAGGTTCGATTCTAAGAAATTTCAAATTCTTTTTTCAGTTTCTAAAATTTACTATAAATAAGTCTTCTTAAAATTACTAATAATCGTAAAAATAAAATAATTATTGCAATTTCGTTATTAATGACAAAACAGATTGGCACTGAAAAAACAAACAAACAGTAAAACTATTTTACACTCACTTCCTTCCTCCCCCTCCAAAAAAAATTGGAAAATTATTCCAAAAATATAAATTGTTTTATAACTAATAAATTTGTCCTAAATATGCGTGAAAAAGCTACATTACATTAATCCAATTCATAATCTTAACATTCAAGAAAATATTATTAAATAGATGAAATAATTGAAGAAAACAATAATTGAAATAAAACCATGCTCTAATAATAAACTTTTGTTTCAACTTGCTTGATTAAAATTATTTATTAAAGGCAAACTGAATGCTTCAACAACCAAATCTAAGAAATACTAGCGCAAGCATTTCTCCTTCTTTATCTCTTACATTTCGCTCGAAAAACTTCTTTATTATTCCACTTCTTTCATTTCTGAACATCTTTTGCGGATAATAAACTTGAATGATGATTGAAGAAACGAGAATTAAGCGCTAGGAATCACCCGCTTGGATGGACAGTACTAATCATTAAAACCTGGAATCGTCGTGAAAAGGCGAAAAAAAGAAACGAGCAAGCATTGATGGATTTAAATGTTGTCCATTGATGCGCACATTTTAAATGGATTTAGATATTTTTTTTTCTTTTTTCCCGCAAAATCGCACCACGAAAGGTTTTCTTGGATCGTTAAAAATCCAGCATCGAGCGAGGACCAGATCGTCTGAAACATTAACCTCTCTCTCCCTGTCTAAATCCAAGAGAGAGGCTCGGGCAATTCCACAATGAAATATATTTTAGAAATCGACCCATTTTCAAAGGAAGACCAATTTTTATTAGATAAAACGGAATGAGTTATCGGAAAAAACGAAAAGAAAAAAGGAAGAGTTTCGATCAAGTGGTGTATTCTTGGAGTACCCACAGTAGATTGAGGTTGGAAGTTAAGGAAATCTTGTGTGCAAATTATCGATTTGTCCAACGTCGTCAGCCAATAACAGTCCGATGGAATTTGGGCTTTGAAAACTTCATCTATAAAAGGAATGTTTCGCTTAGAAGTTTTGATGCCGATGTAATTTAATTTAAATGACGGCCTACGTATTGATAGAAGTAAAATTTGAATTTGAAAAACAATGTTTTCGATAAAAATTGTTGCCAGTCAGATATTTTGTTAGTTCTCC
>JAPMOR010081247.1:0-20542 GCA_026543865.1 Argiope aurantia | reverse complement strand
TTTTTTAAACTATCTTGACTATTGCGTATATATTCCCATGGACTTAACAAACACAAAAACAGGTAGATATAAATTCTAATTACGTTACTTACAATAAATATATATATAAAATATTCGGAATATGTTTTTTCCTTATTTATATGAGTCATATGAATAAATGTTTCCATTCATTGAAATAAGTAAACAAATAATTAGAAGTAAATCATAAGCAAGAAACTATTATCATACAGAAAAATACGGTAAGTCATATCACTGACTCTCCGACTCGCCCGAAGGCACACGATAAAGAATACTGAATCAGCGGAGAGCCGCAACAACAACATTGGCGGGAGTCCTAAGGGTCTTCACCGGCCACAATACAACCCTTCCCGAAGGAAGTACGTCCCATCATCGATGGTAGGAACCAGATTCTCCACCTATTTATGTACCTGCCAGGGTGGCGAGATCCAACCACCATACTGGAAGCATCTCATCCTCATTTCGAGGTGACCCTCCCGGGGATTAATTATCAAAATTCTGTATCCGGAATAAAATGCAGTATATAATTGAATTATGAATGACGAATAATTGCTGCATTTTTAAGACATGCAAAATTTATTTTTTAGAGGTATGTGTTAAAAGATCAATCTCGTCAAAACTCTTTATCACTCCACAACATCAGTAACCCCTTTTTTTATTTAAACGCTTTTCAAAAAAATGATATTTAATGTATGTGAAGTGAATGGTTAAAATCTTTTAATGTTAAATTCATACTTAAGTGCTAGAGTTTGCAGCTAAAAATTGAAGAGTTTCTTGAACATTAAAAAAAACTATTTCTGAAATATTCAAATTTTATCAAATCTTGGTCAAAAATGATTACCCAAGATATTAGGATTATCTAACCGATATCATCTAACTTTGAACTACATGACATATACAAACATAACATGACATTTACTAAAAGAATAAGCAAATGCTTAAACATTAGGAATAGTTATAAACTGTAATAGTGTTCTATATGAATATATAAGGCGCTAAAAAATCACATACATAGACAAAACTCTATTATTTTTCCTTTTATTTAATCATAACATCCGCCTAAATGCTTAATTTCCCCCCCCCCTGGAGAAAATTACAACAAAATATTAAAAAAAAATATTGTTATCTATAGAATAAGCTTATGAAAGTCCAATTCACATTCATCCAAAAATAAAATCGTTACATAACCCATTCATTGATAAAAAAATGAATATGCACGGTACATATTTGTCTTTACATCACCAAATAAGGGGGAAGGGGGGAATCAAGCGTCATAATGATATGCAATGCTCTTAAAAATTGCTAATGACCCAAATTCTTCAAAAATAAATT
Organism: Argiope aurantia; assembly: GCA_026543865.1. Taxonomy (NCBI): domain Eukaryota; kingdom Metazoa; phylum Arthropoda; class Arachnida; order Araneae; family Araneidae; genus Argiope; species Argiope aurantia. The sequence continues at coordinate 19,192 of JAPMOR010081247.1, read as the reverse complement.
AAGCTTGACTTACACCATCACACAACTCTCGATTTCTGAACACAAACAAAAGCTGAACGGTTCGAAATATTTTTTTTAGCCGGTACCCATTTGTTTATGAATATTTCTCTCATTACATATGGAGGCGCTTTTTTTAACGTCTTCTGTGTGAGACAGCAAAAAAAGGAGTTGATTTATGAGAAGAAATGTTTAATATATCTTCCGGGTGTCACCTCAATACCCGTGTCTTAATAGTTTTGCATCATTAAGCTAGCATTAACTGAAATACAATGCAAAGTCACGCGTCTTGTGCCCTCTGCTGAGTCCATTGTGAATGAGGTGGGTAGCAGTTAATTTACGATGTTTCTGCGAACCTCTAATTACTTTTTATTAATGTTTCGAACGCAGCAGCTTCTTTCTTACGAACCCTCTTTTTCCCGCTAAATGATCCCTCCCGCTTTTTTTTTCCACATTAAACACGAGGAATGGTAAAGTTAAATGTTACTTTTCGGTTCCTTATGCATGTGCGCAAGTAAATCTTTAAAAAGAAAGTTTTTGTTTTTAATTTTTTATTTTAAAACTGTCGTTATAAATGCTAATGCACAGGTAACTTCATTTCTTGAGTACGTGTGGGGAGGTATATCTGGTTTAAGTTATTTTCTGAAAGTATTTGAAGTTCCAGAATGTTGCCAGTAAATGTCTTAGAAATAATTTTTAATAAACAAAATAAATAATTGTTGTTTCTGTTTTAGAACAAGCAATAACGACAACGTTTGAAGTAAACGCCCGTTTAAGCATTGCATAATTTAATTTCAAATGATCAGATATTTTGTCATCTTTTTTTCTTTTAAATGTATGCAGAAGTGAAAGTAAATCTTAAGTGAACTTGTTTTCTTATTTAAAAATGATGGTAATAAATGCTAATATACAGGTAATTTCATTTCTTGAGAATGTGAGGGGGGGTATCTTGAGTTATATCAGGTTTAAGATGCCTATTGAAACTATCCAAACTCAAGTTCCAGACTATTAAAAGATTTCAAGTTAAAAATCAAGAACAAATGTTTCTGCTTTAGAACAAGCAATAACGATCATGATTAAATGTTTAGAGTGAACGTTCGTCTAAGCATTACTTAATTTAATTTGAACTGATCAAATGTTTTGTGATATTTTTTTTTCTTCTTTCAAATATTGACTTCCGGTTTTTATGCACAAATCTTAAAAATGAGTATTTTCTTCTTAATTTAAATTATTGTAATAAATGTTAATATACACGTAATTTCATTTCGTGAGAATATATGGTGATATTCAGAATGTATATTGGGTTTAAGATGATTTCTGAAAGTATTGCAAATTCCAGAACATTGAAAAATTCCGACTTAAAAATAAAGAATTATTGTTTCTATTTCAGGATACGCAATAAAGAAAAAGATTAAATGTTTTTAATAAATATTTCATTTAATTTGAATAGACAAGACGACATGCAAATGATCTCTTTTACATATTAGTTTTTAGTTTCTTGTGCATATATTTAAAAAGGTCATTAATACTTTTTTTTTACTTTCATTGAAAAAATCGTTACTTATATAAATGTATTGACATTTGCACTGAAATTACTTTCTTTGAGAATAAATTGATTCTTGGATTCAACTTGGTAGTTGTTCTGATGTTTCGGATTGGCATAATTGCTCATTAGAATTTGCTACAAATGGTTGCATTGATTGGTTGTCGTCATTTTGAAAGCATTAGATTCAAAGAAATTTCTTGATTAAAAAGAATACCAGCTTACTCACTTTCAAACCTAAAATTCTTCGGTTTAAAAAATAGTTTCTTAATTGATCTTTATTCAACAAAATATGCAGGTGATTTCAGCTTTCGAATATGTGATAGAAATGTCATATACTAAATATTTAAGCTTTTAGAAGTACATATTACCCAGAAAAATAAATAATAATCATTTCTGCTGTAGAAAATGCAGTATGCCATTGGTTAAATGGCATGTTGATGTAAATACTGCATAGTTTAATTCAAAATCATAAACCTTTTTGTATTATTCCTTTCTTTTAATCGTATTTATCAATATTGTTTGGATATGTGGATAGTTTTTTAAAGAATTTTTATTACATTAAATGTGTTTTTATATGTGCAAGGTGGGCGCAGATTAATTGGAAGGAACTAATTCATCGAAAAATTAGTTGTATCATAATCTAATTGCCGATAAACGATCTTAGGCGTTTCAGTTGCGTATAGATGATAAATGGCGCCTTTGATAAAACAAGGTTTTGATCAGAGAGTAATTATATAAAGTAATTACGTAGTAAATATAAAGTTTGTTTTTATATAAATTATGTTCATGTTCTTACATTGTTCATAACTCCTTTCTGAAAATTTTCCTTGCATATAAGAATCAATCCAAATTCGTCAGGCAAAACAAAAATAAAATACAAATTCGTATTAAGATATGTATTTTGTTTGAAATATATTATTTTTTACTGTTAGATATCTAGTATCCGAAAAAGGCGCCTTCTGTTACTAAATAATCTTAATCTTATAAAAGAAAAAAATCATAACTTTTTCAATATTTTTTTAACTGTAATCTAAAACCTATTAATAAATTTAATTTTCTTAAAAAAAATCATTCAGTGAAAAATTAACACCTTCCTTTCACCACAAAATTTGTATCTTAAAACTATTTATACTTCGGTAGAATTTAAAATCATTCGCTATTCTTAGAACTGTAACTCCATAAACTATAAAGTTAGTGTATCATATGATAATTATATGAAATATATATCTTACATAAAGATTTCCCATATATATATATATATATATATATATATAATATATATTATATAATATACTGTTCTTATCTTGTAATACCATTCATAGATATTTTGTGGCACTCCTCCTGACACATAGGGAACAATCTAGATTTTCCCCAACAAAGCAACAACAAAACACGAATGCGTATTAAGATACGCATCTCGCAAGAAATATAACCCTTATTTGTCACAACCAGACACCTAATGGCCGAAAAAGACGCCTTCTGTTTCTAAGTAGGGCAACAGTGACAATTACAGACAAAGAACCAGATTAAGCCGTCCATAAATAACACCACGATTGCTTCTCTTAAGTGGATTTCCCGACTAAGTCGTAGCAGTTAGAGCGTTTAGTCTATCTGTACTAATTAGGGGGAAGATTGATTGAGGCAAGGTGCCATGTGGGTTCCCAACACAAAGCTGAAGTGTGGTTGACCAATATAGGCCCTGCCGGACAATCCCCACCCCTGTTAATCCTGCCACGGTGTGATGTAATTGGGAAGATTACCGGAATATTTTATCAGTGTTCCTCAATTCTGAGACATATATGTTGCCGACAGCATAAAGAATTCCATCATTCGTGATGCCAACAAGAAATGTTAAATAATACCCTTGGATGATGCATGAAGACTACATTTTCAGAAATGAGTGGGTGATTGAGTGGGAATTCATATGATCTGTGGAGATGCAGAATTTAGAATTTTTACTCCAACCGTTTATTCGCCTTCGAATTGTTATGGTTATATTTGATAAATATCATCGAAGTAAAACTAAACTGATTCATATAATTCCTACTTGCAATCGTTTTATGTTAAAAAAATTAGTATATTTCCGAAATTACAAAATAAAGAGATATAATAAATAAATAAATAATTATAATTTAACAGAAAGAAACTGATATTAAAGAAGTTATTTTTTTAAAACTCTCATATATTACTAACACTATAAAGAATTCCACCATTCGCGATGCCAACATGAAATATGAAATAATATCCTTGGATGGTACATTAGGATTGAATTTTCAGTATTGAAGGGGAAATTTGAGAATTGGTATGATCTGTGAAACAATAAAATTCAGAATTTTAACTCCAACCGTAACTCACTTCGAATTGTTTTGTTATTCTTAATAAATATCATCGAGATAAAACTAAATTGCTACATATAAAATGTATAAATAAAACACTCATATATGAAATATTAATAATTTTGAACATGCTTGTAAATAAATCCTCGATATTTTTGAAAAAGTTCAAAGCACTGTGATCAAATATTTTTCAAGCGATTCTACAGTGTTTCATCTATGAAAGGAGTTGAAATATCATATATTTATGGCAGGTTGTGATTAAAAGGTAGTGAATATAATTATATTTTGCGAGTCGTCTCTCCCAAGAATGGTTTTAGCTATTTCATTTAGAAACGAAATAGATTAATAAGTAATTAGTTATTTACAGACTTCAGTTTTATTATATATTAATAAAATATGGTTTTGAACCTTTCATTTTAAAAAGGAAGAATTGATACTATTTTTAGCAATTTTAACTTCAATATCTGTGGTAATGCTTGCATAAGCATCATCAAAATGCTGAGAATATATTAATTGTTAGATGACAACATAATTACATAAATAATGTAAATTGCAATTCCACATATATAATAATAAAGAACAATTTTCTAAAATTTCCAAAAGCTATTAAGAAAATAAACTTTATTGAATTCCTTTTTTCAGTTTTTTTAAGCGACTTTCATTACTTTAATGTTTAAAAATTTTTGAATTAAATACATAAAATTAAATATTTAAAATAATGTATAAGCATTAGTTGATATTTGAGTTATCTTAAGAGGATAAATTGAGTTTTCCTGATACAGTTTTCAAAATTGAGCGGTATTCTCATAATAAATCTACAAATGCATTGTTTGGCTGCTACAGTTACCATAAAGAATTCACGTCATATTTATCAATTCCATTAAGAGAAAATTGTGATAAACAATTAATCCTATTTAATTCTGTTAATAAGTATAAAGAACTAAAATTAAAAGTGCCACACAATGAGTTTCCATTACCAGTCACAAAATAAGTGATTCAGAATAGAAATTAAAATTATTCCCCCTTTTAGTACTCTCAGTTTTCCATGATTTCTAACATTCGCCATAAACAATATTTTTAATACCTGAATTCATACAATGATGTACTAACCACCGGAAATAATAACTTGTATTTCGTAAATGAAAAATTGCTTTTTCTTCTAGAGCATGAAAAAAGAATTTTTCTTCAACGAAAGTTTCCTCAGTGTACATAAATGTTATTTCAACACATAATTCAATACTAGTCATGACGTAAAAACTAATTTTCAAACTCTGTAGATGCTCCTTACAAAACGAAAAAAAATATTCTGCAACTTCAAAATCCGAAATAACACTTAACGCCATTTCCACTAGAAAATATTCCTCCTTTGGGAAAAAAGCTACTTTCCATTCCAAGAACAATCACCTAGAAAACGTCTGCCTACATCGACAGCCTATATTTTGTACGTTTTTCACAGGCAGCGCTCAAGGCCAAAATACATACGAAAAGGAGTAAGGGAAGAAAATATCGGAGCTTCATTTTTTTTCTTCCCAAGTTGCCGAACAGATGTAAAAGAAAGGAGAAGAAAAAGAGAGAAAGGAGTGGAAAAAAAACCTTTCTACATAACTTATGAGACACGCCAAGGCTTCGAACAAATTCGGCGTGACTTCAACCCATTAATCCGCCGACGCGAGCGAAGGTATAGTGGTGAAAAAAATCACGTATCTTGTTGCTTTCTTCGCCAGGCCAGGCGAAATAAATTGTGTGTTGGGGGAAAAGAAGGGTACAGAAAAAGAACCACCTAGAGTGGGAAATGCTGTCAGCAATGCATTCCATGATAAACATCTGCACATGTCAGGGCTAATTGCTTGACAAGAGTAAGACCACACGCAGGGAAGGGCTTTCATTTGTGCCAGCAGCGTTATGACTTTTGCTGCACTGTCAGAAACAACATTGCTGGAGATGTCTGTTGTTTCCGACTCCCATAATAGGAAGGTAAATAGGCAATTCCAGAGAGCACATCTAGACCTTTATGTTTGAATAACTGGATTGAATTAAATTAAATTAAACTTTTATAATAAATGAAATGTGAACATGTTGGTGTCAGCATATTATTTGTATTTGTTAAAATAGTTTGGGTAAGTTAAGACTTATCTAAGTTAAGTCTGTATGTTCAACTTTGGATTATAATTTCAAAACAAATTCATCTGAAGTTATATATCGCCAGGTTTTTTGTTAATTTTATTTAAATAAGCTTTTCTTGCCAAACTTGGTCACTTAATGGATTTAAGAATGATTGCATCTTTAGTAAAAATAAAAGTTGTGTGTCTGAGCATTAATGTTTGCTTAACAGCTATAAGAGTATACACAAATGCCATTCTTCCATTTGCACTCGAAGGGCAATGGATTTTGCTGTTCTGACTGAGCGTAATGACTTTTGCTGAAATAACACTGCTAGATATGACTGTTGTTCCCAACAGTCATAGTAGGAAATAAAAGAGCAAGTACATAGCAAACATATGAATCTTCATGTTCACTTATTAATAATAAGTTCGGTATAATTAAATGGAATTAAACCTTTATGACAAAGAAAATCCGTTTTATATTGGTATATATCTAATATTATTCATACTTTTTAAAGTTGTTTGGGATGAGTTATAATTTATAAGTAATTATAGAAGGTTCAGGCAAGCATTTGGAGCATTAAACTTTCGTAATGAATGGAATTAAATGAAATTAAACTTTTATAACAGAGGTAAATGAATTTGTGCGAGTCTAATATTATTTATTTTTATTTAATTAATTTGCGTAAGATATAATTTGCATATATGATAATCTTTATATTCAAAGGGGGTTTTGTAAATTAAATGTTTCTCATTAAGTAATGTCTTTGGAGTCACTTTAAATTTACTTAATTAATTAGTTTACACAAATTGGTCTTGGGCGAGTCAGAAATTTGATAGTCTTGAGAATGCAAGCATTTGAAGTAATTCTTGAGGAAACTGTGTTATATTGCACGTTAATATTAAGAAGACTGGTTGCAGACCTTTTACTTGGAATTAATAAGCAAAATTTTTCAGCAAAATGAGAATTATCTTATTTCATAAGTTGTTAAAAATATATTATTAATTCCTATTTTTCTCTCTGGAATATATAGATATATCAAAATATTTATATAATTATTAAGATTCGTTCTTTAGAGAAAAATTGAAGGATCGTGACAGCATGAAAAATACTAAGACCAGCAATTTGAGATGTCAATAGAGATATTAACACATTACGTGGCCTCCACAGTCGACAAATGTATCTCCATTGAGCATGAGACAAGTATTTATTGTTTTACTTACACAATATTTCATTATCATTACTCATTCTATATTTATTTTAAGCAACTTAACCATTTCTAACAATCTACCAGCAAAAATTTGTTTTATATCAGAAAAGTCTATCAATTTTGGTTCTTTCTTCGATATAACTGTCTGTAATAAAATTTATTATCGATATGTAATAATATTTCTGAATAAATATTATAATAATAGTTTCCGTTAAAGTATATATTTACAAAAGTTTTATTATAAAGGAAATCGTCTGGTGAGCGCATTGAGGAACGACCAATAAGGTCGATAATGGCTAACGATGTTTTATTCTATTTCTCCAAGAGAAAACATCAAATATAGATTGAAAGATGTATACACAAAGGCAGAAGTCGAAGAAATAATTTAAATACACAAATAGGCAGCACATCATTACTAAGCAACCACGACAGTACAAAATGCCCTGAGTGCAGTTTGATAGCTCGCTCTGCATACAACACTTCAAACAGAAAATTCACTACACTCGTTTTAGTCTCTGTATGTATATTTTGACACAGTATCTAAATCGTTAATGCCTTGCTTGCATGGTATTGCTGAACAATAATTAGAACTACAGATCTTTGACGTAAATTTGGTATTTTTATGAATCTGTTGTGCGAGCATGTATTTTGAACGCCTTTTTCCTACTCATTGCAAACAAAATAGGCCAGGGAACTACCCTGTCACACATTGTCAAATGCATACCAAATTTCATTGATTACAATCATTACATTAATGAATTAATGTGTTTATACTTACGTAAAAGTATGGACAGTCAGCCACTTTGACTAGTTTAATTCTTGCCAAGAATCTATATTTTGAAAGCAAATCTTGTGCACCAAATTTTATCTCTCTGGCTCTTTGCATTATATAACTATCGAGTCCATTTGGAATTGAACAGTTAGACAGGCAGATTTCGTTTGAATGGGTTCCATTTAAAATGTGATCTATAATACATAATCTAAATTTCATCCACCTAGATCAAGACGATTCTCTACTATCGTGTTCACAGACAGGCTTAATGCCTAATATGTCTTTCGAATTCGAAGAGGCTTGGAGTGCAAAGATTCATCAAAATCTCAAGTTCGAAATTTTCGATGATTAGTACGATAATTCCTCCATCCTTAAAAAATAATCTGAAGATGAAATAGGAATAGCTTTCCCAGTAAATGGTAAATAATATTGCTATTTCAAATCAAATGGGTTTATTGATTCTTGTCTTCTTTCATTAACGTAATTTCAACCAACATAAATGGAGGATACGTATTCGGATGAAAAATTTCCGAAGGATATATAATTAGAGGATATATCATTTTAGTTCTGAGGGTAGACATATCACTGACACTCCGACCCGCCTGAAAGCACACGGATAAAGAAGACTGAATGACCAGACCGCCGCAACAGCAACATTGGTGGGAACTGCGGGTGAGTCCTAAGGTAAGTCCATCACCGGCCACGGTGCAATCCTTCCTCAAGGAAGTACGTCCCTTCATCGATGGGAGGAGCCAGATTCACCACATTTATGTACCCTCCAGGGTGGCGAGATCCAACCACCATGTCGGAAACCTCTCATCCTCATTTCGAGGTGCCCCCCCCCTGGGGGTTTAATTCTGATTGTAAATGAAATCCACATGACTTAACCCTCTAGCTGCGTATTCGGCGATTTCCACGGGCAACGTAGAAGTAGCAAAATTTGCGCAACCCGCGATTTCCGCGGGGAGGCTTTTTTTTTTTTTTTTGGTCTATTTAGCTGTGCAACCCTCTCATTTCCCGTTCATAACTACATTTTGGCTTTTCTGGTTCCATTCAGATCTGAGTGAACAGACAGCGTTAGTTGATCGTGGTTCTGCGAAATATACAAGCATGTTTTGCGGAATTTTGCGCGCGTTTTTCAAAGCTGAAAGATGTCTGCAGGAAACGTTTTGAAATTATTGAACCTATTTTGATGAAAGAAATACGCACTGAGAGGGTTAATAAAACAATATATGTACCAACTTGTATACAACGAGAAAAGAGTCTAAAATAATTACAGAAGGGCTAGTAATGGTCACGTGGATGATAAAACTGTTTAGTAAAAACGAATTTTTTTTTCATTTTAGTATAATTTAACGTTATATGAAACAAAATTTAATTATATACAATGTTAATTTATCTGCATTCTACTTTCTAATCACTCAAATTCTGGTTTTATTTTATCTTCTGAATTTCGTAAACTTTTATTTTCCCCCGCTGAGTCTAAAACGCGCCGAGGCGAAAACATTTTCCCAACAAAATCCTCTTCTAATGTTATATAAATTCCGTAAACGTTCCATATACGTTTCTCTTTTCCGTGCTTTCCGCCTTCCTTTTCGTTCTGGTGTCTGGTGATGGTTCTTACAAAGAAATGTTTTAAAAGCAACTTAAAGAATTAAAGTCCTTCGGTAAAACTATAAACGAAAAGCTATTACTTAAAGCACTCTACGACTACATATATATACTTCTGATTTAATTACATTATATATATAATTAAAAATTTAATTTAAATCGTAATTTCCGAACTTTATCTTAAATTTGTCAATGCTATTTTATTCTGAAATTTCTATTTTTTTCTTATGCAAATCCCATTTTTTTATATAATTTTTTCTAACACACGCTCTATAAATAGCTGATTCTGGACTTCCCACTCCAAGCGAAGGAATAAAAGTCCCTAAAAACTATGCATTTCTTTTAAAGATACCTAAGATTAAATTTCCTAAATAGACACAAGGGAAACAGATCCTTATCAGAATTTCTTAATGAGGACATCGAGTGAAAAACCTCTCATACTTTTGCTCGTGTGTCGCGATGTAACCAGACGTGTATCATTGCTTCTCCCGTGTACAAATTATGCTCTCCCGTGATGAAATAAATTTAACTTTATAGAAAAAAATATCATATTTTCGCCAACACACTGTCAGAATTATTCTGCATATATATATATAATACACGAAGAAAAAAAGGGATGCCCTATTTTGAAATTACATGTAAAATGATATACAAATCCATAAAAATATTAAAAATACTTTGTTGTAAATGCTATTAAATCAAAAATAAAACATTCAAAACAAAAAATCTAAATATTATAATTTGAAATGCAAAATCATTTTAAAAATAAAAGTATTTAAGTATTTAGTACGGTTCAAGCAATTTCCTTTGAAGTAAAATGAAAAAAAAGGACTCTGCTTAAGAATATATTAAATTAACTTGTTTAAAAGCAACAGAACTAAATAACAATGAAACAGGAAACTTTAGAACTTCAAAACACCACCAAAATTTATTTTCAATTCTCATATTAAATTACATATTGCTTGCGCTTGTGATAAAAACATCTAATATTACAGTTTTAATAAAGACATCTAATAATCAAATTCGAAAATTGTTTTCCATATCCTAATTAGTAAATTGATTTCAGTATCAAAGTATTTGCATTTTAATTTACAAAGGTCACCTTGACTTTGCTCATGTTATATTAATATCGAAAACACCAATTCAATTAAAGTTCATACATTTGATACTGTTTTCAAAATCTTGCTAAGTATTGAATTTAGATTGTTTTTGTCATTCAGCGTTTTTGTACTGTTTATCTTGTAATTTTATGTCTCATATGGTCATAGTCAAAAACTGACCGTAATATAATGACCCATAAAATGTTAATTAAAAAGATTGTTCTTATCGTGAACAAGTGCAACTGCTTTGTAAACAGTAATAAGGAGGAACTTTTGAATAGAAGTAAGAAAAATTATAAACTTTAGATTACTTTGTGTTTATTACTATTTGCACGCATAATATTGAAGAGGTCGTCCATTTATCATTTGATGTGTAGTATTTGCTGATACATCCAACGTTGTACGTATTATAACGTCTTAATGTAATTGATTATCCTGTAAGACCATATGTAATTATTTAGTCATTTTTACATCATGTGTAATTCTCTTTAATGAAAGAATTTACAGATTTTCTTAAAAATAAAATGAAAATTGTTAATAATTTTTTCAGTAGAATTTTTAAATTCGGCCATTTTTAACTTCTTTTCAAATCAGCGGAAGTGTTTTCCCAGAAAACTTTGTCGCATACTTTCTAATGATATTATTATACCCCTCTTCAACACACAATATTGAAGATTTTGCACGAGACACGCAGACATAATTCTATTCTAAAAATGTGTTTCTCTGAATCTAGGAAGTCTGAAATGGAGAGATTAACTAAAATCTCGAGTTCAAATTTGTTTGATGATTACAATACTTCGTAAAATTCATATACTAGAAAGGAAAAGGAATTATTTTCTTTTATGTAAGAGAAAATAAAAATAAGTAAGTTTGCATCAAAATATTAAAGTTATAAACATATTTAAGATGAAAATTCGAAATACAAAATGGGCCGCGGTGGCCTGGTGGTAAGGTCTTGGCTTGGAAACCGGAAGGTTTCAGATTAGAAACCCGATTCCACCGAAGAACCGTCCTGTAAGTGGGTCTGGTACACATTAAAACCATCGGGGCCAAACGTCCTCCCGTTGGTGTGGTGGGGATGTTTGGATAGGGGAGTGCCAGCTCAGGTGCCACCCTCGTCATCTGTGGTTCAAAATTACGAGGTTCGTCCCAAAATAATCTTAGTGTTGCTTTGAAATGGGACGTTAATATAACTAAACTAAACTAAATCGAAATACAAAAATGAATAGAAAGAATTCTTACTGAAGGGAATGAATTCTTATATAATTCTGAATCAAATCCACCATTTTTTTTAGTGTTCTATAAATTTTTTAACCCATTTTATTTTAACACGACTCAGTAAAAACTTTTTTTTTTTTGGTTTAGTATACAACTTAAAGAAAAAAATACTTACTCCTGAATGAATATCATACACGCAACGAAGAAACTGCAAAGTTGAAGTAAAATTTTCTATCGTAGAAAATAAAAGAATCCGGAAAATTATTCATCAAAAAATCGAATTTCGTGCTCACTGAACCTTCCAACAAATTTCATTACTGAGAAATCCTCGAAGTTTCTACGAAATCTTTGGTTTGGAGATTTAAAGATTGAAGAAAAAATATTTTTTCAAACAATGCATTCTCTAAAACAATTTAAATGCGATTTACCGAAATGGTTTTTGTTCTAAACTGGTTGTAAGTTCAATAAGAACTGAATGTATAATTCATCGTTTATTATATTCCTCATAAAAATAACCCAAAATAATTCACATAGTTTTACGTTCATTTCGCGAAATTTTAATTAACTATCATTTAATGTTGATAGATTAAAATTCCCGAAAACTGAATTTTTAAAAAAATATCCTCTTATTTGGAAATAAATGATTAAAATGAAATATTTTCAATTTATTTTAATTCCGGTAATAAATATGACAAAGTGTACAGCAAATGAATTCAAATCACTTTTTTTTTTTTTTTTTGGTTCTCTCATTTACTTTGGAATTATTTTGTTTACATTTGTATTCTAAGAATAAGAATTATTTATTTGGTTTCACATAAGATTCTTTGTTTTAATTAATTATAATGAAATCTATCTAGTTGATTTATAGTTCCTAAAAATAAATTTCGCAGCAAAAAAAAAATATTTATTTAGAAGTAATCAGAATTAGTTGCTTTTATTTCATAGTTATAATGGCAATAATTTCAGGAAAAAATTCCCTCTGCTAATACCTTATATCAAATCCATTTCTTTTCTTTTATTATTAAGTTTTGTACTAATTGGTTCGATTGTATTTGCAAAAATAAGAGTTATTTCTGACATCCCACGTAAGTTTTCAAATGTTTTAATTGATTATAATATTTATAACTAAATCAGCTTATAATTCTTAAAACTAAATTTTTAAAAAACATAAATACCATTAATACAAAATATGAATCAGATATTGTACATCATTATTACATTATTATTCATTATTATTACAATATTTAATTCCATTGTAATAATAACTATGAATGAGTTAATCCTTTATTTTTGACATCCCACGTAAGTTTTTACATGTTTTAATTGATTATAATATTTATTACTGGATCAGCTTTCAATTCTTAAAACTGAATTAAAAAAAACTTAAATACCATTAATAAATTATAAGAATCAGATATTGTACATCATTATTACATAATTATTCCTTATTATTACAATATTTAATTCCATTGTAATAATAATGAAAACAAAAATATAAGGAAATAAAAAGGATTTCGAGTTAAACTTTTAAACAATTTCGGATTTTTTTTTAATAAAATTGTTTAAACATTAAGAATATTAAATAAAATATTAGTCCACATTTTGTCAAAAAATTAAATTAGCAATGTAGTCATCTAAATCTATTAATCGCGTTGTAAATATTTATTATACATTTTGATCATAAAAAAGCGCGGACTTTCTTCGGGCAATTAAATTCTTCTCTAAGTCTTTACAAATATTTAGAATAGCAACACGAGAAAAATAGTGAGTTTAAATATTAAAAATTTAATTATGTTTCAAAACCTATTATCTTGTGATATTCTAAAGTAGCCTGTGTGGCGTATTTCATTAACTTGTCCTTCGAGTTAATCCTTTGAAAACTCGACATTCTTAAGTTATCACAAATCAAGTCGTCTTACTTCATTAAGAATTTAATTTTAAGTAAGATAGAAGTGAAGGGTGCTAACTAATTCCATTTTCCATAAATTTTCTTCATAACGGATGGCAAATCAATTAACTTTTTAACTAACGCCTTAATTACAAAGAAGTTCGAAAATAATCAGAAGCCAGCTGGTTTTCATCATTAAGAAAATGACTTCTATAAATAATGTAGTTTGGGTAATGTTCATTACTTTCTTAGCATAGCATATTCTAAGGCTTTAAATCATCTATATTCGAAGTGGGTTTTTTTCGGCAGAAATTCATTAAAAATGTTGCGAAATTCGGAAATTATTCAAACTTTTATGAGGCTTCTTTGAGAAATTAATTCATTAAATGTGGTAAAAATGTAATATCTACATTTATAAGAACAGTTAAGACCAAAAGAGCATTTTGATGATCATTAATTAAATATTTATGAAAAATTGCCCCAAAAGAAACTAATTAGAAATCATAAATGTTATTTAAATAAAAGAACAATATTGAAAGAGCATTTAAATTTAAATTGTATATAAAGTACGTTAAATTAATATTTGAATGGGTTTTAAATACTATTGAATAAAATATTAATATTGAATAAAATACTAATTTTGAAATATATACTAACATTAAATTAAATACTAACGTTAAAAATCTATCGATTTTTTTTCTAGTTTATTGATAACAAAAGAATTAGTAGTTCTATATAATTTTGGGTTGTTCGCATTATTTTTATTTAAATGTGAAAAAAAGGATGAATTCTATATAATATATATTTTATAATCATTTTAATGAAATCATTCATAATTTCTCAATATTTTTAATACATTTGAAATCGAATGTTGTTTGATGTTTTATGCATTAAATGAAATAAAAATATCTTTGTTTGTTAATATATAAATGATTTTACATTTGTTACTCACAACAATAAATCGATTTTCCATCATAAATTTATTTTTAACGTTAAATATGTTAAAATATAAATATGGTTTAGATTTTTTACACCTACTAAGAACTTCAATTTTAATAAATACATTATATTTTTCTAGGAAAGCATAAAGCAAATTAATAGTCACATGATAATCATGAACTGTGCAGTGCCTATTTAATTTTGGAATCCGTATCTCATCTTTGATGCATGGATTAATAAGTCAGAACGTAAAACAATATGTTTATCAGTAATTAAATGCTATGCGAAGTACTTATTATTTTATTATCTAATTCACGTGAATTCATTTCATTTTCAATTTAAAATTGGTAATAAGCATTTCAAAGAATTTTGTGAGAATTAACTTGATCAGCATATATATATATATATAATATTAAAATCTCATATGGCGTCCTGGTGCCATGACAAACTCAATTCATCATGTTAAAAACTCTCTAATCTGTTTTATTGCATTGCACGGCATCGAATTCTCTATTCTCCTGTAGAATTTAAAAATGGTTCCAATATTGGAATCCATTTCACTTTCTTCAGTACTTGGAAATTTGCTCCGCACATTTGAATATATTTCGAATTTTCGAATATATTTCGAAATTTTGTGTCTCGGTAACAAATATGGCGTCTTGCAATAAACAAACCCAATACATGCTTGGAACAAAAAAAAGGACGTAAACTAAATAAGCTTCATAGAATAATTAATTTGCAAAAGCCTTAACTCCAAGAAATAAAATAAGTATGTTTAATTGTAAAATGAAATGAATAATTTTATACAAAAAGTGCTTGAGATACAAAAAATATTGTCGAATTATTATACAAAAGAAAATTAAACGATCTAAAGAATGATAAAATTCATTTCCGTAAACGTTGAATTTCTGATTTTTTGTGAAAATATGTCATGTCTGAGCATATCACAATTAAACTCGTTATAAAAAAAATACAAGTTTTTTAAAGAAGATAAAGTTAATAAGCAGTATTATTATATAACTAAGAATATTCATTAAAGATTTAAATCATTCAGTTGAATATAAAAAAAAGGTTTTAACGGAAAGAATTCTACACGTAATTGAGATATCTTTAAAAATTAAATTTCTCCGTTTCTGTGATTTTTTTTTTGTCATTAGGTTTTACTCTGCATGAATATATTAAATCAAAGTTTTAAACTTTACATTAATTTCTAAAAAGAACTTACATTCTTTTTCAATAAATCTTAGGAAGCATATTTTATCCTTTTTATAATACTCAATAAAATTAAGCTTATAAAAATACTTTAATAATAATTTTTAGATACAAATTTTGGAATTAAATACTTTCTTTTATTCAATTATCACTAAAGGAATAAATTTACTATCCTCAAACGAATATTTTTATTATTTAATGATTATTTAGAATAAAGTTATACTATATAATTTTATGCATATATACATTTAATACAATATTTGACTTGGGCTTTTCGTTTGCCCTTCGCTAATATTACTATTTCAACACAAATTGTGTTGAAGAGATTGTATTTTCAATTACAATTTCTGTATTCTCAACAGAAATTGTATTTGGACGATGAGGAATATTTAATGTCGGATAAATAACACAATTTGAAGAATTCAACGAACATGTAAGTATTAAAAGCAATGTTACCATAAAAATTCCACCTCGAATATATTAGATTTCTATTGAAAATTTATTTTATTTGTACTTTTATTCCAAAAATTAATGCATTAGTTTTTTTTAATATTAAAAGCTGTATATTCCATAATATTCTGCAACGTAGTGTAAACAATATTGTAAATTTTACTTTCATCAGGGCTTATCAATGAATATTGCGGAAACCATATTATAAATTCGATCTATATTTGAACTGATCGGCATTTTGATGCCAATATTGTAATTTTTGAGTTCATCAAATACTAGATAGTCCTTTTTTAATTTAAAGTAAAGCAGATGAATATTGATTTTAAAACTAAATTAGAGAGTATTAAAAGCAAACTCTTCATCGTAAATTTTATCACATTCAGAACTCCCAAAATTATTCTGTTAAAGAAAATTGTCAAAATATAGGATGCACAACTTTTGTTCGATAAAGAATGTATCGTACCGGTTTACTAATATTAAAATGATTTAATATTTATAAAATGAACAAAGCCCCAAAAATATTATAAGGAAAAAATAATAGATTTCTGATTATTCCTTATTTTTAAAAGCAATTATTTCTATATTTAATATCCATAATTTATTTCATTAACACAATTTTTGCTCAGAGCAAAAAAGGCCCCATCTTTTACTTGAAATTTCGTATCAAAAATATAATTTAAAAAAAAATAGTTAAAAAGACTTTTTAATATAAGATGTACAAGAACATGCTATAAAAACTTCTTAAAAGATATCCTGTTACCGTAATTTGGGGTCGTTATTCAAGAGCGTATCTATCGAATGGATAAGATGCGTATATCTAACCTAACATCAGGGTTTGAATTTCAAGGTGAGGTGCAAGTGGATAGATAGAAAGTTATAAATATCATTAAAGAAATAGCCATAGATAATGTGTGAACATGATTCAATTTCTCCACATTCTAATCGGTGACTGTGTTTGTTATTGGAAATATTTATATAATCGAGAACTAGACAGTATAATTAAGAGAAACTATATTTCTCAACAGAGACAACTATATTGTACAATATTAGCATTCGATATTGTCAAAAACATATTTTATATGATAATAAAATATTGTAATAAACTCAATAAAATATTGTAAGATATTTTATTGAGTTTCTTTACTGGAAATATTTATATCATCGGGAACTACACAGTATAATACAGAGAAACTGTATTTCATAACAGATATTGTACAATATTAAAATTCGATATTATCAAAAATATATTTTATATTGTTTCAATATTGCAATAGACTTTATTAGTTTTTTATTGGAAATATTTATATCATCAGAAACTGAACACTATAATGCAGAGAAATTATATTGTACAACACGGTACTAAATTGTAAAATATTGCCATTCGATATTATCAAAAATATGTTTTATATGGTTTCAATATTGTAATACATTATTGTACTATATTTGTTTTTCCGGTTTTCCAATATTATGAAAAATAGTGCTCTTCTTGGAATCTAGACAAATAAATATAGCGAAAAAAATATAGAAAATAGCGAAATATATAGAGAAAAAAAATGAAAAATTTAATTTCAAATCTAATTTTCTATTATAATTAATTACAAGTAATTAATAGCAATTATTAGGTACGCAAAATTGCTACGCAAAAATCTTTAAGTCAAATATAAATTACGGAAAATAATTTTATTATTCAGTTATACTAACACGATTCAAAATTAATTGAAAATTAGCTGTAATGCAATTGTGAATTATTGATTAATCTAGATAAAATAAGTTAATAGAATTTACAAAATATGTTAAGCAAGAGATCATTTGTGTTCATTTCATTTCTTTAAGACACACGCACGAACTACTTTGAAACAGTGCATCCTTTCTCCTTCGAAGGAAAGGAGACGTCTAGCTTTGAGAAGATAATTTAATCCATTCCAGTTGTTCGTGAGCAAGTTATGGCATATCTGTGTCACAGCAATGATGATACGTTTGCCAAGTCCCCGGAAATTGTTCGGTGTCGGACGCGGAGTTAAATAGATGACCACAACATGCTCACGCACGGCTGAAGCTAAATAGAGTTTCCTCTGTGTGCCCACTGCGTGGTTTATGATGGCTGCATTAAACATCTCTCCTGAAGTGCTCCAAAAATCACAGAATGCATCTTTGAGGAAGGAAAACAGCGTAGAGGCTTAGATAACATTACATAGGATGATACATTAGATAAGATTAATCCAACAAGTGGTTCATTTAAACAGATATTATGTTAAATGCTGTCTAAAAACAATTTTAAAATATATTTAGGCTAATGGTTCTGGAAATGTATAAATAGTTCTGATAACGTATTTCGATATGTAAATATGTTATCTAACAATATATTAACATATATATATATAATGGCATCTCTTAATCTAATTTCAATCCTAATTAATTTCCTAATTTTTATTTTAATTTAGCTCATATTAACTTCATTGCAAAATGGTCTCTTATTTCCTGATATAATTTACCATTTTTTATTTAATTAATTCTACATGCGTTCTATAAAACTGTTGATTTCAGCATTTTCCCACGTTTCTAGTAAAGGAATAAAAATCCTTAATACTTACAATGTTCTTTCAAAGATATCTATGATTTCCTTTCCTAAAAGAAATCCTTATCAAAATCTCATAGTAAAATGACTGAAGGGAAAAAATTTGGTCTATTCTGCTCTTGTGTCGCAATGTAGACTGATGTAATTCTTACCACTTTTTTGTTCATAAATTATCCCTCCCGAGGTGAAATAAATGGAAGTTTTAAACTTTTAAAAGTTTCTTCTAATTGGCCAC
>JAPMOR010081223.1:0-14181 GCA_026543865.1 Argiope aurantia | reverse complement strand
TAATTGTAAGTTAACATTTGTAAAGAGGAACTTTAACCATGTAACATCTCTTATTGATCTGGTCCTAAAGATTAAACAAACTTTTCACAGCGATTTTAGCAAATCCGAATTTTAGTATTAATATACAGCTGCATCGCACAAGCATCTTATTGTAATAGAAAAGGCAGAAAACTTTAGTAAATGAATTATTTACTCGAATTATTTTATTGCATTTCATATGTAAAAAAAGTTTTTTTTTTTTTAAATCAAAAAGCATATGATTTTCTGCATAATGAAAGCATATGATATTCAAATATTTTTGCATTATCTAAAATCTATTATGGTACTTTGTTTGTAATATTGAGTTAGATACAGGGTGGTTATGATTAAAGCCCCACTTTGAAATGGAATGATATATTATGAAACCAAATATTATGAAACTTCGTAATAGTTTAAAGGAAGACATAAAAATTTCTTTTCCACCTAAAAAATAAATGTACAAAAACTCACCACCAGGGGAGAAATGGCGTTGTATGTAATATTGTTAAATAAAATAGGACATGAAGACATTGGTTTAAAATATGTTTACTTTTTTCTGAAACGCGTTACAAAGCATGTTCAATGTGTGTGTTATCTCAAAAGTACCGTTGTTTATGGTGAAAATCTGAACAATTCTGTGGAACTGAAAGAAGCGATACACCGACATACGCGTAACTTTCCTCCAAATATGCTAAGAACTACTGCTGAGAATGCAATAATACGATTTAACTTGCTTTCAGAAAATGGTCGACGCCACATTGAACATGCTTTGAGTTTCAGAAACGATTAAACTTTAAACCGATGTCTTCATGTCCCGTCTTGTTTAACAATATTGCAAACAGCGCTATTTCTCCCCTGGTGCTGAGTTTTTGAACTTTTTTTAGGCAGAAAAGAAATTTCCATGCCATCCTTTAAACCTAGTTTGATAATATTTCGTCCAATAGTTTTCCTTTTAAGACCATTTAACTTTAATTATAATCACTTTGCATACAAGGCAAGCAATTATTGTTCTAAAGATTCTGTTTATTCAGAAATATATCATATTTGTATTTCTAGTCCCCCCCCCCTTTTTTTAATTGGAAAATGCCTTTATAATTTAATTTTTTTTCCGCTTTTGATTCTTCGCAAAAAGCAAAAATTATGTAAATAGCAATTCGCAATGAGAACTGAGGGTTCAAGTTTCAAAACCTTCATTTACCTACTTCTTTTAATTTAATTTGTAAAGCAAAATGTAAAAATGAAAAATCAACTTATTTTCACTTAATTGCTGGTTGTTTAGAGATTAACGTATTTTTGCTCGTGCGACTATTCCAATCCATTCGAATAATATTTTAGAAAGTTTAAATTCCAGTCCATACTAAAGTAGAAACAAATTAAAATTAACATGAAATTAAACATGGAAATTTATTTTCAACCCAACCTCTGGAAAAAGCGGCTTTAATAAAAAAGAAAAATAGCGATGGAGAAACCGTGAATTGAATATCTATATGCTGGATTAGATTTACAAGGGATGCACCATACAAATGTGCAATAAAACTACGATAGAACGAGATTTTGAATTTAATATTATCGATTTGTCAACGCAACGAGGAAGGTAAATAATTCCAAGAAATTTCAGAAATACAAAATTATCTTTTATGTAAGAAAATAAAGAGATTTATTACATCTGAAAAATACAAGGATAGGATGGATTTACCATATATAATACTCCTGTTCATCATGAATTTTTTTAAAATGTTAAATCTTGAATAAAATTCAAATTGATTATATCTTCGTATAAGCTAAAATATATAATTTCATTGAGATTCTTAATAAAACTGAATTGTTTGTTGTTATGTTATATTTTCTACTAGAATATTCTTGGTTTTGTTTCCCTTTTAATCAAATGAATAAATATTTATAAAAATTTCATTAGTATTTTGTTTTTATTCTTAAAAAAAGGCTGATGCAACTGAAATATTATTTCCCAATTAAACGAATGATTGCAATATTTCTTTAATTTTGAAAGTGAGGCAAGTTCATTTAATTATAATGCAACTCTTTTACTTTTTCTTTTTAGTCAGCTCTGTAAACACTATTGGATTATAAACTACATTATCTGGTACCACAAAATACAATATAAATATATATATATATATATATAGATAGATATAGATATATATATATATATATATTAATACTTACCAATATTTTTAAATTTATTGAAACGCAAACCTTTGAATATTTCGCAATAACAAAAAATGGTCTTGACCCATTTTCAAAATAAACGGCTCATATAAGGACTTCTGAAATGGTGATGCATTTATAGTGATTTTTGAATTAATCTTCTGAAGACATGCGTACTCTACGAAATTCGAATTCTGATATTTTAATATAAAAAGCAATGCGTTCGTTTTCCTACTAAAATAAAACAAATACTTGAAATTCAATGAATCCGGACGTCAACAAATCAAATAATGAAAACATGTAAATAATTTAAGAGGACAAATCTTAACAATATAAACGCTGGAACTGCATTAAGAACTTAATTCGTTATAGTGCGATCAATCACAAATATATAAAAACGACTGTGATTGCAATTAAAGAAACAAAAATGAGGTTTAGATCACAAATTTAGTTTAGTTTAGTTATATTAACATCCCGTTGTAAAGCAACACTAGGTTTAGTTCACAAATCTCCTTTTAAGCTATCCGACGCTACTCGGTACGTTTTAAATTAAATAAATGGCAACTGAACTTGCATTTTAATATTTAAACTTAACTTCAATTAAATATGATCTTACGATAGTATGGTTTTCTTACTATTAAAATTAACCACCTTTTAAACTAGCAATAAAAAAGAATTCATAGCTGTTTGGTTAAATTTATAAATTTCCCCTACATTAAGTATCGTTGCTTTTTACTTTTTTTTTAAAGGGAATTTGAAAGGAAACAATCCTTTGAATAGAGAAAAACATTAGATACGTTGTGCAAGAATAGTTGGAGGCAGAAAATGCTTTCATGATACACTAGTAATTAACAGTGAATCTCTAATGTTGGCGTATGGAATGGGGAATAAAAGAACACAAACACAGAACGCGCTCGCATTGAAACCACACAGCAGTCGCATGCCGGCTCATATAAACGGCGTCCGGATGCGAGAGATGAGGGGTCACGGAAGCCTTTGATTGGCCACCAAAATGTATCCTTTTTCTTTTGCAGGAGAATAACGAAGTCTTTTCTTTTTCAAAATTTAAATACATTTAAAATCAATCTGATTCTGATAAAGATAAAAATACACACAAACATTTTAAAAAGAGAAGGGAATATTCTGTAAGTCCCAAGAGTTTCAAATAATGTTCAATCAATTCAATCGAATCAAGTTTTCGATGTTTCACAAAACATCCACAAAAGAAGCAGAGAAAAAGTACGGAGTTTGTTCATTGAAGAGTAATAATTTCAGCGAAAATTCTCGATTGCAACAAAGGACAACCTAGTCCATCGCTGAATGTCAGTTTTCTTTCCTTGCAGTTTTATCACTCTGTAGTAAGAGCATGTCATTATTCACAACCGTCCGGTAACATGATGGGAGAAGAGTATTCGCCTCGCGGAATATGGAAAAGAAAAAAAAATTATATTAATAACAATGCAATGCAATGCACAACAGTAAAACAAGGTCATGAACGAAGACAATAATAAAAATCAGTTAGTGATTTTAATATGATTATTGATTTTAATATGGTTTTCTCACAAATGCTATTGGAATATAAAAAAGGATTTGGGATAATTAACACTAGAACGTCCGTCGGTGTGTATTGGACACCGGAACCTGTTTAAGTTGGTTCTTTCCGCATTTTCGCAGGGAATTTAAAAGTTTTTCATGACTTTTAATCATTTTCCATGGTGATTACACAGAAAAAAAATGCTTTGTGGTTCTAGGTTAATTAGGAGAGATTTAACAACTAAAGATATCTAGAGCGACCGCTGGGGTTGCTTCGATAGCAAGGCAATTTATCACTATAAATAGCTGTCGTTCAACTAAAGATAGTTCTAAAACAAACTTCCCTAAGTACTATCGCACATTTATTCGACCTTGAATGCAGTGTTATTGGGTTCACATCGGAAAAGAATCAATTATTTTGAAATTGTTGTGTCTAAGTGTTTCATTACAGAGCATTTGCTTATCTGCTCATACAAAAAAATCTTTCGATTTTCGATTCTAAATTAAAAAGTGTAATGAAAATGCAGTCAAAGAAATGCGCGTCTCTTGCACGAAAATGGTGTGTGGAAAATGTACAGAAAAAATTGAATATCACTGTATCCATTACAAATGAGGCATGCACAAAACATAATGCGTAGAAACGATAAATGATTAAAAAACGCGTTCTCCACAAAAATTACGATTTTGCTTATTATACTAATATTTATGAATATTACTTTTTATTTCATTTTACAAAATTAACTCATTTGTTTTGTTACAGTTTTTATGATATATAGTCATAATATATGATAATTACATGAAATAATATTAAAAAGTAACTAAAAGTAACTAAACCCTACTGAACAGTAATTCCGCTGTTAGTATTTCGTTACAATTATTTTATATATTTTATATTGTGATGTCGAAACGACACAAGCGGAAGTTTAAGGGTAATATAAATCCCGGACGTTCTAGTGTTAACGGATTAGTTTTTAGTAGATAAAAATAGACTATTGTGTGCCAAAGCATTTTAAAATACTCCGAGCTTTTGTGCATGCGTTAGGATGGGTTTAATTTGGTAAAATAGGGATAAAAGGAAAGAGGAAATGTTTCCATTTAACAATAAAGTAAATTCCGGAAAGACCACATCTTTTTGCGTTTCACCCCTTAGTGAGATAGAACCGTCGAAAAGTGGTCGTCTCAGAATATTGAAACGAACATTATGTATATGTTGTTACACTCACTGACCAAGAGAACAATACGGCGGCATCTATGGCAAGTTTAGGATTTCTAATGAAAGCAGCGTCTTCTATTCCCTTCCTTCCACCGAGGGAAAAACAGATTGTATTCCCCCCCCCTCCCCCCCTGAACTGTGCTGAGGTAGTTGGGTAGATGTTCCAGATATACAAACATTTCTTCATGGATAAATGGACTTTATTCTACTAAATCGTCATAAAAACTATTATGTTGAACTCTTGAAATTGACGAACCATTTGTAAATGGCAGAGCATATGAGCGTTTTGTACTTCGTATTATATAGAAGAAAACTGATTTCCTATAGAATTGTGTGTGTGTGTGTCTGTGTTGGCGTTCCCCAGGCCACATCGTCTGATATATAACTACCATATGTAATACATGTATAATTGTTTGTATGACTATACATATACATACAAATTATATCGATAACTTGCGAAACTGTTATTGCAAAAAATAAATTTTTTAAAACTTTTACATAATGTAAAATATTCTCTTTCATGATACCAGTTTAGCAGTTTTAAGAGTTTTTGCAGGGTTTTGGTAATTTAAGAATAATTTTCTTCCTAATTTTCAACAATAAATGACATTACCCTGAAATTCAAACCGTTTTATCAATCAAGTGATCACGTGATTTTTCTTTCATTATTGATAACTAAAGAAGTTAATATCTGTGCAGTTTATAGATGTATAAAAGAGTGAAGTTACAATACCACGATTAACGAACCACACGATTACATTTTTACTTCCGACATGATGGCACATGACTGATCTCCGATAGAACGTTTCATGTACAAGAGAAGCGGAACTTAACTGCCAATTGAAGCAACACGGTTTTAATGCGAGACATGGAACTATCAACTATAACCATTATTATTGGGGTCCAGTTAAGACGACCTGTTATTCGGAGGTGACCAGTTAATAATGAAGGTGAATGTGAGTGTGCGCAAGAGTGAGTGTATGCGTGTTGGGGCTGTTTAATCCAGACTGTTCGATTTAGAGCTACCCAACTTCGGATATACATAACTTGGAGAGTAGAAATGTGAATCTTGGATGAATTTTATAAGAGAAATTTAATTAGAATTTTAATCAATTAAAAAATTAAATTTTGATGTTTTTTCTGTGATAACTTTCAAAACGATTACAGCAAAAAAAAAAAAAAAAATTATTTTACATCATATTGAAAAAAAAAAAAAAAAAGCCTTTTAATGATACCCATCTAATAAGCGTGCAAATTTTTTCCTCAATTGCATCCGTTTCTTTCACTTTGCCTAGTTTCCAACAACAAATTAAATCATTACTTTCGAGTTCAAACCATTATAAGGGCTTAGAATTAAACCGTTATATCAAATATTTAATCGCGTAGTTTTATTTCCATAATTGAAATCTAAAGAGGAAGGTATCTGTTTAATATATGTGTAGCTTACAAGACGAAACAAAAAACAAAATTACAATACTTTGAAATTTAGACTATAGATAAACTGCATATTCCCGTTTTTTAAAATAACTTTGACTTTACACGACGGATCTCTATTAGACAGGTTCATTTACACAATTAATAGAACATACGCAAATCTATATATAGAACATTCTTTTAAAGTCTGACATGGGCATAAATTTATGATGATGGGCTTTAATTAAAATTAAATATAATCACTTATCCCGACGAACCAGCTGGTAACCAAAGGTGGCTATATTTAAATAAAATGTTTAAAATTTGAAAAATCACTTATATTAAGGATAAACCTGAATCTTATTTTACCGAAATTCCTATAAAAATAAAATCTTATTTTGGCTTTAAAAAGCTGACATTTGCTAAAAATATAATCCCCGATGGGTAGGACCTTCTTAGGTTGAGTTTTCAGTAAACAAAATTAAGTAGCGTAACAGCAAACGAAATTTACAGTAGTCTCAAGAACTACTGTAAAATTTGGAATAAATTTTGATTTAAAGAAAGGCCTGCTGGATCGAGTGGTTGAAAAGTGACGATTTCCGTAATGGGAAAATTATGAGATACTAATTCCTTAACTATGTTAACTAATTCAGTTAATCAGTTTGTCTGTATAAAATATCTAGAATTCAATAAAACATTTGTTTTTTGTGCGGTCCTATCAGCCACGTTCAGTAAATTATTACAAAAAAAATAATTTTTGAAAAAAAAAATAATTTTTGAAAAAAAAAAACTTTGTTATTCGATTAGTTTTGTCACAGAAGAGCAAATTATAAATTTCATTATTTTAATCCTATCAAAGGTTTCCTAAGTTCCGCTCTTTCAGCGACCTTTAAATTTTTCCCCTAGACAACCGTCAAAATAGTGGCAATTTTAAAAGTTTCACAAATCGATTACCTTTGGTAACATGTGAATGAAATCGCTTTCTTTAAAATATTAGTGTCACAAAAATATATTTAAGAACACGTTTTCTTTTTAACAATTTTTATGTAACAAGATTATTTTACGAAATATGACGAATCGAACTGAGACTGTATAAAAAATGTAATTTATTTTAGCTGAACGTTTGATTCGAACACTATAAAAAGTACTTTTTTTTATGTCATTTAGAATTTTCTCCTAGGAAGTATATGATTGATTAATGATTTAGAAATGAACAATTTGGCTCGATAAGACTGGACACTCATTTTGCTCGGTCATCTAGTTGTTCAATCCTAACAAACGGCGATGCAGTTTGAAACTTTTGACCCATTCCCCATACAGATTTCAAAATTTTTATATACTTAGAATTAAACGGAATTTAAGATCGCAAGGGCAAGAATTGTTGGAGAATGATATTGTCAATCAAATGATGCAATCAGTATTTAAAAACAATACCTGCGTGCTTCTAAAGTATATTACTTACACAAGCGTCCAAATTGAACGGCATACATTGAAATTAACAGCATCTATTATTAGTAACGACTGCTGACTTTCTACAGAGTACATCCCATTAGTGAAACCTGCATCGGTAAAGTATACAAAAGGACATTATTTAACTGTCAAAAAATTCAATTTCAAAATTATGTTGATAAACTTCACACTACTGATCTTTGCGATTCCGAAAGATATAGTT
Source organism: Argiope aurantia (assembly GCA_026543865.1). NCBI lineage: Eukaryota > Metazoa > Arthropoda > Arachnida > Araneae > Araneidae > Argiope > Argiope aurantia. The sequence goes on along the minus strand of JAPMOR010081223.1, from coordinate 6,166 downwards.
ATGAAATCATATCCATCTGTATATGATGCTCTTAAATGGAACCTTGGCATGTGTTTTTCATATCCAAAATTTGATGTAAATGAAAATTTATATCAAATTTTGAGCCTAATTTGTCTAAAGTACACCTTGTCCATTCTAATACGATGAATAAAGATAAAATAAATGTCAAATTGAAATGTTTTAGTATTTTGCATGATTTTTAAACAGCATTGATACAATGCGAGTGTTCAAAGCGTGCAAAGAATTTTAAAATGTTGATAATTTATGTTTACAAGATACAGGTAGACATATGCATCAATACAAATTTGTTGTATATCAAGCAGTTGTTTTTCATGGAGATGAAAACAATTCGTTTGAAAATTGAAATTGTTTTAACTTTTCAAATGATACATATTGTTCTTTTGAAACTGTTTTCTTGGTTCAAAAGTTAATTTTTAAATCGTTCAAGACGAACATACAATTAGGGTGGGATATTAATTTTCTAAATAATATTTTATGTAGGAATATATGTACTGCAGAAGCCTCAAGTTTTAGAACAATCCCCAAACCATTTTAGTAAAATATTCTAAACGCACTAACATTCTATTTTCTGAAAGGGAAACTGATCAAGTAACGAAAGTTTGAATTTTTCTACTGCAGAAATTTTTAGATAATTTTTTCGGTCAGCTCGATGCAAATTTCCCAATCACCCACATTCGCTTGTTTCTCACAAAGAGCAGATTATTTCTATTCAAAATATTTCATTGCATCATTTGTGAACTCTTTTTGGATCAAAAGATTCAATTCTACCCAACATTACGAATCTAGATTTATCACATTTTACGAAATGAAAATTTCTGCTGATTTCCTTTCGTGTTACAGTAACAAATCTCGTCGGCTGCACTATTCTTTATTAGATATCTTCTATTATGACTGACGATGCATGGGATTTAAAATTTATATCAAATTGGTGTAAAAGAAGGTAATGATATTAGAAATTCTGGATATCCTATAAATATTAGTATTATAATGGTTTACATACAAAGCATTAATAATTTCAAAATCGGAGGGCCCGTTTAGTTAAATTTTCATTTCTAATTATCCGTAAAAAATAATGTTGACTTCTTTATCTCACCTTAAATTCTAAATATGTTGATACTTAAAAGAAGTAACCAAAAATAAATATGTTTTAAAATACTTTCAGTATTTGTACACACCATACCTGAAAAACTTAATTATATTAAATATAAATACAAAGGAGTTATATCCTTAAATCACTCGTCGCTTGCTTTTAAAATTAACTATAAGAGATTTGAGAAATAATATAACATTCTTTTAATGGGCTTATTCTTAAAAAATTTCACGATATCCTTCAGAAATACGTAACGAAAGTATTACTTAAAACTTTGGGTACTTAACTAAATCCCGAAAAAAGAACCAACCATAAAGGACATTTATTCGAATATCACATACCTTCAAATGGGGAAAATTTCAACGTATTTGCTAAATTTCACAGTTACATTGCAAAGGAAATTTAAATATACACGTGCAAATACGAATTTTTAACGCAGTCACCGAACTGCACACGTGTAAGCACAAGTAATTCTCCTTCTAATCAATGCCACGATCCTACTTGTGTGGCTCCAACATTCTTCTCGTTTCCTTGGAGGGACTCCCCTCGACGCAACATTTTTCAAAAGGGGCACGACGATCGCGCATTGTTGACCAGGCAAGGATTTCTCTTTATGCGACACAGTTTATCGAATGGGGAGGGATGAAAATTTGGTATTACGCATAGATAGAAAAAGTATATGCAGTATCTTTAATATTTGGCATATTTACGATTTTCCGTGAGACAAACAACTTGCTTTAGGGATCGACATTTAAATAAAAGAAAGTACTGAAAGCAACGTAGCCAAAATAGTGGCAAAATGCAGAGGCATATTCAAGGCGAGACACATTAAACCCCGTTCCGACGGCTCGTGCGCATCTTCATGCATTCCCTCTTTCCCCTATCTTGTGGTTTCCCGGGTTCTTTAATGTATGCATATTTTACCGACAATTTGTGGGAAGCTCCAGACCCACGTCCACAGGCGGGGGTAGTTCTGCAATGAGTCAGTTGGCAGATTTACGACCATATTCGTAAATGCCATAGGCCGTTGGAATGGCTCTGGAAATTCGCCCAGCCATCATGCAACGTTTCGTCGCATCCCCCCCCCCTCCATATATTAGCATTAGGGAAGAGGAGGGCATTTAATTTAATTCGCCTCTGAGGAAGTTGATGTTTTTAACCTCTTGCACAGATAAGAAATTCACAAGTGCGCGTGCCAAAAGAATCCACTGCAAGTTGGAAAATATCCGATACATTTATAGAACTAGAAAAAAAAATTCTAAATGAATAAATTTTAAACCCAAGACTGTGCTCCTATAAACTATGTTGCAGCAAATAATCTCAGCCGAAGGGTGGCGAGCAACATTTTTATTTCTGTGAAAGTCATTTGCCTGTTGATGTGTGCAGCACGATTTTGTGCCAAAGGCATCTTGAAATGTATGATATATCTATCCACCACTTGAAAAAAAAAACTTTATTTTGTGTAAAAAAAACTATTTTTATTTATTCATTCCTACAGTTTTGTCGTAAAAAGACTTCCATGAAGATTAGCCACACTGCCAATGGGTCTATGAAGCCATGGTCAAATTCCATGACGGTGATCAGTTTATTGAAAATTGCATTTGAGTATAAAGGGGTATATAAAAATTTTCGAAACTCCAGAAATATTGAACAAACAATATAAAAAACATTATCTAAAGCTCATTTTTTTTAAGTTGTCGTTCCCACTTCCAAATGATTCAAATAAAATAGCAGCCATACCAATGTCAAAAGGTATAGTGACAAGAAAAGATTCTGCACGTTCAGTACATGGTGCTTGATGTTTTATAAACATTAACTGCATTGAAATGTACCCGGACATCTCCTGAAAGTTGGATAGTAGTAATTGAATTTTACTGATGTTAGTACGATCCCAAGACAAACAAAGAAACCAGGGGAATATTTTTCTTCCTTGAACCAAATTTTGTGAAAAACGCTTTTTTTTCCTCACGAAGGTTACATTTTATTTTCATGTTCGAAAAATAATTCTGAAAAACATGAAAAATCATTAATTTCAGCAAAAGAAATGCTGCATCTTGTTAATAAAGAAACGGATAAATCTCTACAGAATTTTTTTTCACATTTCCAACTTTTACTATATATATATATATATATATATATATATATATATATTTTACAAAAAGGAGATACTAACATTTTCTTTGCAACATTAAAAACCTTAATTTGTTCCTTAAACTTTTTTGTGTGTAAAGCAGCATTTCCGGTAGCCTTTCAAACGAGCTTGTTTCTGGGCACAGGAATTTGAAAACTCATTACTAATTATGAAGCTTTTCTTGTCTTATATAGATGCATTTATACTTTAATTTTGAAATCAGACAAAATTTCAACTTTTTCTACTGGTAAAAGTGGCCGAAATATAACAATTCAGCCAACCAAATAAATTTTCGGATATATCTAGGAAAGAAGTGAAATGAAATACTGCTTACATTCGGATTTCAGAGGTAAACTAGAGATTATTTGACAACATTCAGATAGATTAGGCAGAAAATTATACTTATTCAAACCGCCATACAAGTTGAGTTTTGAAAATATCACCAGAAAACTGAACAAATTTTGGCGAGTTTCCATACATGGTAACGGACTAACTCTAATTCTTAAATAATGTTGCTTTTTCTAGAGTTTCAGTTAAATTAGCTAGAATAACTTTGTTAGTCCTATCGATTCCATATAAAATTGCCAAAAAACATATTAGAATCCAAGATAACATTTTCAGATTCGTTTGAATTCGAACTCTTATTATATTGATAGGAATAGGAAAAACATAGGTTCATTTATAGGTAACATTTAGCATAGATAAACATAGTTCAAACATAGATAACATTTTAAGATTAGTTTGAATTCGAACTCTTATTATATTGATAGGAATAGGAAAAACATAGGAGAACCTATTCATTCCACTTGGAAATACAAAGTCAGCATTTTTTAAGAGGTAAAGGAATGAGACATGCAACTGCATATCAATCAGAAAAAGAGTTTCAAAAACAAATGTAATATATTAGTAATATTTTCGGAGGATAAAGAAATCGACTGATTTTGAATCTTTAAAAGTTCACATTTAATCAATACAATAAATTGTTTAAAGCATTTAATTCCCAAGAAAAGCACTTAAATTTTTGAGAAAAAATGTAAACGTGACAGATATATTATGCAGTTACCAAGAAAAATTTAATCATTTCGATGTGAAAAAGTAATTCAATGCATTAGAAGAAAAAGCATCATTTATGATGGAACTGTTGAAATCTATTTAAATATGCTCTTTGAGATCCGGAATATGAGAACGCCAATATGTAAATTTGAACACACAGACAAACTAGTTTTTCCTTCCAAATCTGTTGTTGATTTCTTCACTGGAATTTGTTGAGTTGCACTACTACTGCTTTCGGTATTTGATATTTTTGGCACCCTTGGCGACATGAAATGGCATATTAGATTTCAACTGATTGAGTAAAAATTCTCTCATTCAGAGATCTACATATGTAAATCATTAATTACTTCCTGTAGCAAGAAATATTTATTCCAAATGCTTTATAGTTTTTAGCAACTGAATTTAGTGATGCGTAGAAACAGAAGAAGCTCTTGGATTATAAAATAAGAAATTCTGTAGCTTTTCTGAAACCTCCATGAAAGCTGATGCGCAATCATGAATTAAAAATAGGAAGATAAAAAAAAAGAAAAAAACTCGACAAAGTGGTAAGTTTATTTTATATATATGCATGCTCCAATTTAAATATCATTGTTAAAAACTAAGAACCATGAATCTTGAGCTCAAAAGTGTTTACTAATAATCTCTATTCATCGAATTTTCATTCAATAAAATTTTAATTTATTAGTGTAATATTCTGAGCTTTACTCTCCCTTCCAACGTTTTGAGAATTTTTATTATTTGAAGTTCCAATAAAATCAATCTAATAAGATGTCATAAAAATAGTAATGTCGAAAAAAAATAAGAGCTATTGAAGATGGTAGAAGTTGTGTAATTTTCTCCACATTGATGGAGACGTCACGATTGCCAAATGTCCAATAAGGCATGACATTTCGAAATTTTATAAAGACATTGTATGAACAGAAATGCAAACATTATAGGGAGGATTACAATTTCAATAAAATGCTATACACGCGTTTCAATATTTCCGAATGTGCGATATATATTTTAAGAAAAGCACGTTTTTTTTTACATAGATTATTCAAATAAAGGTAGCAATTTTCCTTCATAGTATATAATAGGTATTAAAATAACTTATAAAAGATAAATAAATTGTTAGTCTTTTTCTCGTTTTTTATTCTTCTATTTAACAAGTTTTCGTTGTAAGAAATTTTTCTGTAGAATGACAAGACTACATCAAACTGGACAGATAATGATTATATTGAAGTGAATCTGCATAAACGCCCTCCTACGTATGGAAGTTAGCAACTCCAAAGTTAGCATTCGCCCCTTTTCATGCCAAAGATCTAATCAGCTCTTATACTCCACAAAATGAATAATATTCTTAACAATATCTGAACTCATGAAAATAAATGGAGCTCATTTCAAAGAGTAGCACCAAACGGAAAGAAAGCCTCAGAATCGCTCTTCCTCACTTAGCTGCAAGTTTACATGAAATTAAATGTATAAAAAGATTTCCCCTTAAGCTTCTTTTCAACCATTTCTTTGAAGAATTGACCATAACTCTCAGAAATACTCTTTCTACAAATGAAAAGTTAAATTTACTTAACATTTTCTCATAAGAATTTTATGAAACCCTTTTCTAGTTTTAATATTTCCTTGAAATGTCTCTTTTTCCCCCCTTTTTAATCCTCTAATGACTAAAAGTTGACAACTTTTGAATTCTTTAATTTTAGCCAAAGAGTACTCTAATCAGAGTTTTCGTTGTTCTTAAACACAAACTCTAAAAATAAATGGACAATTTTCGTCTGAATACCATATAATCAATAAAATGCAATCTTATCCCGAATAGAATAATAATGAAATACAAATAGAATAATAATAATAAGTCCATTATTCTTTATGCCAAACAA
>JAPMOR010081186.1:0-22943 GCA_026543865.1 Argiope aurantia | reverse complement strand
GTCTTCTACTGATGATGAAAATTGGAACAAATTTGATATCTCACAGATCCTAATATATCTAGGAGTGGATGAGACATTTAAAAATGTCCTCGTTTGGATTAGAAACAAGCTTACATGCCTTCCTCTTGTGTCCAAGTTTAACATAAATTATAAATCAAAATGAGTATACACATATTCCATCTCAGCATCCATTTTTTGGAAAATGGACCCCCCTAAAATGGACTTTTTACTTGCAATCCCATTTAATTATTGTAACTGAAAATTGCCAACGTTTATTTCCTGAAATTCTTGAGGCAGAAATAAAAAAAAAAGAACATTACGCCAGCGTTTCTCAACCTTTCAGTATTCGTGGCCCAGTTTTCAATCATAATTTTCATCGCCCCCCCCCCGCTTACAATAAAATGTATACAACAATAATGCATATTGAGTATTTTGGATTCTGTTTTTAAATTATTTTTAAATAACTGCCAAAACAAGAGTAAAAGCGAGTCAAAGTTAGCGAGAAACCACATCTTGCATTTTGAACAAGCGGGCAGTGAACAGATGAAGCGAATGAAAGCGGAGAAAATTTAAATATTATATTTGAAATGGAATCCAAACAGAGAGATAACGTTAAAAGAATATGAAAGTAAAAAAATTCGTCAATGAAAGTTAGCCTAGACGGGGTGAGCTAAATTTAGAAACTGGGAATACATTTTTTCGAATAATAAAAGAAATAAAACAGAAGCATGACAAAACAAAAGTGAAAAAAATAAGAATGTTTGTGGAAGGGAATCCACACGACGAATGCCGTCTCGAGCATGCGCGGAGCAAATGTTTTCTCATAAGAAGAAATAAAATATTCGATAACTCAAGTTTCAATTCCAGCCAGTCTCATTCGAGTCGATCCTTTTATCGCTATCGAATCTATTGTGAATTTGTATGTTATATATGTTTCCGTGTTAATTGTAATTCACCATATTAAATATTCACAGCAGCAGATTTATGCAGACTCATGAATAAATTTTTAAGCGGAAGTAAGCATTAAACGATAGTCAAGCATCAACAAGCACACAGAAGAACGTGGTTCCGAAAATAAAATCAAGGAAATATTCTCGAGAATACTTAAATTATTGGTTTACCAGTACTGAAGTAAATGAAGAAGAAAGAACCCTGTGTATCATTTGCTCAAAAATGTTGGCCGCAGACAGCATGAAATCTAATATAAACTTAAACGACATTCGGAAACGCTTCAAATTGAGTTCGTCAACAAACCCAGAGAATTCTTTGAATAAAATCATAAGAAAAGCAAACATCTATTTTTAAAGAAACAGTGTTCGTGAATAAAAAAAGCTTTAATTACATCTTACAAAGTTCATATGAAATAGCCAGATGTAAAAAAACCTCACACCATTGGTGGAGAGCTTATTTTGCCAGCAGCAATTGAGATTGTAGACACTATGTTTGGAGATAATTTTTCAAAAGAATTGCAGTCCATACCTCTTTTAAATGCCCGTCGAATTGGCGATATGGCTGAAGTTGTACATTATGAGCTTTAGTCGAGGTTGCGTGAGAAATCATTTTCAATACAGCTTGACAAAGCAACAGATAGTAATAAAGATGCTCATTTAATTGCCTATGTTCGAATTTGGGATAATATGTCTGCAGTAGAAGAACTACTTTTCTGCAAGCCAATAGAACTCAAAACATCAGCGCTCGCATTATTTGCTATTTTAAATGATTTTATGAACGAGGCAATCATGGAATGGAAAAATTGCGTCGGAATATGCACCGATGGTACTCGTTCAATGTCCGGAAGAGATATGCAAGCACTTGTAAAATAACAATCGCCTCAGTGCACACATAGCACAATCCACAGAGAAGCTTTGGCTTCGAAAGAAATGAGTCCTGGTTTGAATATTGTGTTAACTACTGTTGTAACCGTAGTAAATTATATGAAAATGAGACCCTGAAATCGAGAATCTTTTCCTCACTTGGTAAATTCATGGATTTCAGTACATTCAGCTTTACTATTTAATTGCGAGGCAAGATGGTCATCACTTGGGAAATTTTTGCAACGTGTTTATGAATTAAGAGAAGAAATCGCCATTTTCCTAGAAAAAGAAAATAGACAGGAGGTCGAGAATTTTCACTATAGTTTATTTGTGATGAAATTGAGGTATTTGATCAACATAATCGAGAAATTAAATAACTTGAATCATCAACTCCAAGGAGCAAATACACATATGTTGGATACGAGTGATAAAGTTCACATCTCTTGTAGAAAATTGGAATTGTGGAGCAGAAATTTAAAGCAAAAAAACCTAACAATGTTTCTAAATGTGGATGATTGTACTAAAACTTATAAGGCTGAAGAAGAACATGTAAAAGTTGTTTTTGTAACCATTGTAAATTATTTAGCCATGTTGGCAAAGAATTTTAAAAAGTATTTTCATGCTGACGACAAACTGATAGCAAGTTACGAGTGGATTAGGGATCCATTTCATAAGACTCCCGAAGGAAGAAAATTCATAGACTTCACGACAAGTGGCGAAACTAAAAGACAATTTAGTAATAAATCACTATTTGAATTTTGGGTAGGAGTAAGGAGGATTTTTCTGCACTAAAAACAAGGACGTTTCACATTATATTACCATTAAACATCATGCTTTTGTGAAACTGGATTTTTTGAGTAACTTCTTCTGAAGACAAAATATAGAAACAGAACTGAGAGTGGCTATTTCTAATATTAAGCCTTCATTCGAAAAACTTTGCTCTGCAAGACAGGCCCAAGGAATTATGAAATTAATAATCATGAAATTTGTTTTTAATTTAGAATGTTTTGATTAAGTAAGTTTTGATTTATTAAATTGTTTTACTTTAACAAGTTATTAAATATGATGAAATGTATTTTGTTTTCTATGTGTATGTGTGCTTTCCTTTTAGTCAGTTAATCAATTTTTTAAAATAATATTTTCTCTTGGATATTCTCGCCTCCCCCTCTAGTGTGCTCGCGCTCCCCTATTGGGTCGCGCCCTTTCAGGTTGAGAATCGCTGCATTACGCTGATAAAAAAAAAAAAAAAAAACTATATTTATCATCTACATTTTTACGTATTTCATTTTAAATATTAATTTATAATATTTCTCAAGAATTTACCTTCTTTTGATCTTTATTTCCCTTTAAAAATTTTTTTGACACTTTTACGTTTTTATTTAGAATTCTTATCCTAGTAGTTTGATAAATACAATCTTCTATTAATATGCTAATAAAAAATGTTTTTAGGAATATTTATAATTAGTATTTTCTATATTTTAGCTTTTAATTCAGAATTCATTATTTTAAATTTTATGAAAGATTTTAATTAATTTTTTTCATTAGGTTTTTGACCAAATAACGCAATGGGCATGGAATAACAATATAATTAAAATCAGTAGATTGGCTAATAATAAAATACTTAAAATATAGAAATATATTGTTTTGGAAAAAATACCAAAATACAGAAGAATTTAAGAAGCCTGGCGCTTCAGAAAATAAGTGAAAAATCGTTAAAGAAGTTCAATATTTATTAATTTCACCTTCATAAATGGAATCCTTATAGACGGAATCATATCAAATTAAATAAAAGACATACCAATATATAGAATTTCATTAACCTGGCGCTTCAGAAAATGAGTGAAAAATCGATCACGGAATTCCATATTTACGAATTTCATCTTCATAAATGAAATCATCTTTATCGATGGAATCATATCAAATCAAATAAAAAAAATATCAATATGTAGAATTTAGACAACCTAGCTCTTTAAAAAATGAATGAAAAATCGGTCACGAAATTTTCTTTTTATTAATTCCATCTTCATAAATGGAATCTTTATGGATGGAATCATATCAAATTAAATAAAAACGCATAAAAATTAGTAACCATAGTTTGATTCAAATCATATATATGTGGAAGAATTATTAATGTTCTAAGAAAAAATTACTTTGTATGAAAATAAACATATTTCTTTATATTCGGTTAATTTTGAGTTTTTTTATGTTTAGATATAATCAATTCAAGTACATTAATTTTTTAAATGCTATATAAAAACGTGTTTCTCTTGAAAAGTCTATCTACCAGTTTTCAACAAAATTTGATTTCGACGATTTGATGTTAGAAAGGCTATGGAATCATCACTTGTTCAAGATAAAAGATCTAAATGCTATGAGGGGTTATTTTTGGAAAGCGAACATTTTTAATGAGCCGTAGAAAGAAAAAAAAATCAACAGATTGCCTTGAGAAGTTTCAAGATAATTGTTTGCTCGCCTGTCTCCAGAGTGTAGCAACGCTGGAAAACCCCAAGACGCTCATTTCGGACCTTCGAGGCCTTGCTGAATCTTTTAAACTGTGTTCCCCAACGACACTTAAACGAGCAGACAGGAGATTGCCCAATCCCGGATGAAATTTGCAGAAAACAAAATTTCTTTACGTGTTTCGAGAAAGTAATATTACCTTGTTTCTTGCTTTTTAAGGTCAAAAATAAAACCGACGGAATTTATAAGTAAAAAGAAAAAGAAGAAGAAAAAAAAAGGAAAGATGTTAGGAGTGAGCAGAGAATGATGGAGCGGTGTTATGAGAAGAATCCATCTTGCGCCTTGCCTCTTTTCACGAGTATTTTGGCGAAATATTGAAGGGGAAAGAGATGTAAAAGGTTGGTAATGTTACGGCTCGCCGGGAATTTTCCTTATTTCAGGATGGGTAAAAAGATTTTGATTGAGTGAGACACTAAAAATGTCCATTTCTAAAAGCATATGTTAGATAGCATTTACCTCTAATACATATTTGAGTTATATCAACAGCAGATAGATGATAAGCCTTAAGCGATATAGCCAGGATTCTTGCTGAAAATATTCCAGACATTTAAGCAAATTGCCAATTATATTGGTGGACAATTTTGAACAACAGAACAATCTAGTTTTACTAATTCTGAAGATAAAATTCAAAATTTTAGTCTTACTCCAGTTGGAATCAAAATACTTCTTTAACTTTTTCTTCAGCATCTCCCGTCCACGAAAATTTCTATTTTTCCTATGTTTTTCGTCGTATTAGAACAAATAAAAATAGAAACTCAAGCAAGTAAACATTTACAAAGTGTTTTAAACACTTAAAAGTTTTTATGTTGATAGAAGAATACTTGAAGTGCACTACGGCTGGCCTTCAGAAGTTTCACTTGAACGCGCTTGACACGAAGAGGTTAATAAACTAGATGGCTGTTATATAGCAATATTTCAGAACATATATGATTGTCAATTAACGAAAACTATTGTAGGAAATATTATGCACATTTCCAAAGTGCGTATGAAATAACAAAGTAATCACAATTTATGGCTCACTTTAGATGTAAATATATAGCAACATAACAGTAAACAATGAAGGCACGGAACTCTGTGGTCTAAAAAAGTTCAAGAACAATAAAATCAAGAGTACTCACAGAACGGATCGAAGCAGCTAATGATTTCCTAGCAGAAAAGAATGCAATGCAGTAATACAGAATGAAAAATACCTAAAGAAAATATTAATCATAACTCAACTGTTATAGAACATAATGAATCACCATAAATTTAAAATAATAAAAAACGCAGACCTCAACTCATTCAAACTTGTTACGATCCAGCATAAAATAATTTAAACAAAACTGATATTTACGATTCCATAATTAAATCTTATTCAAGTTGAGTTTTATTCGCATGCCAATAAATCATTCAATCTAAATGTATAAAAAAATACTCTTTGAATGGCGTGACACTAAAACACAAGTTAGGATTTGTGCATCTGATAATAATAATGCAGATTAAAAGGGTAGTGATATTTTTTAATTCCACTCACCATTACAAATGTTGGTGGGCGATTATATTACAGATATTTAAATGAAAATGATGAGGAACAAAGGTGTATTAGCAAAATAAAGTGCCAACATAAAGAGATATAAAGTGCTTTCGTATTTGGACCAAATATAAAAGAATGAAAGTGGACATCTTAAAGTTTCTGAGTTAATTATAATTTTTAATTAATTAAAAATTTATATTTGCTTTTTGCATAATTGTTAAAAAATGATTTTTTTATATCATTAATTATATCATTCTCAATGACGCGCAGTTCTTCTTGAATTCTGATAATTTTTGAAAAAAAAATCATTTTTTTACTTAACGCGCAATGATTTTATTTAATTCATTTTTTGAAAAAAAAACATCCTTATTTCACTTAATGCTTAATCGTGTTATTTTCCATCACTGTTTAAAGCTAATGAACAGTTTTTCAAAAAGTCTTTGGAACAGTGATTTTAATATTCTTTAAAAAAACATTATTTCTTTATAAAAGTTGTTATTTTATAAAATTTACTTCTAAATATTTATTAGAAAATCGATTTAAATTAGATTATTTAATCAAAATTTACCGTGACTTTCTGTTTTCTTCTGTTATGATATATAAAATTCCGAATAAAACCTTCTAAAATTTCGTTCGAACATTAATAAAAAAATGGGTTTGAAAATTTATTAAAATAAATTTTGTAAATGCTTCAAAGAAATTCCGTGAACGATATTTGTATTAGAAGCAAAATTATTTAAACCTTTATTCATTTGTTTATTACTTCGAAACGTATTTATATCTAGGTTTGTATCTTCCATTGCTGCCTTCTATTCTTTGATACCACCTACTATAAGAGCGGAAGTATTTTCTTTGTAAAATATCTATTTCTTCCCAACTTCGAAATTGCATGCCATCTGTCGTTCTCCGAATGCTCCCAAGAGGTGCACACCAACAAAAAGATTGTCTGATAGAACGCATCCTGGTAATACATTCAGGCAAAAACCTTTCGAGAGCTCCGTGTTTGTTCTGATGCCATCTTCTTCCTCGAAATCTGTACACTTTTTTTTACTATCTATCTACCCACCAGCAGCGGCACGATCGGCAGAACTCATCATCGGCAAAGTCACGTGGTGTGCCAAAGTGCTTCCGGTTCTTCGCATACAAAAGACGGAAGTGATGTTGATAGATGACCGTAATATTGCCAAATCCTCGCAATGAGATTTTTCAGCCGAGGTTGATGCTGCGGCTTGGTAGGTAGCGCACTGGGGGCCACGGGAAGAAGAACCGAAGGGGAAAATGAAGAAAATATTCCGCTTCGCAAGACCTGCTCCACTCCATATTTACTCACGCGCGAGGACCCGCATTCGCTGTTTATCCTATCTATCAAAATGAGATTTCTCGGAAATGGCAAGGTGTTCGCGAACACTTCATAAAGCTGCTGGAAAATTCAAAAGCGGGATGACATGGGTTTCGGGTTTTATTTCGAGGTGGAATTTTACTGCCCAAGTGAAGGGCGCGTTGTCAAAATATATAACAATGGTTAAGGCAGCAAAAAATACATATATCAAAATTTTGATGTTTGTATATTGAATGGGAGGATATTAAAATTGTGTTGGCAAAAGTATGCAAGGCTAGTTTAAGCAGATTATAAAGATGATTTTTTCGCTCAAGATGTTTTCTTTTTAGTAAATATTAATCTTAAGAATATCTTATAGCGACACCGTTTCAGTGAAAAAATGATACTAAAAAGTATGTTGAAGTATTTTAGAAATAGATAAACATAATAGCATTTTTTATGAAAATTTTGTTGTTTGAATAGCTTTAAGATATATTTTTGGTTTTTAATTTAATATCAGTTAAGATCAAACGTTCTATCCTATTTTGCCACTACAATATGTACAATATGTTTCTTTTCCATATTTTGAATAGGTTTGAATAAAATTTCGATAAAATTTTTCATTCACGTGAATGATTATTATGTGTAAAAATATTTGAACTACGTGCAATGAAAAAGATTTATTGGTGTTAGCTATTTTCTTTTTAAGAAGGATATCTTATCGTCTTTATTTATCTCCAAGATAGCTTTATTTTTTGAGATTTATAATAGAAAAATGTATCAACTGAACAATAAAGAGAAGTTATAAATTGAAAAAAAAACAACAACACATTAGTCCATTTTGTAATGAAGTTCTTAACAAGTTGTATTGAAACGAAATTCAATTTTGGAACAAAACAATTAACTTAAAAGATAATTACTTAAATAATACAGAAAATATTAAAAATTTTGAGTGGTGATTGTATTGAATACAGTTTATTTTTGTGTATAAGGCAAGTTATTTTGTTTTTCCCAAATATAAATCTCAAACTATTTATTACAATCTATGGTGAAATCGCAGCATATTGCTATAAAATATTCTAGATATGTCCCTGTCATTGAAAATAGTTCAAATTTGGTGTTTGTTATCAAAATCCTTTCGGTAGGATTTAACCACGACTCAATGAACCTGAAATCGGTTATAAACGAGGGTTAGAATGTTTTGTTATCTCCAATATTTTTAAGAATGAATCCACTAGATTAGCAGTATTAGTTTGTGACTTACACTCAGGTTTTGAACTTCTGAATTAGCCTCATTTTACACTCATCGTTTTTTTACCACCCTAATGTCTTGTATCCATCAAAGTTTAGTACTTTTATTGTTATGTATGTGCTTTTAAAATTTTCCATCCATTTCTGCACATTTATTTACATAATTATCTCATTTCCTATATTCTTTTATTTTTTTCTATTTCTTTTATTTATTTTTATCTTAGACTTTTATATTATTTTGACTTTTATCCTCTGATTTTTAAATTAAAAAAAACACTTTTAGATTTTTTGTGTGATAATACATTCTAATAAATTCCCGAGCATTACCTTTTATTTTCATTTGATAGCGAATTAATCACAGAGCAGTCAAGCCAAACCCTGAACTAAAGCGCAGTTCACTGTGATAATTTAGAGTAAAACTAAACCTTCTCTTCATTGAAAGATTGAAGATCTAAGTACATTTTTTTTTCGTAAAACTTTCTTAACTTTTCTTCCTTTATTTTTTCCAATTTTCGTACTATTTCATTTTATGAACAAATTTCCACGCCCTTTTCTACAGTTTGCCTGTTTTCTCTTTTTATTTTCTGATTTTTTCGTTATGTGCATTTGTGTAATTTTGTGTCTTCAATTTTCTTGTGACCTACAAATTGTTGTCAAATTTCGTTATACACAAGAACCATCAAGCGTCGTGAACCCTCTACAAATTTCTAATTAATCACTTTTCCTTAAACTTCTTATGTAAATTAATTGAATTTCGATGTTGGTAGGCTGCGGGAACCAGCGGGATCATTATCCTCAAGGGGGGGGGGATTAGACTCACATTTCATATTCAAAACACTGCATAAATAACTTTAAAGTTATAGTTACGGTGACACAGAACGGTATTATGTTATGTGACTTACTTAATGTTTCGCAGGTAAGTAATTAATAATAATGATTATAAGTATAATTTTTATACAAGTAAAAGGATAAAAATTGCAAGATACAATATGCTGTAGTATTTTGATTGAATCAGGATTATATTCAGCACTTCATTACATTGGCAGTTCCAATTCTCTAAAACCTTTAATTAAATTAATTAGTATCATAAATAACTTATAACTATACGGTGATTGTAGTTCATCATTGTATGGTATGGTATAAAAAAACAGATGAGAAAGCAGATACGTCATTTCTTTTGAAGGGTAAAGTACCTATATTATTTGTCATTATTACACTACATCCTGAATCCATTTATTCCAATAAAAAATCTGAATTATGATCGGAAAATAACATTATAAAAATATTTATCGGGATTTTTCATTTAATATATTACTTTCATTTCTTATTGTCAAAAGTATTTGGTATTGTAACGAATTTGTAATATTGCTTTCCTATTAGCTTTTTAGTTAGTAAGAAAATCTTACAAATAGCTATTATATTTGCTGAATTGATGTCAATTCAATCATTTCTGAATTTAGCTACAAATATGATGGCCACTAGACAACAAACATAAAAAAAACCCCTAGAATAATCGAGTAGCTTGCGCTAATTCTACTGGGCATATAGTTCCGTTGTTTGTTCTAGAACACTCGATGATCTTTTATAGACGCTGGAAAATAGAATCGCACAGATGATAGGAATCAAGAAATCAATCTAATTAAGAGATGTGAATAAATGAACAAAATTTCGCCCTTTGGTTATGCGTTGTAGATATCTGCAAGCTTTATTTTGTGCACGCTTCGTTTGTTTTTTGTGGTCAATGTCTCGAGTGAAATAAGTCGTTATTCTTAACAAAAGTTATTGAATTTTTCACCTTATACCCTCCGTACAGATCTAGATTTTTCCTTTGCAAAATTTAGCAGCGAAGCAATGAAAAGCATGTTATAGAATTTCATCAACTGTGGAATGGCGAAGTGCTATGTAATTAGCTCGAGATACATATCCATGTTCACATGATATATATCCAATGCGCTATGTCAATTTAAATTTAAATTTTTTGTATATCTCGCAGGAAGAAAAAGAATTTGATCTCGTTGCACAGTGTAAAATAATATGGAACTAGAGATTAAATACCTATCACAAATACATTAATTGTATGATTATTACAGTACGTAAATTAGCTCTATTTACTTACAACCGATCACCGCGCAAAAATTTTTCAGAATAGTACAGCAATGTAAAGACAAAAAATTTGTTGTTTCAATACATTTCAAATTGATTTATTTTATATATCTAAAAAATGTTTTGCAGTAAATTTTTTACATGTTTCTAGATGCGTAAGTTTTCTGAATGTTTATATAATTATAGGCTGACAATGATAATATAATACTTTAATATTTCTAGCACTTAATTATTAATTAATCGATTTGTTTTTTTAAAACTTTAATTCCATACTTGTGGCGCCATCTGTTCATGAATTTGAGGAACATTTATTTCGAATTTCCATAATATTAATAATTATGGAATATTTTTAAAGACTTAAAATCAGTTGAGAAATGCAATGAAATAATAATAATTTTTATTATTAACATAGAATCATTTAAAAATTTATTTTATCAAATTAATTTTTTTCCTTCTTTTATTTTCGGCTAAAAATGTAACTTACATAAACTCCTTTTAATATAATCGGCTATTAAAGTAACATTATGTTTGAAAAGAGTCTTTTATTTTTTAAGTCTGAATTTTTATGACTTTTATTTTTATGATTCCATATTTTTACAACTTTAAAAGAAATCTAACTTATATGTCTGAAAAATTTACTAAAGCGTTGAATATAAACCATACTGCTTACTCTCTAATAAAGCGAAACATCTAAAGTGAAGAAAAATAATCTCCCCCCTCCCAATCCCCTTTAGTAGTACTAACACAGAATTGAATTCAAGACCGATTTTTCCTATTTGTATTTTACAGACGCCAAACCGCTTTACTTTTGCCAAAATCTTTCATGAAGGGAAATGCTCATGTAAACGCTATTGTGCCATAGATCTTACGTATGTATAAATCCCTTACAACAAATAAAAATGCATTCAGTATTCCGTAGCATATTCTTTTGAGTCGCAATCCAAGAAAGTGGCTTGAATAACGCATTATGATGATTCATGGAATATATCTGCTTTCCATTCAGACTGTTTCTGAAAGAAACGGTATCCTTCCGTTTCGTAGCCGCCAAATATGTATTCAGTAGTGCCAAGCAGAGTTTCTTAGTTATTTTTTTTCTCTGGGAATTTTTTCTTACCTGCTCCAAGAGATGAAATACACCGGCGAATGGTATATTAGTTTTCGAAGTTGTTCGCGAGAGTTTGAAATATTTTTGCAGAAGTTTCTCCTTTTGTGTTCTTCTATTACACAGCGCTGAGAAGGTTGTAAGGCACTGTAAGAAAATTGACTGATAAAATGGTATTATACTTTTGCTTATATAATCAGTTTTGTAAGAAAGGTTATGAGCAGTCTTTATCTTCAACATAGGATCTATTGAATTAATAAATGTAAAGAAAATAATACGATTATGTTTACTAGTTTATCTAAAGAATATAATTTTATAAGAAATTTCTTGATCACTTTGTTTACCATTGTATTGAAAAAATAGAAAATCACTTATTAACAATTATTTATAGACACAAGAAACAAAAATTTTATAAGTGTAGTATTCTAATTAAATTATTCTTAACAGATTGAAATTTTAATTGCACTTATAGTATATTTTAGTTTGTAAAGAAATTTTTGACTCTTTATTCGCTACTTTTTTCATTATGGCTGAATTTCTGTAAACTATTGTTTTCATAATATTACATAAAGAAGCATGAGTATTTCGATAATTTTGTAATAATGTACATATGGATGAAGTTTTTTTTAATTTTGATTATATTATAAAAATGCACAAATAATAATCTTTTAATAATTCTTTTTATAAATTTGCTCTCAAATAAAACTGAAAATTTAGTGATATAGTAAACAAAAAGTTTACGCAGCTTTTACGATTTGAATAGGACCATAACGTGAAGCTCTCTTGTATTTAAAATAATAAATTATTCATTTTTGTGTAAAATTTTAATTTTATATACGGAAAAATATTTATTACCATTTCTTACTTATTTTCTGTGTTTTTTTTTTAATATTTGAAATTATTTCCTTAAATGAAACTCTGTTCTCTCTTTTTCTTTCTGATTTTTCTGTTTATTATTTTTTAAATTGATATTCCTTTCTTTTTCTAAATCATAAAATGAGATGTTTAAAATAGAGACCACTTTACATAAGCTTTTGAACGACTTAGATCGCTATGAATTATATAAACTTAAAATTTATTAAATTAAAATTAAATCTTTTAAAGATTTTTCACATTATAAAGGATCATTTAAAACTTTATTATTAAAAATAGTTTTTTTAGGGAGAAAACATAATTTAATAATTTTAACATTCAATGATATAAATTTTTAATGAATAAATAAAATTTAAATTAAATATTTTAAATTAAATTTATATAAATTAGATACATAAATTTTAACGTTCAGTGTTTTATAAATATGAATTTTTTTTAATTAAATCTTTTCGAACATGAAATTAATGATATTTTATAGAATCGTATAATATGCTTCGAGAAATGAAAGACATTAAAAGAGAGAGCAAACATGTTTAGATCCTAGTATTAGTTTATGCGTACAAATAAATATTCTGGATTAAAAAATAATTGAATAGATCTATTTTGTTTATCTTTAAAAAGTAAATAATTATTTTACTAGCATATGACTCTAAAATAATAATAAGTAGGATTTCAAAACGAAATAAAATGCTGAAGAATACAACAGATTCTTTAAATTTCTTTAAAACACTTCGTATATTAAAATTAAGAAATAATGAAATACTTATTAACCACCCTTAGTATTTTCTATAACAAATGCAATAAAAAGTCTTTTTGGATTTCTTTTAAAAATTATTAATTGATAATCCATGCTATGAAACGAAATTGTTTAGAAAAAAAAAACACCCTCGAATCCAAATAAAATTTTTATTAACACTATAAATTACTTTATGAAATTTGATTCTTAAATTTTTCCATTTCTTGATCGAAATTTGATCGTTTAATAATACTTAAACTTCGTTTTATACTTTTGGCGTTTCAAAATATTTTTTAGAAGATTCTTTTGTTTAGTTTGTATTTTTCTTCATTCTTTTTACATTGGCTTTCGTGTTTTTGAATGCAAGAATAAATATAACAAAATTTATATATAAACAAAAAGAAATAAATAAAAATTAATTGCAACTTAGAAATAAAAAAAAATGTAAACGAGATTTTTTTAATAAGAACTTAAAATATGCATTGTTATAAATAAAAATTTATTTTTACTAAAAAAGATAAGAAAAAAACAGTTTCTAGTTTTTTTAAAATAACATGATTCGCTCCGTTTTGTTATTTATCAATTATAACTAAAATTTAAGTAATTTAATTTTATTAAAGACATGATGTAGTTTTGAAATTCGATATGTTTCTTATTTTCTGTTTTCAAATTTCGAAATTCTGTAATAATGTTAGTTTTTGATTTTATTTTCCTTATCGCATTATCTAAATTGAAACTTTCCGTAGGTTTTAAATTTTAGGAAATTTAATTAAAAACATAAATTTAATTAAAAATAAATTATAAATTAAAAATATAAATTAAAGAAAAAATATATCATAAAAGTAAAGCAAAGTTTAATTCATTAATTAATCTCTAAAACCAAATAGGAAAAATAATTTCTCATAAAAACAATTTAATTTCTACTAAAAACAAAATTATTAAATAAAAAAAATGTTTTTACGTCATATTATTTTCATATTAAAATGGAAATTCATTAAGCTTACGCGCGTGTTTATATGCCAAAATTAATTTATTTTTAATTACTTTTTTAAATTTATCTTCATTGAATTCTTTCCCGCGCTGCTGTGAAACGCAGATCTCTTTACTCGTGATTTTATGCGTGGATAATTAGAATTCAAACGCAAAAAAATGAAAATAAAATATTCATCTCTTTTTATTTCGAATATAAAATATTCACCAAGTTTTGCACTTTTTTCTCTAGTATTGCTTTTAATTAATACTTATTTTTGCGTTTAGATGTAATAATGGAACTTTAGTATATATCTCTTAAAATTAATCATTTTTAAGAATCCTCTAACGGTTATTCATATTTTTAGAATTAAATGCGAGATATTCTCAGAGGGTATTTAAAAGCCAACGAAACCATTTACCATGATGTTTTAAAATCATCAATGCATACTTTTTTGCTTTAACTACCACTATTTTAACAAGATATCAAATCAATTTCAAAACCATAACTGATTTTCTTAAAATGTGTGCAGCAAAAAAAATTAAAATACTTGGAATTCATTTGAGAGAAGAAATGTGAAATAAAACTATTAAAAATTATATTTACTTCCGATAATTTAAGTTTCTGTTATTTGTTATTAACTGAAACTTGATACTGTTCTTATGATTTCTATCCTAACGTTTCATTTTTATCCATATAAAAATATATCAACATGAAATCAACAATCAAGAAAAATGATGAAATGGTTGTGTATTTGGAGAATATCTAGTAGAACAAGATTCCACCATTCCTCAGAGGGCCATTTTAATGGTAAGCTATTAAACATGTCAAAATACTCATTACATTGCTCTTAATCTTAAGCATACCTCAGAGTAATCAATATTCATTTTGACCTGGTAGCCAGATTAGATGAATGAAATTTTGAAATTTCGAAGAAATGCGAAGAGAACATACTTCTAATGCATTGAACATTTGCTAAGAAATATATTTTTTTTTCGACTTTTTTTTTTTAAAAAAAATCTTGCTTTAAAATAGAAGCAGATGTGAGTTTCATACCTTTAAGAACTGAAAGGAAAGATAAAAAACAGCAGCAACAACAAAAAAAAGACAGGTTCGAATAAGTTCTCAAATATTGAATAAAAATCGACTATCATTCTTTCTTTTTACATTTTGACTACAATTTTAAATCAGTATTAATTCGTAGGTTTTCATAAATCATGGGTTTTAATAAATTTCTTTCAATTATATGAAATTAATTATTTTATATGAATTATATTTTATCAGTTTTCTTTCCCCTTAAAAACTAGGCGTATTTTGGCATGTACAGTATTTTTTTTTATTATGCTTGTTTTCCTGTTAAATTCTCTGCTAAGAAACAGATCTTTAATTGCCGAAATGCAATTAAAATAAAATAATAAATATAAATCTTTGAAAAGTTTTTAAATTTCCTAGAGATGGTACATCCCTTGTACGATTGATTCCAGATTTGAAACAGATTTACATTTTAAGTCTGTGAAAGAAATTTTATTCATTTAGCATTCTTCCTTTTTTAAGTTATCGTCTTAATTTATATTCGTAGAACCGGAGAGAGAAACTTCACCTGGAAAAATTTCGTTCAAAAAGTAATTGCAATCGCCAAATTTGGTGTAAAGACAATATACAAAATTTCATCTGCCTCTCTCAAGCGACTTTCAATCATCGTTTTTACAGACAGACATAATTCTAAAAAATGTGTTTTTCTTATTTAAACAAGTTTGAAATATTGAAATTTGTCAAAATCTCGAATAAAATTTTTTCACCGATTACAATACTTTTTATTTAAATTCGAGAAAGAAAAAAAATCTAGTGGTATTCTTTTGAAATTAAAAATTGCATTCAATGTAAGTTATTGTGCAGTTAATAGAAATTGCTCCGTTTTTAACGATAAATTACAATCATACAAGTAAAATTTGTGTGTGAATTTGAAATCAATAAGTATCCATCTTTATTTGGAACTTTGATTTTAACTATCGCCATTTCAGAGTAAGTAGATTATTTTTTCAAGATATCTACAACAATAAAAGAAACTCTAATACCATAATTAATAAAAGTAGAACCTTTTAATTTTATTTTGCTTAAGGAATCATTTTCACTTTTAAAATTGATTAAAATGTTAGGCTTTAATTTTATTCCGGGTGCAATGACATCTTGCACTTAAAAACAAAGAATTTTATAATGAGATAGAGATATTTTCACTTTTAATTGCATATCCAATTTCCATTTCTGCTTTAATAATCCGTTTAAGAAAGAATTTGCATACTTATAATCACAGCAAATTTTCTTAAAACCTGACATTTCTAGGAGTCAGAAAAGATGCGGGCTCATATATCTCCGTCATCGTCTGACCATGACTTACAGTTATGAGGTTTGTCCATGAGTAGTTTTAAAAATATGTATACATATATTAATTCTTTATAATGTGAATATTTCACTGTCTCAACATTGATTTTTGTGATGCTTGTATATGAAGGTAGTTATTTGCATTTGCGTACATCAGCAGTTTAGTGGATTAAAATAACTGCATGATATGCTACACTAAGGTTCTAATACATAAAATACTGCTTGTTGAATGCAGAACATGCTTATCAGTAATTATTTTGTGCCAAAAATATAGATAAAAGCATAATTTTACAGAAAATGTTAATTTCTTTCAAGACGTGTTCTTCAGAATAAGAAACATCACAATTCGATTTAATTTTCTTGTTTCATGACGAGAATGATTGATAAATTTCTTTTTATTCTAAAAGATTCAGTATTAAAATTAGTTGGTTAAAATTAATAAAATAACAGATTGAGCATGGAATTTCTAGAAATATTAGGCAAAAAAAAAAAAAGCATATTCATTTTACATATTGAAATACTACTGTATAGTAGTTTATTAAATGCAAATGTATAATGGCATTTTTATAAGATTATTGCTGTCAAATTTGACGCAGATATAATTTTGGGGATGGAATATGCATAATTTTTATAGCTTAATTTATAGTTAATAAATAATTCAGAGAAAGGTCTGAGTTTTTTAGGCAATAATTTGCAGAACTATTATTTGTAAAAATATTTTTTGCATCATTCTGAAATTGGAAACTTTGTTTTAAATGAAAATTATCTTATTGCCAAGTAATATTAACAGTTGAAATCTGGTGGCGTACGCGCTCTCTATGCAGAAGTCCGAGGTTCGATACTCGGGCTGGGAAAAGTCCATTTAGTCTTTTATCCTTTCAGTGGGTCGATAACTGAGGACCAAACATGCTTGATAACTAAATACTCGGGATTCCGTATTAGGCTAACCACCTAAGCGGGACATATGCCTTTTACCCCAGGGCCCTCGGTCAAGAAAACAGATATGGGCACTGTAGGCCTTGGCCCACATGGGCTGTCGTGCTACTGAGTTTATTTTAGTTTAATATTAATAGTTTTTTCCATTATAATGAGGGAAATCTAAAACATCTCTCTTCAAATTCTTAATATTTTAAGCAAGTCAAATGGACTTCGTAAGTGAGTTCCAAATAATATAAATCAGTATTCATTCGATCATATGCCAAGTTTAATTTAAGTAAAAGGAGAACTTATTAATTATATGGTAGTGTAATTATTTATTGAATTCATATATATTTAAGTTGCAGTAAAATTATGATATTAAATAGGTACAACAAAAAATCTGCCATTTAAAAATAATTGCTAGTTATTAATTGACTTCTTATTTATATTTAAGAAATAGTTCAAATTGTCAATTTGTAAAGTAATTGCATAATAATCTATTTAACTAAAATAATTTATTCTAAACTTCAGCAATAATTTCAAACAATAAGCACTTTGTTTTGATAAGAAATAAAATCAATTTATTTTGCTTTGTTACTGATTTATTATCAACTGACAATAGAGAAATTTTTATTTCCATTTCAACAAAAGATTTTTAAACAGTCTGTCGCCCAATAATTGAAATTAGAATTCCTTATTGTTCATGTGAAATAACCCGAAATCCTGTTGTCTAGAAGTCTGTCTGATGTCAGTAGTCTAGAATAAATTTCTCACCTGACATTATCGGAACTAAATTAAGTTGATGTTTGAGTTTGCAGAACAATTGTGCAAATCGCTTAAAGTTAGAGCAGCTTTGACATTTGTTTACCCTATAGTTAATGTAGAAAATAATTTATGTTCTTTGGTGATTTCACAAAGTGTTGAGTTACCATTTATTTCTAAAAGATATAAAAGTTTAAAAGACATGGATATTATTATTTAAATATAAAAATATATAAAATTTATATATTTTAATAAAATACCGTATAATATACCGTAAATATAAAATAATTTGGAACAAAATAAGATTCTAGATTTGATTTTGAATACTATTTAAAATGTAAAGATGTGTTTTTCTGTGTAAAATATGCATATTTTTACAAAGAATTTAATACTTAAAATGTATTTTATGAGTTTCTAGTCGCTGTATCCGTGATTCCACCTGCATTTATTTCTTCTCTATGTATGTAATAAAATGCAAATTGCATAAAAATTGTTTGTTTGGATTCTTATATGTTTACAATGTTTTGGTATCCTCTGCTCTAATTTGAATAATACTTAATTCATTTATATTAAAGATTTCAGGTAAACAAACCCTTTAATCTCACCAAGTGTATTGCCATATATCTAATGGTTACTTGATTTGCCGATCTAGAATTTAAAAAGAAAAAAAAATCTTAATTTTAATATTGACTAAACCGTGCAAGTGAAAGATATGATTAAATCTGTAACAATAATGATGAATGAATATCAATAATGTTGAATGTTTGTTGGCTTTCTTCAGATGGACTATTTAACCTAGGGCTACCTAACTTAGTGCATATGCATTTTGGAGTATATATATGCTAGGATTGATTTGAAAGGTTGTAAATCGATTATTTTTAATCGATTTGAATAAATATCTAGGAGAGATGATTTCTGAAATTTTTAATATAATTTAAAATTAAGTAAAGATGCCAAAAATTTTCAAAAATGTTTAAAGCGCAATATAATTTTTAACCCATTTCAAAATTAAGATTATTGTCTTTTTTTCTGATACTAATTTAATAGTCGAGTAAACTTTTTCCGAATTTTGGGTATTTTTTTAAAGATATTTTACGACTTGATGTTTAACATGGCCAAAATTGGTTCTCTGAAATTCAAACAGTTTTCAATTTTGTTTACAATGATGGATCGATTTAAATAATTTCCTTCAATAAATGAATGCAGAAGAAGAAAGATTCTTTGGATTATCTGAGCAGTTTACAAGACAGACAAATAGGTGAAGTTACAATATCGCGAAAATCAGATGGATGAATTGAAAATTTATGTTTTTAATTCATTTGAGACATCATAGGACTGGTCTCCCTTAGAAATTTTCATGTACTCAATGAACATTGTTTTAATGCTTGCTAATTTGGCAGAATCCTAGATATGAAAGTAAATATAAAAGCATTTTAATTATAATTAAATATAACCAATATCCCGACGAACCAGCTGGTCACCAAAGATGAAAACCTTTTATTTTAACCTGAAAGATAGGCATTTTTATAAATTATGCTTAAACTAATTTTGAAAAACTGAGAAAAATTAAAGAAATATTTGTATAAAATTGAATTTATACCACTGAAGATTTATTTTTTAAACTTTAAGATGTGGTAAAAATTAATTCTGTGCAATGAATCAATGAGAGGAAAAACTTCAAACTATGCTATTATCATTTTACTGTCTTTAGATAAGTTCAGAAACTTTTTAAGTAGGCAATTAATTTCTTCTGAACGCCAACAAACAATGTATGTCTATTTTTACTATTATGCTCGAATTCTATAAAGGGATGTAGAATTATATTGTTCCAATAATAAATACACGGAAATTAGATTATATGCATTTAAAAAGAGATAGATATATAGAGAGAGATTAATTAAAAATTTTATGGCCATTGAAGTTTTAAAGACTTATTTCTTTTACAAATTAGATGCCATCGGAATTTATATGGAGTTTTAACATGATTTTTATCGTTTTGATTTAATATATGAATATGATGCAACAAATAAAATCCAAACATATTCAAGATGTACTACGCTGCAGCCAATTGTTTCTAAGTCTATATTGTTATCTTTTCGTGAGTAGACATAATTAGATAACAAAAAGAACCGGTATTACGTCTCAAAATTATGTAATTATGAAGATTCAATGCAAGAAAAGAAAGGATTCACGATAGATAGCACCAGACACTACAAAACCCAACAAACGACAACAACAGTTAGCATCTCTGAAAATTTCCATCTCTAGCAATTAACACAGTGCAGGTCAGGAAGCTTCAGATTCACCTACTTCCAGGAATATAGGCAATCCCTAGCTCTGCGTCTTAGAATATGGCTGTTTCGCTCCTCGCAGAATAACTGCATACATCTGCCCACAGTGCACTTTCAGCAATTATGGGTCGTGATATAAACCAGCACGTGGGAGGAAGGTAGTTGTCTGTCAGAAATAAGGTTTAAATAAGTGGCAACAGCTTCTCTTCTTCTTACTCTAGAGGAATGAAAATAGACAGTGAAAATTATAGAGAAGAATAAATTTAAGACAGGTAAAGATACTGTATATATCCCTATTGGAACAACTGAACTCTTTAAAAGAATATCCCAGAAGGGTGCATTTTAGGAGCATTTGAGAGATCAACTCACTGAATCGCAGGTATGAACACCGACAAGGTAAAATTTTTATTAGGAATTGAGATTTCTGCAATTCTTTCGTCTAACTGACTAAACTAATTGTGGGTAAATTTCCTTTTAAATTTGGCAGTGAGAATTGGAATTACATTTTTAAATAAGAATAAATTGTGATCTCGCAGACGGAATAATACTGAATAAAATTTAACTGAGCAGGGTTTTATAACCGCTCCTTAAAAATTTTTAAAAATTACATTCTTTTATGATCGTGCTTTGTGTTTAAATATCTTAAAAGGATCCTAGTTTTGAACTTTTCATTCAATTTAACTTTGTCACCACTATTGTATACGTAAAGAAACCAACTAAGTCGGTTATTAATTCACTCTTGTTTCTCTTTCTGATCACCGTTCATTCATTAACTGGCGAATACACTTTCTGATTCTCTTGGGAAAGTTGATCCATATTCATACATAATTTCCCTAGGGAAATCGTATGAAAAATTTTATGATTTTGTATGATGATTTTTTTTACTAACGGAAGAAATCTTTATAGATTCTTTATGAAAGTTCGTTGTAAAAAGTAATAAAATACTTACACCACATGATATGACATTTAAGACAATGAAATTATCTTCAAAATTAACTTATTAGCTCAAAGTCAATGATCACTCAATACTTTTCTAATTTCATTACGAGTATAAAAATTTTTTCATTTGAGGCAGCATAATTGTTTGGAGAGAAGTTCTGTAGATACGAATCAATAGATATGTAGATATATAGAAATAACGTTAGATTTTAGAAAATATCCAAGGAAATGCATCATTGCTAAGAAAAAAAAATACTTGAGATACAAAAAAAAAAAAGGACAATAAAAATACTTAGGACACATGATTTGATATTTAAGACAATAAAATTGTCTTCAAAAATCAATTATTATGCCAAAGTCGATGAGCGCTCAATACTTTTCTAATTCCATTGTTGAGATTCTTTGAATTTGAGGCAACATAATTGCTTCGGGAGAAGTCTGTAGATAAGAATCAATAGATATGTAGATATATAGAAAATAACGTTAGATTTTAAAGAAATATTCAGGGAAATGCATCATTCCTAACACAAAATTACATAAGATATAAGAAGAAGTAGGAAAAAAAATAAATAAAGCCCACCCTAACTCCTCAAAGTTTCTCAATCAATCATTTTTGGAAAATTTTCTTCAATACCACCTGCTTCTGAGGTAAAAAAGATTTCCCTCTTTATCTCTAAAATGTGTTTTATAAATTCCTACTTCAGAAACCGGGGTGGAATACATCTACCGCATAAAAAATGATCACAGAGCCCGAAAAAAATATATCGGTATTTTTTCCCCTTTTTTTTAGATAACGTTAACACAGTGATTCTCAAGTTGTGATAGATTGTAAAATTCTTGCTATCTGTCAGAAAGAAAAAAAATATTTTAGCATGATAATTATTTTTGAAGAAATCGTTTATTCTGCGCACATTTTGAGGTGTACTTTATTTTGTGTGGGGTATAGAAATATCTTAATTCACTACTGGATATTACTTTCGATATATCGATTATAATAATTTTTTTTGGCTTTATAACAGCCTAAAAATGTGTATTCATTGTATTTAATATTAATAAATGTATAATAATGAAGTTTTGTTGATTTTAATATAAGTAGACTTTGAAAGTCGATATAAACAGGATTTTTTTCATCGCAATCTTCAAATAGCTTACATAATACAGTCTCTACAAGAAATTAGCAAGAATTTGACCAATCAATATTGCGAATTGTTTTACTGAGTCTCATGGGGTTAAATAGATATAAATTGTATTTTTAGACTTATTGATTTAATTTTCTATGCTTTTTATAAATAATAACCTGGATTATTATAATTTATTTCTTTATTTGTGTATTTTTAAACTTATTCTTGGACTTAATTTTTGACTTTTTATTAAACTGTTAGTTTTTTATTCATCTGATGGACTTTATAGATAGAAGTCATTGAATAAGGAAACATGTTCTCACAATGATGGTG
>JAPMOR010081177.1:140852-181360 GCA_026543865.1 Argiope aurantia | reverse complement strand
AGAGAAAAATATAAATAAACAAATGAAAAAATAAGTAAATAAATGGAAAAAAATAAACAGAAAAATGAATATAGACAATGGCATAGTCTAAGGTAGAGTCCATGATCAGGAACAAGAATAATTGCTACGGAAATTTAATTTCTCTATATCCAAACAAATCCTGCATTTTTTTAACAGCCTTGTAAAGAAATTCGTTTACGAAATCTCTATTACGCATCAGTGCTATAAATTCGCCTTGCAAATAATTCTAAAAACGAATTATAGCTATCTTACCAAGCTGAATTTAATACTTAATATTTTCGATTCATAGCTCAATTTCAAAAAAATTTCTCATCTACGCTTTCAACCAAATCAGAACATTTCTTTCTCCTTTTCAACAAAAATCTTCGGATCTCTCGACGGTTTCCAAATAAAGCTTAGTCTGCATCTCTTCGGATGCACTGAATGTATTATCTCATGAGATTTGGGATTCCTAATTTGGTTTTCCTTTTAAATGTGATTGAATAAAGAACTCGCAACCTGAAAAAAGTTTTGGAATAGGGCATTTATAAAATGAGATGAATTTACTTTCCAAATTGAATTATACTCTTTACAATAAATAAGTCTGAAAGTTTTATTAAGAAACTCGTTTTACTTAAACGATTCGTAGGGATGAGGGAAATTCATTCAGGTTATTTATTTCGATTAATTCCATCTGAATGTAGATCTTTAGTTCCTGCCGAAGTTCAGTTCTTGGTTGTTATCCACCAAAGGGTATGCAGATTATAAATTTTATTTCCTTCCAATTTATTTTTCCGTCTGAGGAAACCTTAGCAAACGGAGTCGCTTCCCAAACAATTATGCTTATAACATTTTACTGAATATAATTGATTCCATGCTGTGGGAAAAATAGAAATTGAATTGAACCCTTCATTTTAAGTATCTGCCTTCGATAAAGATAACAGAAAATATTTATAAAAAGCAGTCATTTTTATAATTAAAGCTATGCATTCAGCCATAAGATTTTATATATTAGAGTAAAACCTCGTTAAGTCGTCAGTCAAGGGACCAAACATTTTTATGACTTAAACGCAGAAGGAATTTTTGAGGGAAAAAAATTGAAATATTTTCCTGAATTACAGTAGAATTCGGTGGCAAAAATAAAATTTTCAGAAATCAGTGCATGCAAATGAATGAGAGAAACAAAACCACTTTTTAATAATTACCACATTTTATTTTATTTTAATTACTTCGGTACATTAAAATAAATTAACAATGTTGATTGATGAAGGTGTTGAAAACTAGAAATATCTTTCTTTTAAAATATATTTAAACTGTTAAGAATTGTCGAATTTTCTCAAGGTTTTCTGACTTGTTTTCTATATTCTAGATGTTAATAAAATGGTCAAGACTAGTATTGAGACAGAGTCGTAGCGAGAAGTATGCTTTGAATGACCAGCAACGAGTATTTTACACGTGCGTAGAGAAATTCCAAGAACCCAAGTATCCGCAAAGTGAGAGTTATATGGAAAAGAAAGCTTCACAAAAATAGGGACCTGCAGATCTTTTGCTGAAGTGACATGCGTAATTGAAAGATCCACTAAAGGACTTGGCTTTCTTAAAGTGAAGGGGTGGCACTGGAAATACAGCATGAAAGCATGCAAAATGGAGAAGATGCCTTTGGCCATTTTTTAGAGTGGCAAAATATCCGGAGTAGAATCAAATTTGAAAACAGTTAAATGAGGGTCATTTTGCATTAATGTATTAAACCATGCAAGACCTAAAGGAAAATTACGATTTAAACAGGGTGACGACTTATTGAGATTTTGTTATATAAGAAAAACGGATTACTATATTATTTCGTTACATACAAGTTATTTTTAATCGCACTATTTATTTTGAATCACATCTCTCTGCCACCGAACTGTTTTAATTCTACGTCGCATAAATATAATTAAACAAAATATATTTGTTTCTGTTCACAATCAATCTTCAGTTAGTGTGATATTGTGCATTAAATGTTTTCAGTTTGTTTTGGTACGGAAGGCTGGAGTGTAATGCATCCTTCATGTTATCGATTTGTTAGAGGGTGGGAGCAGTTCTTCAATTTAAGGTTCTTAATCTCTGGATATTGCAATTGGATGGAAGAAAACTGGCTTAGCAACATCATTACATAGTAAGATGGTTACACTTGATAAATTCAAAAATGCTGAACATGTATTAAAACTAACATAATCTATCTATCTAAGCCGAATATGTGTGTGTTTGTGTGTGCGCGCGCGCGTGTGTGTGTATATGTGCGTGTGTTGGCACTCTAGAGGCCAGTTTATTTGACTTACAGTTACCAAATTTGGCACATGTATACCTTATAAAAAATGTGCTGCTTGTGAGATTTTTGTAAAAATTTTTAACCAAAATTTTAATAAAAAAATAATTAAAATTTTGACGTTTCCCCGCTATAATTTCGGAATATATTACATCAAAAATTGACATTATATTGAAATTTGTAAAACAGTCTTTTCAATGATACTAATATTTTAACTTATAAATTAAATTTCTATTTTTAATAAATTTTTTAAAAAATCAAATTTAAACTGTATGAGTACGTTACGTGTCACTGAGAAAAAATTAACTTTTATAAATGTGTTGCCATCACATTGACAAGTTTAAATTAAAATATAAGCTAAATATTACTGCAAATTAAACTATTAAATATATATAAGTATAATTTTCAGCACGTGTCTGTATTAAATGAAATAAATATAAAATATTATATTTTCTAAAGAGTTAAATGCAAGGAAAATTTTTGTACGAAATTTTATAATATCAGTATTACTAATTCATTAAAACAGCTTTATTAAAGACAAATAGGTTTCAATATATACTAGATGCCCACTCTATCAAGGCCCAACAGTAGTATGTAAACCTTTTGTAATGGACATACATCGGCTAACAAAATAACCTAAATGAAATAAATAATTATATTTTATGTAATTTGAGACAATAAATGCTCTGATGAATTAAGAATATTAAAATTTTATATATATTCTCTGCCCTATGAATAATACTTAGCGAAATATTCTTGAAACGCTAATATTTAAAATAAAAAGAGTTACACTCTAATCAATTCAATCAATCAATCACTACAACTTACCGATTTTGGAAAAGTTCAATATCACTATTCTATAAAAACAGGTGATTTTAGACCACTTCATC
This sequence comes from Argiope aurantia, assembly GCA_026543865.1. Classification (NCBI taxonomy): domain Eukaryota; kingdom Metazoa; phylum Arthropoda; class Arachnida; order Araneae; family Araneidae; genus Argiope; species Argiope aurantia. The sequence goes on along the minus strand of JAPMOR010081177.1, from coordinate 178,165 downwards.
GACCATCTCAAACAAGCCAATTATTTCCCAGGGTTTCTCAAGAGGGATTGGCTTAGATTATAAAAATGTTGATTGTTCTAAAACTGAAAAATTGAAAACCCTAATAAATCGACCAGATTTGATCGCAGACATAGAAACGTTTGTTTATTGGTTTAAAAGGTGGAGGATTTTGCAGAATAGTCAAAAATATTTTGCAGAATATGATTCCTTAGGAGCATACGGATGTCTAAAATTTAAACTTCATACTTTTTAAAGTATATTTATAGACCGAAAAAAAATGAAAAATTATTGAAATCGCTTAAACATTTTTGAAAATAAAACTAAAAACTTAATTTTGCGATGAATCCGTGAAATTTGTTGAATGACTCTATGAGATATACATTATGAAAATTATTATATAATGTGCATAATACTTTTCAATTCTGCTTTCATTTCTCCTTTTTTTTCTGTTTCAAAAAAGAGGACGTGCTTGGTTTCAGTAAAAAGAGTCTAATTGCAGTTCAATCCTTTCTCCTTTAATTTAAAAGTGAATTTTAAGAGCGCGGATAGGGGGAAAGGCAATGAAGAGAGGGAGCGGCCTGCCTAATAGCAGGAGTGAACTATAAAATGTGAAGCTGAAAATATTTTGCTGAAAAACCTATTGTGAGCTCAAGTTATATAAAATATTTAATTGAAAGTTTTAGCGAGCATTTATATTGACGAACTGGTCGGTCGCCAAAGGCAGCTAGTAAATAAATAAAAGAAAGAAAAAGATTAAGGGAAGTATTTTGCACAATAAAATAATCGGTAAAAATCTGTTCACAGAATCATGCTGGTGTTGTAAGCTATAGGGAGTGATCTAATCGCCGATGAGTTGAAGCTGTTTAATGATACTCTTCCGATTGTCGTTGTTATCTATTTTTTCTGGGGAAAAACTGGTTGATGTCGTTCTATGGAAAGCATCTTCTGATATAGAGTAGGAGATCTTTCCTTATACCATTATTTCGTAATCACAGTATAAAACTTATTTGTCTCACAATCTAATTTTGAAGTCTTTTTATTGTATTCCAAGCTAAAGCATTTGCGATCAAATCACATACTTCAATATGACATGATTAAAACTTATGAGACGCTCTATGTTTAATCCAGAAGGTTATCTAATAAATAATTGCATTAGAAACTAATCAGCTATAGTAAGTGTATTATTTATGTCATTGTATAGGTTGATTAAACATAGACCCCGTAGCTCTGCCATTAGACAGCTGTTTTATAATATTAGTTGAAATGTGCATACAACGCAATTTTGTATTTATGATTCTACTACATATTAGCATATAAGTTATTCTTCCATCCAAATGTACGCAGAATGGAATATTGTAGATCATCCGAGATGTTTTGATGAATATTATAAACTTCCAGCGCAAAGAGGCTTCCATTACATGAATATTACAAGAATCGAATAATGCATTATTTGCTTTACAAAGCATAATACATAGTAATTGTTTCACAATGATTCATTAACATATAAGATCATAGCCCTTGGCATCGTCCGCTAATGAATTCCATCTAAGCATCTAATTGTAAACTATTGTTTAAATTTCATAAATTATGCCATAATGTAAACTATAAAATTCATCCATAACTTGGAAAATTGAATTAGATGATCGATTCACAGATTTTGATTTAAACCCTCTGAATTCGCAGATCAAATCGATGAATATTTAAAATATGCAAATAAATGAATGTATTAAGTAATTTAATACAAAAATCATTTAAAAACACTGCAATATTCCATATGCCCTGATATTATTATAGATATTAAAATAATAATAAATGTTCCAAATTTGATGTGTCGTCTAATTAGGAAGTTAATTAAAATTTTCGGTCAAGGAGTTAAGCCCCATCACTGAACGAAGCAATATCGACAGAATTTGTTGTGTCTGACTGCTATCTTTAAAATAAATCGTCCATAAATCTGGTAGAATCACCGAACTGACATCCTTTTCGAGGCTGCTGGCCACCATCTACAAGGGGGTCAATCTCTTCATCTTCCGGTATATCTATCAACATATTAAAAGTCAAAGGGCTCATGGCAAAATAATAAGATTTTACAAAAAAAAAAATATGTATCATTTTAAAGTAAGAAAGAAATGAATTAGTATGATTTATTCCATAATTTGTTATAATTTTATTCATACTAAATTCGGGAATGTCTCATTGGTAAGCTAAATCGTTAAGAGGAATATGGATATTTTGATGTTTTATTTGTATTTTACGAACAGGAATTGCCGGTTAAAACTTTTGGATGTATCCATATAATAACTGGAAATTGGAATAAATAACTAATCATAATGTTTTAAACTTTTTTAAATGTAGCTGCATTAGATTTACAAAAATGATTCTAATCGCAAAATGAGATATTTTCAGCATGCAATTCCATTTAATTCAAAAGCGTCTAACTAAATCAAAATTTTTTGCATTATAATTAGCCTACAAGGATAGGACCTAAAGTTTATTAATAAAAGTATTTGTATTCAAAATTAGCGAGTTTTTGTTTTGGTTTAATGTGATTCTAATACTCAAGGCAAATTAATCAAACTATATTTAGATATCAAATTTTGTCAAAATGTTGTTGAGTGTCACTTATTTTACCGAATCGTTTTTTCTCGATTTTAAGTTCTGAATAACTGCATTCAAGGAATGAGGAAACAACATTATTGTACAATCATAAAACTTATTACAGCAATTAATATTTTCAAATATTTATTAATATAAATCAAATATTTTCAATCAATTGTTATTTGTTAAATTGTGTAATTTTGCGTATATTATGATGATATACCTTACATTTTCCTTTATGCTCACAAAAGAAAAATGTTACATTTGATTATTAGCCATAATTTTTGGATAAAAACTTTAATAAGAGATGGTTTCGGTCACTGACATGAATTTCGTTTTTGGATTGCATCAGTCAGTTTCGGGCGCTTGGTTTGTTTTTGAGAGTAGGTTGGCTTTCAAAAAGAAATGCCGTGATTTATTTTATACGGGAGGTCATATATATAGTATGTTTGACTGTTTATTACTGCTTAAGCCAATGTCATAAAAATATTTGCAGGATTTACAACGCAAATAAAAGTCCTATTCAGAAAAAGATCCCAAAAGTATAATTGAAAGCATCGCGAATAAATGAATTCGAATAACAAACAAGGAAAAATTATCCAGGACAACGCAATTTGATTCTTTTTATTTTCGCCCGAGAAACTTCTGAGTTAACAAATATTTAAATCTTTGTAAATGTTCTGTAAACTGCTCACATACATACAAAAGAAACGATGTCCGCGAAACATATTCTAATCTTTTTTTTTGTTTTGTTTAGTTTTTAAATGAAATCCGTAAAAGCTGCACTTTTTTTCTGTTATTACAACATTTATTCATTTTTCGCTAAAAGCCTCATTGTTGCTGCAAATAGATCCGTGTTCGTTTAAGCATATTATTATTGCTATCGACTTTCCAGCTGAGTAGAAGCAAAAAAAAAATGTTACAAAAACATGATTGGTTTTCGAAAGAGTGAGTAACAGAACGCCTTCGGAATATCAAATCAACGATTGATTAAAGAACAAATATTAAATATAAGGTATTAATACCTCATTTCTGTATATGACAGAAACCAAATATAACCAAATAATATATGTATACAAAATAATATATAATATATAATAAAAACCAAAATCAAAGCAAATCATATAATATCCAATTTGCAAATTCACTTTATATCACCACAATTTTGGTTTTTTAAACATATTTGCTCTTCTCGCATTTTTTTATATTCTCGTAAAATAATATCTTGACAACAAAATAAATCATATTTTTTTAATTAATTTTGTAGTAAAGAGGGAAAAAACGTTTTAAGTTATTTGATTTAAATTGGTTGAAATTAATTATACTTTTCGTCTTCAAACAATACTAGGGATATTTTCTAATGCACCTCATCATTTTGATCTGTTATCAGATTAGCAGAATGAATTTTGTTTAATTCTTCAAAGTCACACCAGGTGGATGATATATAACACTGAACATATGTGCAATACAAAATGCAAAGTAGCACTGTTCGTTCTCGGATTCCAAAACCGAGTTGAGTATGCGTTAAGTTGCGTTTATTTAGTCAAAATAAGGGTGAGAATAAAGACGGAAAGAGGAGATTTTTAGATTTAACAATAATGTGAATTCGGATTATATGCGAAATTAAGAGGCGAAAAAACAGTGTATAATCCTTAATATTATCGGAAAAAAGATCATATTTTACAATAAAATACTTTATACCAATTTTTATTAACTGTAAGGGACCCTACACATTAAATTATGATAAATTTATGTTCTTACAATTCGCTAATTCACTTTTTTACAAGATATTTTTTTTAATGTTAAAACGCTTCTTTTATCTGTTCAATAAATGTGCAAGTTTATATAAGAATAAAAAAAGTATTGTCAAATATGATAGGGTACTTACATACACAAAGATAAAAAAAAACAATGCAAAAGTATCTAATGGGGCAGAAATCAAGATAAAAGAGCTACGAAGAACTTTGGAAATACACTCGTCCTTCCATGTTCTCACCCTTAGGGAGGTAGAATCATCGAAAAAAAGATAGTTTCGAGTTACTGAAACGTGCAATATATACTTTCACCTATTGTATATACAATGTGAATCTTCGGTGGTATTGGGATGCGAATATTTAACTCCCTGATCCTGAAACAGAATTTATAGCAAGGTGTCATGATCTGTATTATAGTTCATGTACATGGTCCTTTTGACTGTACCCCATGGATTTAAGTATTATTTTCTTTATGAGGAATAAATTCAGTCACAACGGATGTATCCAATTAACAAGATAAAAAACAATCTGAATAGTTATTAATGGATAAGTAAATGTATTGCTAGTAAAAGAATTGAAATCCAGATAACTAAACACAAATAACCTTGACTTGTTACTTCTTTGTTCAATTCTTATGCAAATTATAAAATTCTACTGGTACAGAATATGAATCAATTGTAAAGAAATACGCAAAATAAAACTTTGAACAATCCCAAACAATTATCCAAAATTAAAGGATTATTAATAAAAAAATTATTTGTTTCAGGTAATACAATTTAATTTGATACAATAGTTGAAACAAATATTTTGGAAACATATAAATAAAGACAGTAAAGAAAATAATTTTGTATAAAATGACAACAGAAAAAGCAGTGTGATGCAAAATTTTTACAAATCAGTTTCTTTTAATGAAACTCCACGAATGCATCATACGCATTTATAAGAAATGTCTTTTTTCATGTTGATAATGAGGTTATTCAAACAAACGCAAGCATAAATATGAATTAAAATCACCAAATAGTTATTGTTGATTTCTTCAATATTTTCTCCCCCGATAGTGCGCTTAAATGTTTCTCTGTTGTTTAAAACACGCGGAATTACCCCTAATTACTTCTTCTCGATTCTTTAAATTTAAAACTAAATGTTTGAATTTCGTTCTTCTTCTTTTATTGAATAAATAGTCGTGTTCTTTTTCACGTTCTATAGTTTATAACCCCATGATGATATTTTCTTTCTTCATGAATACATGAGTTTATAGTATTTGTCATGAAATAAATGTTTGGTTCCCTTGTTTAAAACTTTAAACAACTTGAACATACATAGTTTTGTGAAGCAAACAGGAGTTAATTGTGAGTTAGATATGTACATTTCAGAAGCCCTGCTGAACTTCAGATTTATAAATGTTTAAAAACTTTATTTCAAATTTTGTTATTATTCAAAAGATATAAGTTGGATTGGAATACAAAAACGTTAAAAGATTAATAAATATGGAAGTTTTAAGAAACGGGTTTAAAACGTCAAATACTAAATTTTATTACTTTGTATCATGAAAAAATAATTAATGGTAAAAAGTTATTTTATCTCATGGCAGAAAATTAAAATTTCTTTTAAAATTTGATCTTGTAAAATTTAAACATTATTTAATTCCTGTATAATAATTCTGAGTAAGCGCATAAAATAAAAGACAACATTTACGTGGATATTATATGGAAACTTATATAAAAATTCAATTATTTCCGATTTTTAAAAAAATTTACCAATATATTATTTTTTAACAATACTATTGATTCAAAATCAAAGGGTACAAGGCGAGAGCTTCGGTCACTCGATTTTTTCCTGAAACTAAAGAACATTGGGTATATGCTGCCACAATTCGAAACAGCTACATCAAATATAAACGGTTATAACTTCCTTGCAAATCGTGAAAGAAAGGAAAAAAAATCACAAAAAGACGACAGCTAAATATTTGCTTATGTATGTAATAATTGCTGAAAGTTACTCTCATTGGTCAATTTCAAAGTAGTATCCACTCGCCAAACGAACCTTCAATTTATTTATGAGGCATTAAGATAAAGTGTATGACAAATCCCATATTCCCCAGTTGGAAAAAGATTGCTCTTCTTTAAATTAAAATTTTCATTGAATGAACGAAAAGCGTAATGATACTCTCCCTTTTCTTGATGGTTTTTTTTGTTGAAAACAATATAGAATACTTGATTAGTTAGTGAGGAAAATAATGAAATAATTAGGAGCATAGTGCAATGAAAACGAAAAAAATTCTTTCTTATGTATTTTCCTTATACTTATTTGCACTTTTTATACAAACATCAAAATTTAATTTATAAAACATATCTTCATTTCCATACAGTGTAATTAATATATTTATAAACTAAAATTTTTAATAAAATGCAAAGAAACGATTTATACAAAAAATTAAAATTAATATTTATTTTGGGTAAATAAATTAGAATATTGCGTAAGCAATTAGAAAATGTGTTTTCATATCACAAAAAAATCAACATTGAAGGATGGAATTAAAAGAATTAATTAATATTCAGGATAATAAATAGTTTTGGTGACATTTATAAATATTTGAAAGTTAAGGGAGAAAAAAGACAATTTCTTGTATTAAGTAAAATCTCATTAGACGATATAAGATTATTTTTTCTTAAATTACGCTTAACAGAAGAGAAAAATGAAACTTTCCATCGTATTTGCATAATGAAAATATATTTTTCATAAATAGTTTTAAATAAGAAATTAAACCTTTGGTATAAAAATGGTATAAATTAATTTGAATAATTTTTTCTGAAATGCAAAATAGATTATTTATAAAAGTGACATCTTACAGTAAATATATTCGTGTATCCCTCTTTGGTGTAATGCAGAGTCAATTTATGACACCAATATTTTGAATAAAAAACACTTCAAATTCACAAGACGATATTTGTTTTCTTCTGAAGAAAAGATGCAGAACGTTATTCATTTTGCAGGAGATCAAAGAGACCGATTCATTTTCGGATGCTATCAGTGAAAAAAAAAGATTCTTCGGAGATTTGGAAAAGATGCTGGTGACAGAAAAGAGAGTAATTAATTTAAATGTTTCAACCTCAAATTATTTTTATCCCCTAGTATTTATCAACTTTCTGAATGATTTCTTTGTTTAAAAAGAAATTAAATGGAATTGTAAACATTTAATATAACATATTTAGATGAAATAATTCTAATTTATTTTGTGTGAATAAAAATTTTGTGCTTGAAGATTTGACACATATAAATTATGGTTTTTTCAAAAACAATCATAAATTAGATTATAATAAATAATTAACGCCTTTTAACATTTTTGTTAGTCTAATTAGAATATTAGGTTCTAATTTTTTGCTGTGTGGCATGACTCAAGCGTTGAACCCAATTAATCTGAACATCGATGTTAAATAACATTTTATTATTCAATACGGCATTAATGATCTGTCATTAATGATATTATTTTTGAAATTAAACCTTCCTATGAAGAAGGCGGTGGGAAAATGTTTCAATACTTTACATTAAAACTATTAACAAATGCAAAAAATTAGATGATTTTCCATTTTATATTTGATAATTCTTAATAATTTATATGCAAGTAACGATTAAGAAATTAAATAATCCATACTTATACAAAGATTAATGTGTGTGTGTGTTGGCGCTTCACAGGCCAGACCGTTTGATCTACAGTTATGAAGTTTGGTACATGTATACCTTGGAGGTTGGGAATGTGCACCTGGGGTCCCATTTTTTGAATTTTTAATTAGAATTTTAATTATTAATTAAAAACTAACTTTCCAGCCAAAAAATTCTTCTCATTTTCCCTCCGACAAATCAGTAAGGCTTCAGTTTTTTTTCCCACACTAATGAGGCTAGGCTTAATATTTTTCGGCCGATTATTTCAAACGATTCTGTTTATTTTCTTAATGTTTGATGCATTTAAAATTAAACATTCTCAATGAATCGATCTTTCAGATTCATTCTGAAGTACTTTTGAATTAGAATAAAGCACAATAAAGGAAATTAAAAATTTCTAATCTGCATAGCGTTGCCCCAACTCGCGTAGAAAAATTCTCGCATTTGCGTTACCGTAACTGTCACGAATGCGCATTGAGTTCTGATTGTTTACAACTATAATTAATTTAAATTATTTTTAGGTTAGTTGTATGCTTTTGTAATTAAATTGTATTTATGTTAGTTATATATTTTTTTTGTATCTGCTTATAGTTTTAAGAACATCGTTTTTTAAATAGTTTTTTTAACCTTTTTTCAACCGATTATTTTAAACGATTCTTTTTATTTTCTTAGTGTTTGATGCATTTAAAAGGAGACATTGTTAATTAATCGATCTGTTCATGATGAATCGGAGAAAATTTTGTTGACAAATTCTTGAGATATTACATAAATTAAGAAAGATATTCTTTAGTGCCTATAAAGTTTAAACGCTCAGTGACTCTGTTTTCAGTAATCTTATTATAAAAAATGCTTTGTTTCAGTTAAAAATATTATTATATTAATTGCTGATTAATCCTTTCCACTTTAATTTAAGGCATAATTTCTACAGGAGCTAACAGAAAATTAGAGAGATACATATTACGTTATGACTGAAGGCCTTCATAATATTATGAGTGAATTATATGACTATCAAAATGTGAAGTTTTGAAATATTTTGATGAAGAATCTATTACAGTAGGAATTCATAAAATATTTAAATATTAAAATTTTAACGAACATTAAGATTGGCGAACTGGCTGGTCGCCTAAGGCTGCTAGTATGAAATAAAATTTAATTATCAATGATATATTTGGTACAGAATATTTCATTACATGTAATTATGTATGGAGTATAAATTAGATGAAATATTGAGTGCAAAATTTTAGAATAATTTTCTCTATGAGGAGATCCGCATAGTTATTATTTTAATATTTGCGAACGATTAATGATTACCATATAAATAAAAATACAACATAGAAGAGTTGTTCGTCCTTTCACATTTTGTGTTAAACCATTTAATAAATACAATGGTCTAGATTGGTCAAATCTAGAATAAGCATCCTTTGACTGTTTGGATCTAAATCTTTAACTATACTTATCTAAATATGTAATCAAGATCATTTCACGAAATTCAAACATTTAGCATGCAGTATTTTTGAGTCTTTGTATTTAATACAAGAATAGTTGTTAAAAGATAACCAATTCTTTGAAGGATTCGGTTCCAAATCTGATACATATTTACCAAACTTATGATAGAAGTGTATGCCGATTTTAATTCCTCAAACTCTGCGTTTTTAAAATGTAATTTTTTCACACAATCAAAGATAACATTTACAGTATTTAAAATTGAGAATCAAATATACTACAGAAGATATGCCGCGAGATATACAAATTCCACTTTAAAATTTTGAGTATTAAGGAAAATTGTACTAAAGATTTTAAATTTGACGATTTTATAATATCCTTAGAGTTGTTTGATAATATCCTTTCGCTTCTCTATGATAATTACAAGTCTCATGCATTATTATTAATTCAGTCAAATCAACGCCCAGATCCTTCCGCTGTTTATTTCTGCTATTATCTTATTTCTGAAAGTTTTGTGGATTTCTATATTTATTCACAGGTTTAAAAAAAATCAGTGTTATTTATTTATCACAGAATTTCCTGTGCTAAGAGAAATAAGTATTACATTTATTATAATACTAGCCCCCTTTGGCGACCAGCTGGTCCGCCAATCTTCATGTTCGTTAAAATTTTAATAATTAAATTTATTATGCAACTCCTATTTTAATAGCTACTTCATCAAAAATATTTTAATGCTTCAAATTTTGATAGTCATATAAATTTATTCATAATATTTTTAAGGTCTTCAGCCATAAAGTAGTATGTATCTTTCTAACTTTCTGCTAACTTCTGTAAAAGTGCAAATTATTACACTGCAATTCATATAAAAACATTATTTTACTGGTATAAAGCATTTTTTTAAATATGAGTACTGAGTATTAAAACCTCACGTGCACTAAAGAATTTCTTTCTTAATTTATGTAATATCTCAAGAAATTTCAGCAAATTTTTCTCAGATTCATCATGATTATTAATTAGATCGATTAATCGATTAATTAACAATATTTAATTTTAAATGCACCAAGCACTAAGAAAATAAATAGAATCGTTTGAAACAATCGGTCGAAAACATGTTAAATTTAACCACGTTAGCGTGGGGGAAAAAACTACTTAAAACTATAAGCATATACGAAAAATATATAACTAACATAAATACAATTTAATTACAAAAGCACACAACTAACCTAAAAACAATTTATTTACAGTGTGTGCCTGAAATAAAACAAAACAGCAAACCATTTATTATTTACCAACGGGTTCTAAAACCCTCCGCGCTTTTGCGCATGCATTAGGATGGGTTTAATGCGTCAAAATAGGGATGTGCAAAGATGAAAGGATGAGATATTTACGTTTAACAATAAAGTAAACTCAGATTATTCATGGACTGAATTAAAATAAAATAACACGGTCAGAGAAATCACGACACTCACATGTATGTAAAAATAAATCGAGCGAAAAAGTATCTAATACAGCAGATATCAAGGTCAAAGAATGGCGAGGAATTCCGGAAATGCGCTCATCTTTCCGTGTTTCACCTCTTAGTGAAATAGAATCGTCGAAAAGTGGTCGTCTTAGGATACTGAAGCGAACAGTAATCAAAATCATGTCCGTATTCGTTGAAAATACAGTTGTCAACAAGTAGAACACATTGCCAATAGTGAATTTTCTTGGCCAATTATGGTAACGCAAATGCGTGAATTTTCTACGTCAGTTGGGATAACGATATGTAGATAAGAAATTTTTAATTTCGTTTATTCTGTTTTATTTTAATTCAAAAGTACTACAGAATGAATCCGAAAGATCGATTAATTATCGATTAATTAATATTTAATTTTAAATGCATCAAACATTAAGAAAATAGCAGAATCCTTTGAAATAATCGGTGAAAAACATGTTAATATTAACCTGAAACCTTGCTCATTTGGCGGTGGGGAATTGAAAAGATTTTTGGCGGGAAAGTTAGTTTTTAATTAATAAAAAATTACAAACTCAATTAACTGGGATAGATAGTATGGATAGTCCTATTCCAGACTATAATCTATCTCTGTGTCAAATTTTATGCAATTCAGGGATCCCAATTCAGCCTGGCGTGACCGAGTAACAAACATCCATACAAACTTTCACATTTTTAATAATAGTATAGATTGTTTTAAAAATTCATTAAAAACAGAAATTTAATTAGTTACTTAAAACGTAAGTATCATTGAAAAGATTATTTTTTTGATTTTCAGCATGATATAAAAAGCAATTTTCTGCTGTAATATTTTCAGAAGTTACAGCGGAAAAACACCAATATTTTGCTTAATTTTTAATTAATTAAAATTCTAATCAAAAAATTCAAAAAGGGCTCTGAGGTGCACATTCCCGACCTCCAAAGTATACATCTACCAAATTTAGTAACTGCACGTCAAACAGTCTGACCTGTAGAGCGCCAGCACACACACACACATTCAGCTTTATTATAAGTATACGTATATAGATAGATAATAGGAGATGGTTTCACTGTTATAGAACAGAATAGAAAAAGAGAATAAAATTTTGGGAAACTTTCCGATAGGAAAAATAAAGAATTTTCTTATTCAAAATTATTATATTGCAAAACTTGCATTCCTCTGCATATTGATGCAACTTAAGCATTCATTTTCAGATATATTTATTAAGCAATTTAATGTAGCAAATATCAATCTTCTAGATAGATTGAAGCATACGTGGAATTCACTTTGAATATAAATAAGCCCCAACTTTTTTCACGCAGCTTTTTTCGGGGAAGTTTTTCCGAAACAAATATTCAATCATAGCGAACATATTCTTTTCCCTTCGGATTATTTATGATGATCAGTAAATAATCTGCATTATAATTAGCAAAGAAAAAAAAATACTTTTTAGCTCATAAGCATATATCTATCTTATCTTCAGCCAGTATATTTAGAAGAAAGTGTTTAGTTTCTTTTCGACTTCATTTCTTCCCTGTTCCAAGAAGTATAAAATAGTATAAAGTAACTCTTTCATATTAAATATAAAAATGTATAAATAATGTTTATCTTAATAAGATCGGCGTTCCAAAAACCGTCATTTGGATTGCAAAATACATTGATCATAATGTTTGTACTTTTACTTTTTATAAATAAAATACTTTCTGTGTGTAAAATAAAAATGAGAATAAAGAATTATTCGGTTAATCAAAGATTTAAGATTTTTTCTTTTCTCACTCTTACTTTAATTATTTTCTTAAACTGAATGAATGAATGCCGGAGGTATTTCACGTATCGTTTAAAAAGATAAATAATATGTGAAAAATCTTATCATTAGGGGCTTTATTATTTAAATACATTCGATATTACTTAAGTTAATAATATCTTATTCTGTTTGTCATTTTATAAAATAACTGAAGTCAGATATTGCCAGAAACTCATTTTTTGTTTAAATAGATTCGATATTGAGTTACTTTATTGCGCTTTTTGCTCGATAATAATTACAAAGAATTCAGCAACAATAGTTTTGGACTTACAAAGCTTTTTTTTTCCCTAAGATTTAATTTTAGACTATCTGATCTCTTGTATATTCTTTTGAATTGGAGAAAGGATCCATTTATGGATTTAAAATTTATTAACAAATAAATATTATGAAATCTTTGAAGGAAGAATATTCCTTTTCGTATATTTTTATCTTTATTTTAATAACACAACCTCACTGGCTAACTTCTTATTCTGAAAGTAAAAGCAAATATTATCTCAGATAATTAATTATTCGAGACGTTTGTTAAACTTCTCAAATTTAGAAAAGAGAATTAATATTAGAAGATAATTTTGTCATTCTCAGTATTTTGTGAAACATTTTGGATTTCCTCAATAACGAAAAATCAATTATATAAATCATTTTTAAGGAACGGGGAAAATAAACTAAAATAGCAACATTTTTATGTTGAGATGAAAGCGTCTGACCTACTGCGGAATAAATTTACTAAAAACCGTTTTTAAAAGTACACATTTAATAATATTCTAAATAATGGATTTTTTTAAAAAAAATGTTTACTATGAATTTAATTTACAATCATAATTTCAAATATTACGGACTCTTGCAATTCATTTTTCTAACATTTACTGCCAGTTAACCTCACGTGTGTGAAATCAAAATTGAATGAAACAAACTGCTTACCTGATAATTTATTTATTTCAATTTTAAAGTAGATTACTACAATAATCAAAAATGTATTTATGCGAAAAAATTATAGCATATCAGGAAATGAGTAAAAAATTCATCACAAAAATCCATATTTATCAACATGAAACACATTAATTTAAATAAAAATATTTTTAAAAATAGTTTATGTTTGCACATTGGCTAATCTCTTGTCATTGGTAACTTACAAGAATTTGACGAATGAATGTGGAAATCAGGTCGCCAAATTCTCTATCAAAGAAAGAAAATTCACTGGAGACAGAATGACACGGACCGTCTAGGGTGACAATTTTTACTTTCCTGTATTAAGTATCTAAACTTTATGGGTGTGATTGAAAGTAAAATCATCATTTGTATTGGAGCTTCAAACAACATATTTCACCATATATCAATTTTTCTTTTATTTATTCCCAATGACACTAAAACACTCGGTTACAGTTGTTGTTTCTAGTTTTGCTCTTTCCCCAATGTTTCTCAAAATAATGAATATGGGTTGATCATGAGTTCATGAAGAACTCATAATTACAATTTAACTTGCAAGTATAATTTTCGAAAAAGTATACTTTCAAACCAAATGCATTGATTGAGAAAAAAATCAGAACGATCTTAAAAGGTGATAGATATTACGGATTTTTAAAAGAATAAATATAAGCACTGAAAAATAATTTCCGAATGATTTAACTGGAAAGATCTTTAAATTTCACACTCTCCTGCACTGTAGCACACATTTGTTCCTCTGGCCATGCATGTTCAGATAACCAAAACATACGAAAAATAATTTAAAAATTCTCAACAATTGTTATATGCGAATTCAAAGTCTTTCCTAAACCACTTAATCTATCTCTAACTTTATTTAAACGCGCTGAATGAACATACATTACACACCGCATTCATTTCTTAGTGCTTTTTTTTATTCAAAACAAAGTTGTAATTTGTGCACTTTTCTTTTTCATTCAGACTATAAACAATCATGTTTTTTCTACTCAAGTTTTTAACCACTCATTACTTTTTTCAGGCTGTATATTTACAGCAAATGTGTATTCTTCACCTTACAAGCTCTAATTTTAAATAAAAGGATTAGTCCAGTTTCTAAAATGAAGCCGATTAATCAGCAACGGAATTGTGCATTTTTGTGGTTCTTTTAAGTTTGTTTCTCCATTGATGAAATCATTGCATTTATTACTGCAATTCGAATTCAGTAAGGTGATGGTGGGACATTTGAATGTTGCATATAGTGAATTCCTTATAGATTTCCACTCTTGATATTTTTGAATTGCAACAACTATTAAGAAAATTTCTTCAATTCCTTGTTTTAAATATTACTAAAATTACCGAAAGTTATTGCAAGTAAATAAATTTTAAAGCATCTCTTTATTTCAAAAATCAACTCAGAATTTAAAGCAATTTTACATCATAAGCGTTTTGTCAATAAAAGTAAAATGAGTACGTAAAATTAATAGCAAAATGAAGAAAAAAAATATGGTGGGAATATTTTTGGCAAACTTTGTAAGCGATAGTGTAATTAAATACAAAAATACTACAATTTTGTTATTGATATTACAATTGTAAATTATCATGATATGAGTCAATAATTACATATATTCTTGCTTTTGAATAATTATCAACAAATATATAAATATATATAATTTTGCAAATGTAAGGCTGAAAAGAAGAAACTCTCGAAATTCAGCTTTAACAATTTATTTTACACGGGAGAGGGGCATATTATGTTCAACCGAGAGACGGAAAGACATTGTGTCAGTTTACATCGTGACACAAGCCCAAAAGAAGAGAGACATTTCTCCCTTTAGTCATTTTACTATGAGATTCTGATAGGGATTTCTTTGCCACTTGTCAATTTACGCAAAGAAATCCTGGATATCTTTTTAAAAATGTGCTGGTGTTAAGGATTTTTATCTTTTCGTTCTGGCGGAGTTCTGGCGGATACAAAACTTTGCTAAGTGCGTATTAAAAATAATTAAATAAAAAAAGTGGGAATGGGGTCAAGAAATAAAAGAACCTTCTAGAATGAAGTTAGCATGGATTAATTTAAAATAAAAATAAGAAATTTATTATGAATGAAATAAAATAAAATAATATTAATACATATGCATATCTGTATATATATAAATTTAATTTTTGTATTTCCCTATTTTTAATGCCAAAACAGCTTCGAAATGAAAGAATCGTCAAATGTACTATAGATTAGAAATGATTATGTCAAATCACCCGTAAGGACACGCATCATGTCTGCAAGACCGGATGATTTTAAATTACATAACAGAAAATCGATTTTTCATTGAAAAAAAGTACGTCTTCACAGTAGTTGCACTGAAAGTTATTTGGACCATATCCCACGCATTTCGAGAATTTTACCTATTTTCTGATTTCAGAATACAGATATCCAAGCCTAGCAATCCAGTGTTGGATTGCTTAGGAGACGATCGCAATTAAGTTTTATTTTAAATTGAATTCAGTAAAAAAAAATGTTTTACTATTAATAAGTAGTAGTTTAAGTTTAATTCTTGTAGATATTTTGTATTTTTTAATTTTTAAATTTAATTTTTAATTTTTAATTTCTTTTAAAAATTTCAAGCTAGAAATATTTTTGAATGGGAAGTAATAAATATGATATTTCTGTGAAAACGATATATTTTTTTCCATTTTATATATCGTGTATTGATACAGTCAACGATTTAGTAGCATCAATACAATTTTCTTGGTGTTTTAAAAAGAAAAAAAAATATATCCGGGCTTGAGAAAGTGGATGCGCATTCGGATTTTGCGGATAAAAAAAATAGTATTTATTTGGTTTATAAATTTTCAGTATCTCATAAACAATATGAAAAAAATATTTCCATTTCACAAGAAATTTCTTAATTTTAAAACTAGAATTAAATTTGAGTATTTCTTAATTAATTCTCAATAAAAGCGTTATTTTTGAAAACACAGAAATTCTCTTCAATATCCTTATCAATAAAATAATATAAAGCAAAAAGCATTTCTTTTGAGTAAAATCTCATTAAAAGATATAAAACTTGTTTCATTTGCATGAAAATAAACTGCAGCATTTTATCTTTACGCTCGGAATAAATGAAAAAAATTGTTAAATAAAGAAACGATTAAAAAATGATCAAAATGAAAAATTAAGTGAAATCTCCCTTTTCTCAATGACGGTATAAATTATTTCAAAATGCGTTTTTCTTTTTGTGAATAAACGAAGTACCGAGATATTTTTAAATCCGACATCCTACAATAAATAGAATCTTTCATCTCTCTTTGGTGTCATACTGAGTAAATTTCTGTCACCAACATTCTGCATGAAAAATCACTGGGGATTCATAATATTTTTTTTTTCTTCTGACGAAAGGATGCAGAACGTTATTCATTTTGCAGAACAGGCCGATTCATTTATTTCGGATGCTATCAGCTGGAAGAAAAGTCTTTGGAGATCTGAAAAAGATGCTGGTGACAGAAAAGAAAGAGAGCAATTAATTTAAACGACTCAATCCAAAGTTATTTTTATCCCCTAATATTTATCAACTTTTTGAATGATTCCTGTGTGCTAGAGAGTAATTGAATGAGATTTATCCATTTTTAAAACAGTCGGTTTCTTTGAAAGATTCAGAAATTCCTCACTGCCTTTGTTTTAAGGCCTGACGCTTAGGAATTGAAGATATATGAAAACGGCTTAATTTGTAAACAGAGTTTGTATCAGGAAACTTTATAATAATATCTATTAAGGCTGTCACGTTTTTTTGAGTTATGACGGCACGTTAAAATATGCCCTGGCTAAGAAGATGAATTCTACTTAGCCAGAATTCATCTTCTTAGTTGAAAAAGATGTTTAAGATAGTTCAGTACTAAACAGATAAAATATCTTCGTTTGATTGTGATGATGAATACTTGGCTGATGTGCTTGTTGCTTTGTTATTAGCCCAAAATAGTATTATGTATATTCCATTCATTAAAAAACAATTATTATTCTGCACTTTCTGGAGGATGAAATGTGAAAAGAAACACATTTTTATTTCAATATGGCTTATTGCTAAAGCGAGCGATGCAATCCTGAAAATGGCTCGTTCCATTCTTTTCAAATCTAGCCGAGAGAAAAATGTCAGCTTATGAGAAAAGATATGTATAGTATATTTTGTTGGATAAATAAGAAATCAGCAATAAATAAGAAATAAATATATATATATATATAAGAAACAAATAGAAACTAAAGGATAAATAAAACATATATAACATATACTTGTAATTTAAAGATGTCATTCCTTTGAATTCCACAATCATTTTTTATTTTACTATTGTATAGTAAAAAGGGCAAAAGCTAATAAACGATGAATAAATCAGCATTAATCTACATATTTTGAGAGCGGGAAATATCAGAGTATGTGTAAAGCGAATATTTGGTAATATAAAGAAATTACAAAAGCTTTTCATACTGTTTAAGTCATTCAAAATAAAATCTATGTTTCCTTTCATCTGCCCGTAATCCTGCCTTTGGCGTCAAAACTATTCATTAAAAAATAAATGAGAAAGTAATGAGAAAGAAAAAAGATAAAATTGCGGTTATATGAAACTTCCATATTAACTCCCTAAATGTAAAAGAAACACGTCTTAAAAAAAGGACTGACGGATTAAAAAAAATAATTCACGAACTTTAAAAAAATGACATCGATAATTGAAATAAATACTGATTTAACTCTTCAATCTTCTGCAACAGTACCGTCATAATTTGATTATTTCATTTCATTCTGGGTATTATTAACTGCATTCCAGAGATTAATCGCCAAATAATTCGTCAAAGATCACACGATAGATTCGTTAAAAATGCTTATTCAAAAGTTACAATTTTGTAACTATTGTACGCCTACCACTGCCACGCAAGTCGTTTTCTGGAGTAATGCCTTTATTAGAGAGAACGCGAGAACGTTTTGGTGAGATAATTCCCGCTGGGTTCACCGAGTATGAAAACGATAAAATCAAATGTTATTTTGATTATCTGAAATTTCGAATTAATTGTTTTCCATACTTCATTAATGTCCATTTATCTATGCGGCATTAAAATTTTAAAAAATTCTCAGTTAATTTCCAGAATATATTCATTGCTGTAATCAGATGGGATATCACAATATCATATTTATAATTTACTGAGGCGATATTATCTAATAAAGAGGGTCCACTAATATATAAATAGCTAGAATCAGTTATATTAATGTGGACAGAGAAGTTTACTTAAGTGTTTAGAGTAAGTTGATAATGGAACTAGCTGATATATCATTTTGGAGTTCATTTGAATGTGTTACAACAACTACAAGTTTTCCTTCGCAATATTAATGAAACATTTCGTTGGTTTGATCAGTCAGATTTCAAACTATTATTTATTATTTAATTGACCAAATAGAGATAAGTGATGTACAATAGAATCATAAATTTATCTCTGAACGATACTTTAGGGTTTCAGATATATATTTAGTTAAAAATGAATCTTTGTACCTATTGTTGATTAGTTTAATTTAATGCTGTCTTTTATTAGTTATTTTTCTAAAGCAACACTACTACTATTCTGAAATAAGACATGCAATTTTGAAGCATGGTTAAATGGCAAGGGCAAAAATTAAGATCGTACCCACACCTTTGAAATTCGTAATTAGATTTGAATTACACCAATTCTACACATACATGCCAATTGAGGTATCCGAACACGTTCGGAGCACTTTTTTTAGAAAAACGGTGTAGACATACTTTAACCATATTTCTAGGTTTAAGGCTATTCAAAATTAGTAATAGAATGTCAATATTTGAAATAAACATTGAAATATTGTGAAAATTGGGATTTAATAGCATAAATTTAAGCAAATTCTTTTAAAACTTCAAATTGGCTACACGAAAAACTATTACTCTCATCCAAACAAAACTTGTACTAAAATAAAAAACCATAGATTTCTCTAGGGAATGAACTACAATCGTATGATTATAATAATAAATAAAAATTTTAGAACCAGTCGAAGAATTTATCATGAAATTTTTAGTAAATTTATGACGTTATTGTTCAAACAATAGGCTGTAAACTGAAAAATATTCACTAAAATTAAATTCTTTTAATTTATTCTCTAGAAAATAGTATAAAGACAAAGTCCGCCAAATTTTATAGTAATATGACAGTTATATTTTGAGTTATTTGATTTGAAGTGAGCAAAAAATAAGTAAAAATACATTTTAAGAAAAATGCATTTAAAGTATTCAGTAACAGATTTTAGTAATAAATTATATGTGTACATACTTAAAATTCACCACATTTATAAGTTATACTTTCTTTCTCCTCAACTGTTAATATATTTCCTTTTTTAATCATTTTTTTCCCTGCCAATTTTTGTGTTAGGCAGTGAATGCCGTCTAGATTTATTTATTCTGCCTTTTTCGAGCTCAGCAAATTCCCTAACAGCATTTTTATTGAGATAAACTCCGATAGCCTTAAGAACATTCAGCAATCCTATAAACTTCATTAAAAGTATTACAGACATAAACGCCCTAACCTGAGGGGGCGGAGCTCAACAAAGACATCTTTAGGTACAAATTTCCGCAAAACACCATTGAAACTCTCAATGGCATTTTGAAGTGCAAAAGAATGTTCCTATTTAAAACTAAATTTGTATTTATACAAATTTTTAACATGCTGTTGACCCTTTAAATCGGTACTTCCGGTTATTTAAATGCCCACTTCCGGCTTGCCGATCATTACGAAAATATTAATATCTTACCTTCTAATTAACGCAGCGATAAAAGTAAACCTATTTTAGAGAGCTTAAAGACTGGTCTATACAATAAAAGAATTTTCTTTAAAAAAAGTCATTTTTGACAAAAATTGACCTTTTTAACGTGTCCGAACACTTTAAGTCTCCAACCCACAACCATACAGTAATTGACCATCATTGTAGCCTCCTCTCGAGGAAAAATGTACTTCAGAATCTAAATCCTTAATAAAAATGTTTTCACTGTTAAATCTTCTCTCTCTCTCTCTCTCCGTGTGTGTGGGTGAACATTTCCCTCTTGAAAAATTTAAGTACTTTTGATTGAAATCATCTCTTAAATTTACAAAATATTTTCAGTTTTAAGAGCTTCAGAATTCAGTTAATAATATATTTACTGCAACAGTTGCTTCAGTTTATTTAAAATGAAGATATCGATATCTTAGTTAGAAACAGAGAAGATGGCCATTTCCTATACAAATAAAAAAAATCCCTTTTTAAAAAATTTTTTTATTCTTTTTATTACGGCCCATCATAAATAACTGATTTCTGACATTTGAACATGTTGAAGATACTAACTATAAAAATTGTGATTTATTTAACTAAGAATGAAGAAATTATAAATCACACACCTGTCTATCTCATCAGAAAGCTACATACTTGGAAGAAAACATTTATTTTTTATACCGGCAAATCTTCTTTAATGTACCAAGAAGTGTATAAAAACATAAATTCTTTAATAAGTACAAAGAAATTTGAATGGTTTTCACGTCACAAGATCATTTACACAAAAAACAAAAAACGTCGAGATGGGACGGAAGATAAATATTATCATAGATCATTCACTTATTTTTTATATGCTTATTAGTATTTTATATGCCATTTATATTTATGTTTATACACGAAGGGGAAAGGAACATAATAAATAAATTTATGAAGAATGTATGAGCATTTTTCTTCTTTCTGCTCAATTTCGATCTTTTCTGAAAAATAAGGAAATCCCAATGGTTTTTCCTTTTTTGTGCAATTTTTTTCTAAATAAATACTAAATTATTTAGCATTCATTACTTTTCCACACTTATTATTTTATAAAAGAATATCAAACGAAATATGAAGAAAAATTATTTGTTATTAAAATATTCAAATATGCTTTCATGTTTGTTTTGTAATTATTAGAATACTTGCAAAGAAAGAAATAATCAATTCTTGGAAATAGATACTTATTCATTTGCTGAAATTAATTTTAAACTACGAAATCGTTGTCGTGTTTCTTTGGGTAGAAAAAATAATTACGTTGGGGTAATTAAAATTTTTCGACGGCAGAATTTTTAATTCTTTTATTAGTAGAAAGCGACCCTATTGTTGTGTCGGTATTGTCCTCTCTCTCTTATGTATGGTATTTCATTTATTACAAGATGAATCCGAGATTCATTATGAAATGAGTAATGAACATATATTTCTGTTTATTATTCGATTCTTTGGTTATAATTAAATAGATGAACATTAATGGAAGATATTATGAAAAATACATACACAAAAAAATATAGCTAATATGATATTGGGTGGATATTGTAATTTCTTTTACAGAAAATTAAAATTGACTTTCAGATAAAAATGGGAGTTTTATTCGAAGGCGATTCCATAATGAAAGATGGCGCACTCTGAGTTTTGATCACTCCAAAGTGGGAGATAACGCGCTTTTTTTCTTTGCAGTGGCAACGAGTCACTGTGAAACAGGAATATTCCAGTTCTCTGAAATTAGTACCATAAAAATAATCACAAAATGAAATAATCTTTTGAAATGCAGCAACTGGAAATTGAAATTCCCATTTCTGTTAGTTATGTCACCTCTCTTTAGGATGGGAATCGAAAGGGGTGGTCGATCCTTTGTTGAGAATTCGAAGACGCAGCACCTTCAGTTGTGACATTTTTTTCCCAGGAAATCAGCCATTTTACCTTAATGTGAATTAGACGAACTTGCTGAAATAAAAATGAGCATGGATTCGGACTGCAAAAATTTTCTTCAGCTGCAAAAGTAGACAGATGATTTAGTTATATTTAATTCTGATACCAAATTGTTTTATTCGTCCAGTAAATCAGAGAAATATGGATACAAACTGGGAGAGGACTTGTAAATCACGGGAAAACATTTGGATATGTAAAAAACGCTCTGGTAAATATTGAGGAACAATAAAAATGATCTAAATGGCGGCATAATGTTAAAAACGCAAATTTAAATGCAGCGTAACATAGTTACATAAATATACCATTCATGTCGATTCCATTTTAAGTTGTTAACACCAAATGACGTGAATGCTATAGAACTCATATGATGAATGTATGAATAATCTTTAATAAAAGCCAATTAATTATAAATTATTTTATTAATCTTCAGTTGATCTTTATTTATCGTCATTAGATCTTTTTTCGTGAATATAGGAATTTAAACAAAAAACGATGAAATAATATTTATTGACAGAAAAAATGCATACACATTTCAAAGTTAACATATCTTTTCATTGTGAGAATTGACATTTCTATTCCAGAATAATTTAAATTCCGCATTAGTATTATTGAAAACTATGAAATGCATGAGGTATATTACATGATTAAAATAATTGGGACAATGTTGATTTTGTACACTTTCTCGAATTTTTCAATGAAGGCCATTTCGACGATGTAAAGAATATGTTTAAGATCACACTTTACTGTAATATTTCAATCTCGATAATATTTTGAGGACTAACAAAAAAAAAACTGTTTATGCAAAGCCATTTCACAAAAATGTAATAATAATTTCCAACTTTCAAAAATAATTTTGTTTGCCGAGAGCAACAAATGCATGCATTTTCGTTAAAATAGCACACACAATAGAGAATGCATAAATGTTTTGAATCGCCATTTTTCCACATGTTCTTCACTTGTAATAAGCAGAATTCCAATCAAATTATACAAAACTTACAGAATATATGAAGATCTGCTAGCATAGAATTATATTAAAATTTGAAATATACTCTTTAAATAATTGTGAAAATATGACCATTTGCAATAAATAATTTTAAACTAATGCATGTAAAATAGCATATTTCCTTTTTCATAATTTGAAAGTCATATTATATAAGACAAAATATATTAAAATTCCAGTTAAATACCTTTAAGATTCAGAAAGAAATTGACATTACTGTGGATTGATTTTTAGTTGTAGCAAAGATTTTTCTTTTTATAAACTAATATTTTTTAATCTTGAACTTTCGAATAATTATACTCATTTGTATATTTATTCCACATATGCAAGTATGTTAAAATATACTAATCATGTCTGAATACTTATCAGTTTACATAATATAAACTGCAATAAATTAAACAAATAATAGTAAAGTTTATTCCTTTATTCACATTTTAAGTATGGGCATTAGAGGCGTGATTTTATGGCAGCGTATATTATTAGTGAATATTGTAAGCTATCCACTATTTTTTTTTTAATATTTCTAGAAGAAATGCCAGCCATTCTTGGAAAAAATTCTGGTAAGTTCTGTCACCTTGTTACCATTCTGGTAAATTCTGTAAGTTCTCGGTCGGTCGAATTTGATATTTCGATCCATTTCACAGGGACTTTCTGGAGTTGAAGACTGGGCTTTGAGAAAGTCAGTAGAATTATCCATCTTCTATTTCATCAAACCAATTTTACTCGTGTTTTACGGACAGGAACACGATGATGTTTGAAACAAGAATGGTCTATCTCTAAGATATCTCCACATAGTACGAACTATTGCAAAGCAGGTTAGTTATCATGGAAATAGAAGAATTTGAAGGAATTGGACTGCTAAGAATTCAAATCTCAGTACCTCAGAATACATGTTGGATGGATTGGAACATCATAATCGAATTAGATCATAATGCTCCAGATCAAGAGCAATTTATCACTCCTCTTTTGAAAGCCATCCTTAAAAAATATGGATAGCTTTCGAATATCAACCATCAAAGCAGCAAAAAATGATCCTTGTAAGTAATAGTAATTGAGACATCAACAATATAAACAAAACTTTATCGGTAACCATATATATGGGGAAGATTGCAACTTTGATTTGGTTTTATATTGTTTTCAGAATTATTTCTTTCGAATACGTTTCAATCATAGAATCTTAAAATATGTGATAGTCTTCGAGAGTGATTTTGTCAGAAATATTATTAATTTTATGTGATGTGAGTGTTACAGAGCAATTCAGTTACCATTAGTTGTATGAAAATTCCACAAAACAAAGAAAAAAAAAATACTTAATGAAATGAAACTGTAAATAAATTGCTAGCGTGGTCATTATTTTTAGATTACGAATGTTAGATTTTTAAAATCGTAAAAAAAAGAATATTGGAGTTATAATTATATAAAATATTATGCCGAAATGTATTTAATTAAACATAAATTGTGAAAAAGTATAGTACAGTCACGCTTACAAATAAAACTATACTTGTATGAAAATGTTTGTTTGGAATGTTATGCAATGTTTTCTGTTTTTATTACAACAAATGACACAAAAACCTTATAGTGCATAACTATCTGTAAATGATCCACACCCTACTGCAGTTTGGAAAAGGAATCTTCACTGACTTTCGAAATAAGCAATGCAGCAGGAAATAACACTTTTATCATTGATTATCAGAAAACACTGCATAAAAACTTCTTGAAACGGAGTAAATTAACAAAGCAAATTAATTTTCATCTAATTTGAAAAACAATCTTTTGAATCAATTCGAATTCAAGAAAACTTGTTTCCTAATTAAAATTCTTTATGATGAAATTGCTATATTGCAAGCATCGAATTTCGAAGCTTTGAGTTATTTTTTCGAAGCAATGCATGTAATTAGATTTCTATTGGTATAAAATAAAACAAAGTATGAAACAGAAATAGGGAGATATATGGGTTTTATTCTTAAAAGGAGAAAAAGTTAATTATTCGTAACTGCATATTTTTAAAGTAATGTTCAGAATATGTTGGACACTTCTTCGAGCAAGTTAGAATTTAATCTTATTTCATGATGCCTTAAATTCTGAATAAACTTTTCTCCAGACTACTTCTAGATTCGCAACGATTGAATCTGGCTTTGAGAGATTTGATACACCTTTTTTTCAATACGTAACAATTATCTTCATGACGTTTTAATATTTTATTTAATGCTTAATCTCGAAATAATTTCTAACTCCTTATCTGTATTTTCTTTACTATCTAATAGGATGACACCTTCTATTTTGGAAATATTTCCTTATTTTGATTCAAATAGAAATCCATTGAATACTTGACTTATCTAGGTTTTCGAAGTAATTTGAATTATAATCGTTATGAATTGTTTATTTTCGGCTTCCAACTATCAAAATTCGATAAATAGATGCACGTATGGCTCTCGGACAAAACAGTTAAGCGGTTAATGAAAAATATCCACTGATTTAAAATTTTATACTATTTAATCTCTTTTAGAAGCCTATTTAATCTCTTTTAGAAGCCTAATTAATCTCTTTTAGAAGCCTAATTAATCTCTTTTAGGATATTTTGAATGTGTATCTAATTTTAGATAGCAAAGGTATTTTATATTTGAGAATATCACTAAATGTTGTAAATTTAAAACAAATGGCCTTATATTAAAGTAATTGCACTTTTAAGGTTTAGCAATTCAAAAAACGACCACTAAAACACTTTTTAATCCTTCAATGAGACTTACAATTTGGAAACCACTCTTTAGCTTTAGAAATCTTAATCGCATTCAAGCTGTATTTCACTTTATGCCTAAATATAATTTTTCTTTTTCGGAATTTACAAATGTTCTACCACTGAAATTTTAGAATTTTATTTCCCTTTTTGAATTTAATATATCTGATCTTTAATCGCTTTGAATGTATTTTTATTACCATATCTTGCTTGAAATCCCATTCGTTGTATAGAGAATTGGATTTTAGTATTCTAGCAATCATTCGAAAGATATCAGAAATGTTTTTCAATTTACGGAGTTTAATTCAAAGCTACAGATGGCAATGGAGTTTTTATTTAGCCATAATTTTTATCGATTATGTGGTTATGGATATTCTATTGTTCTATTCCTTTTCTAAAATCTTTAATCTAGTTTATCATATGCAAATAATTTTCGTACAGTTTGTTTCAACTTTAGTAAATTTTATTCAGTTCATTAATTAAAATTCCCCTTTTTAAAAAGTGATAATATAGCATCATAAGATTTTTTTTTGTGTAAAAAGGAACCAGAATGGTCTGATTATGATATCTCAATTATTAAGGAGGATCTCAGAATTGAAATAGAAATATGTCAATATGTTAAAGTAAAATCTGATGACTAGAGTCAAATGCCACTCCAATCTTGCGTCGTAGATGTTGCCGAAAAAGATGCTGATCTTATTTCGATCTTATCATATTATGTTGCCAATTTATAAGATATTTATTAAAAATTATCCTAGTAAATTGAAACGGAATATTGATATAATTTAAACTAAATATCTTTAATTTATATCACATTCATTTATTCTAACAGGGATTCATTTATACCTGATCTCTCGATCGAAATCATCTATTTTTCTAATCACCCTGCATACGATGACTTCTCATCCCGAAAGGATAGGATTAAGAAAAACAATTTTTTTTAAGCTCATCGTTAGCAGATAGCAATTGCCAATATCGATAGTCAGCGTGCGTTGTCCAGCTTCCCATATGTTCGATCGAAACCTGTCGAACTATTTCATATCCTGTTAGCACAAGATGTTGTAAGATGTACTCTATGATGTTGCACGATATTCTGAATCCCATACAGTATCGCAAGAGTGGATAATGCTAAAGATAGCAGTCGGCCACAACAAATCCTGTCGATATTGCTGCGTTCAGTGGTGGCGGGTTGGTCGGCTGTACGCAAGAAGTATCGCAAGAGTAGGATAATAATGCAATTGGCAAAAACCTCTTTTTTTAATTCACAAGAGTTACTATTTAGTTACTTAGTTTTAAAAAAATGATCAAAACTCTGAAATGCCATAAATGATTTGAAGCACTCAACATTTACAGGATAAGCACCCAGCGGTACAAACTTAAATAAATGATTAGCGTAGAAACATATCAGATATAGAGACTGTGCTATTTAAAAAAGAAGCTTTTCCAGACTCTGCTGTTGCAAATAACAGATAACAGTTCCTGTTGACGATGATAATTGTTAGCAACTACAACGTACATTATCTAGCTTCTCAAGTGTTTATCAAAATGTCTCACACCATTTTAGTTCAAGATAGTGTATTATACCTACGCATCATTGTTCGATATTCTAAATGCTGTACCGTATTGAGATAATATAGTATTAAAGTATTTGCACATTTTGTAGTAATAAAGTATTGGCCATTCAATCGGACTAATTTAAACTAAAACAGGCAACGAGTGGTTGGCTAAAATATAGCTAAAAGCTGCATGCAAATGTTAATCGTTTGTTGCTTTCTCTCAATGTTAAAATTTCTTAACTGCCTTCAGTAACCCGGAGCTTTCATCAAAAGAGAGAGAGAGAGAGAGAGAGATGTAGATACTTTCCTGCTTTTGAATAGATATCAGATTTTCTCTTAACGCGCTGTAAAAAATGAGAACATCAATTTAAAATCAGTTGAAAATCGGAATATTAGTTTATATTAGTAAAATTAAATTCAAAGAATTATTGGATTATTTCCTTTCAAACATTTTTTTCTGTTGTGAATGTATTATACATATGTTGAATCTCCTTTCATCGAATTTATAATTTTTATTTGTACGAACAAAATATAATTTACCCCTTTTACTTCCGAATCGCACCATTCTTTTGTTTCATTAAACAGTGTTTTCACAAACAAAGGCGAAAAGTAATTTCAAATACTTCGAAATATTGAAATATATATGAAAGATAACAGTATATCTTGTTAAATTGATAAATCAAATGTGGAAAATAAAATAATCAATTTGCTTATTGCTAACGTAAACATAGACATAAAAACCGAAAAACAATTCTATAATTCCAAATGTACATAAATGTGCATCCAAATCTCCAAGATAAAATATTGAACACTGCTGTCAAACTTTGTAAATATAAATAATTATCCGAATTTCATAAGAGTCTTAAAATACAATATGCCCGTTTGTAATTTAAAATACTTGTAATATTGTAAACATATATATTAGATATGATTTGTTAAAAGAAATCAATGAAGATCCATTGATGTTTATTTGATATTCTTTTAATAAAGATTTATCTAAATGTTCATGAAATGCGTGCATCAGAATTTCATTTGATTTTCTATTGGAAAAACGTAATTTGAATTCCATCTCACGAAATCTGATGCCGATTATGATATCAATTAATGATAATCTAACGATGTAATGCTATCAATTAACGATAATCTAATGTAGCAATCAAAAAACTATTTATCAGTTGATAGCTAAGAGGTGTGATCATTTCATTAATTCTGATTTCAGTATTACTATTATGTTAGATGGGTGTGGAAACAGAACTTAATACCCGAACTAATAATAATAAAAAATCATCATATCTGGTAAATATACACCGAAAACAATTTAGATAATATTTATGTAGTGACGAACGCCATCTGCTGGCTAGCAGGCGTTGATGCTTGTTAGAGTGCAGACGAGAGGAGATGGGTCTGAACGAAAGTCAGGACGTGTGAGACGAGACGGGTCTCTGAACGAAAGACGCAACGTAACACATGAATTAATCCTGCGACGTTTTCGACGAAATCTATTTAATGTTCATTTCTTTTGTTAATGTAATTGTTCGTCCTAAATGTAATTAAATGTACGTGATTCTAAATAGTAGTGATTCCTGAGTCCTACATTTATAATAAGGATTTACGCAGTTATTGCTTAATTACAATAAAGTGCGTTTATTATAATATCGAAGTAATTAATAACATGATTATCTAAAGTATCATAATCACTCGTTTTGGGAAAAAAATCAACACAATAAGTCATTTGTAAAGGGTATCCTGCAAATTTGCGCTTAAAATTACTAATGAAATTAATTCCATTTTTATAGATGCTTTGGAAAAGTTTAAGTGAAAAAAACAGGATTCTTTGATTAGTTTCATATTTAGGCATTGTTTTGTTTTATAGTTAACTTCAAAATGCACAATTTCTATGAGAGTGCGATTGAAGCATACCTCAATTTGTAGTGTATTGAGATGTAGAGAAATCTTTTCTTTCTTTCTTAAGCATTTCTGTTAAAAATATATTTCTAGTAATCGTACCCTGTAATAATCGCCTACAGAAGTAGTCAGAATCTTTATTCAGAAATAGAATTTTTTTATAAATATAGGATGTTGAAATAATTTGCAAATGGCATTATTCTTCCCCTTAAAACAGTTTACTTTTAAGAAACTTCTAGTTTTTTCCAAATTCTTTTACCACAGGGCATCATTTGAAAAGAAACGCTGTTTCATTGTGTGCTTTTATGGATATCAAAGAGCAATAGAATGATGTAAAACACGAGGAACACGTTTCATTTGCAATATATGAGACTTGCAACACCAAATGGATTTGTGCATGTTTTCATCTGTGCATATTGCTAGTGAGATGTTTTCCTTTTTATTTTTTCTATACGAAGTATAGAGAAAATATTGTAAACGTCAAAAATTTCGAATTCAAGATTTTAACGAATCTCCATGCTTTAAAACGCCCTGAGTTGGAAAAACACATTTTTGGAATTAGATCCTTCTATGTAGGATAAAGGTAACTCAAAAATGCTTTGAACAACACGGATGAAATCGTGTATATGATCTTGACACACAATTCGTAGATTTCTGCCAAATTTTGAACATTATCTATTCAGAGGAAATCTGCATGTTCAGCTGTTCGAATATAAGTAAACACGATAACTACAAAACGAAAAGCTCTGGATGAATAAAATTTTCGTACATAGATTTAACTTTTATATTGTAAACACCTATCAAATTTTGTGCCAAATCCAGCCAATCGTCGAAAGTCAGCCTGTCTGTAATTTCAGAAACATATAAACCGATCATTCAAAAATGCAATGACGAAAACGCTTTATCTTTACCAGAGAGCGCGTGAGAACACTATTAGAAGGTAAGTTTCAACATTCATATATAAACAAGTAACAGTATTATAGTTTTGCTTTCCGAAGCGAAAAAAAAATCAAACTGTGAGAATGTAAATTTGTCTTACGTCTACTATAAGACTATTTTTCGCGCTATTTGAGAAATTAAGTAAAAGATATTACAGTTTTTCTTCCAATCGCGTTATATGCATTCATTTGAGGATGAAAATCCATTATGCAAAAAATATATGAAAATCCATTACACAGAACTTCAGTATTGGGATCATTTTGGATTGTAACAGTAGATTTTAACAGAACCGATTTTTGAACGCACTTTATTTTCTGTTCTGAAAAATCCATGCGTTTTTTTAATAATGTTCTAAAACAAGTACAAAATTATAGAAACATAAATCATTCTTTTTATTAACTAATATTACTTACTTACTTATTTACAAATTAACAACTTTTTTAAAATTCGGGCAGCGCGAATTTTGATTTTCAATTAGGATGTATAAATTCTTGAATATATCATAACTGAAAATATTTTTTTTCAAAAAATCGAAAACGATTTCACTTTATTTTTGTGGTAAGCCATTCATGTGAATCCGTGCGATGATTGTCATCAGTTCCTCCTTAATGTCAACTCTGTTAAGTAGCTTGTGATTGTGTTTCTTATAAAACCATTACACTGATGGGAAACTCTTAAAGAAAAGCAATCAACCTCTTGATGCCTTTGGGAAATCAGTAGACTTCTCAAAATACTAAATTATCCGCCAACTAAAAGTACGTGCTCCTTTTTTTTATTGGGCAAAGAACAATTGCCACCATTTAATTGGATTTAAAAGTTGAGAGTTTGATGACTTGTCGATAAGCTAGTTATAGAACATGTTGTCATGTACTTTCTTACGATACTGCTATAATAAGTATCATCCGATAACGTTCAATATTTACTTTGTTACATTAATAGTTGATGTTAAAAAAAAGTGTGTCCGTTGAAGATATCAACATGCCATTATAAAGATATTAAAAAGGATAATAAGAAAATATATTACCGGATGCGATAATATTTCACGGCTAAATATGTCTTTATTGAACAGGAGCCCAGTTCTCATTGTTTATATCAGAAGTATTTATTCATTTATTTATTGGTTGATGTTGCATTGATAAGATAAGAAACTGCACATTTTTTTAAAACTTCCACGATACATTAGAAGGATTCCATTAGAATCCAGTAGCTTTAAGATAATATGATTTTAGATAAAGATTAAACCTCAATAAATTAATTTTTTGAACTCGAAACAGTCAAAAACTCCGCTATAGAACTACATTTGCTTGAAATTAAAAATTAGTCATTTGTAAGTTGTTTATACTATAGAATAATAAGAAATCTGAAGTTCTGTATGTGTGTATTATATATCGTTTCATTTGAAGAGAATGGCCCATATTATTATAGTATTTAAAACTACCACATATTGTAAAAAGTTTAAACAGCGTAGAGCAAAGGTAACAAGTTAAAATTAGAGAAACGCAGAAACACTTCAGAACAAGTAGCATAAATTATTATATTGGTTTTGTTGTGAAGAAGATGATGTCTTTTTTTTCTTAAAACTGACTTAAATATGCATTAAACGAACGGTATTAGTTTCCACTTCCTATTAAATTTGGTTTCCTAATAAAGGGGATATTCCAGAGCACGATTTGCATGGCTTTGTCATACAAAGTAGCGAAATATTAATCTCTGGAGGGAATTCAGCATTTTTATTGAACCTCTCGTGTGTTCCTTGACGATTAATCCTTGGTATGCCGTTAAGTATCGCAATATCAAATTTGGGTTTTAGAGTCGTTTTTCTTAAAGAATTAAAAAAAAATACGCAGAACTACACTTATAGTAAAAAAAATCACATACCAATTTCGATATATTTAAGTCATTGCTTTTTTTATATAATCGCGTTTATTTGCTTTTGAAAGTATAGGCCAACAGACGATCAGTTGAATTTGGTCCAAAATTTTACGTGCTTCTAGACTACAAGCATTAAATCAGTGTTTTGAATTTTATCCATCCAACTCTCTTCGTTTTGTAGTTATCGTATTCACTTATATTCAAATAGCTGGACAGACATACTTCCTCAGAACGGATTCCATTCAAAATTAAACAGAAACCTACCACTTCGTTGTAAACATTATACACCAAATTTCATCCCTCTAGTTAGAATGGTTTTTAATAATCTTGGCATAGCTAGATACAATACTAAAAATGTCTTTCTCAAACTCACTAAAAGGTCTAAACTTGGGGATTCTTTTTAAAAGAATTTCTAAAAGCAGGTCTGAAACGAGGAGATTTGTCAAAATCTCGGGCACGAAATTTTTGAAGATTACAATAGTTTCTTTGTACTTCGTATTCAAGAAATAATGGAAAGTTGGTTGGCTTCCATTAAAAAGTGTAAGAAATGACTTTTAAATCTCGAAAAAAGAAACTGAAAGGGAATGTTGCTGTGAACATGTGTGTGTGAAAAATGTTCTGTTCAAACTAGTTTTACAGGAGGAAATTCCATTTATTTAGGAATTAATAATAATATATTTAATTGTATACTTCTAAAATAATATAGAATATCAATTAGCAGTATGAAGAACAAGTAGCATTATGAAGGCATACAGCATTGAACATAACTATTGAAAGTAATCTTCTCTCCACGTCATTAGGAGATTCTTATGCTTACTAATAAATGATATTTAAAACGTTTGTACTTTAGAGAGACATAAGTTTTAAAATGCAAGTAATGGCAAGCAAGTAATGCAAGTAAAAGAAATTAAAGATAAAAATCTTTTGAAATTAATATTTGTAAAAAAAATGAGCATACGCTATTTATTTAAATATTAATAATCATTTGAATTTTGACGCACATTTTCTTTTGAATGTAAATGTTAATAAAATCATGAGCATCTAATAAAAAAATGGGATAAACTTAAGAATGAAATAAAAATTTCAGATAAAGCAGATTTTGTTTGATTTTTATTCCATTGCTAACGTTAAAGTGTAAAATGAAGGATTCAAATTGTAGAATTGGCGTAAATGGGCCAGTTTTAAAAATGATGCAATTTTAAAAACATTTTTCACTATCGAAAACATTTTATTTTTTCCTTATAATTTTTCAGAAAATTAGACAAAATAATAAAAATTAGGGAACAAAGCTGAGTCAAAAGCAGACTTTAAATATTTTACCTTAAAATGGATGATAAAGGTTTTTATTATTACAGAACTATAAATATGCACCTATCTTTACCTGATCATTCAAGTAAGCAAGATCATCCAGTTGTATTTAATCATTTAAGAAACTACCAGTTTTTTTTTTCTATTTTTTTACATCATCCACTGATTTTGCAATACACCATCATAGAGATAATTTTACTTTCCAATTGATTGATGGAAAAAGTATCCCAAATATCAATTCATACTGAAAATAAAATAGGAAGAAATATCCATCATTTTTCCCTCTTCCAACAATGAAAGTTACAGGAAAAATCTGAACTCATTGATTAGTTTTTCTCAATTGAAATATATGATAAAATGCGATCCGAAAATCTGAAATAATCTTTTCCGTCTCGTATTTAAATGGCATTCCCAATATGAATATATTTTTTACTGTACAATATTTCTTCTTTTCAATTTGACTTTTACCGTTTTTAACAGACGGATTTCATAGTAAATTCTTTTTCCAACAAAGTCCGAAAAGACTCTGCATACATATTCAATAAAGCAGTTTCTCAAAAGCACGTTGCTTCTCGAACGATAAATAGTTCGGAAACAAAAATTTATCTCTTCTCAGTGGCAGCAGCGAGGAAGGACATTATATTTGCATCGATCCCTTTTTTATCTGGCAAGGAAACACATATCGTGTGTTATTGACTTCTTCGTCGTTGCCAGATGGTCATATTCAAAACTATTTCTCATTTCTAAAAACGAACGATCTCTCTGGATTAAAAAAAATGGGTTTCGATTATTCCATTTGTAAATAGAATTTTTAGTGAAAGGAAATCATAATGTTAAATCTGGGAAAGAAGCAGAAAAAAAACATTCGTTCTAAACCCTGGGGGAATCATAACAATAAAAAAATAAAAAAATAAAAAAGCAAACGATTTCTAAAGGCAATAGCAAAAGACCATAAAACCTTCACTCGAATGTTTCCCGCCTTCGTCCTTAGTTATCCGCTTGCGTCGTGATTCGAATGTTATAAAGGGAAGTAGATTATAAGGAAAAAGAATAAACCAACATTTCATCTTGTGGTGGTGGAACTTTCAGAAAAGAAAAAAAATGTCCTCATCTTTCAATACCCATGGGGCTGACTACGGAAAAATAAACTGTTGATAACGTTGCACTTTTAGTATCAAGTCCATGACTTCTGTTGTGTATCTGCTGAGCCGGAGCTTTGTTTGTCTTGGAGACATGGGGATTTTAACCTCTTCGAAAAAGGCCGTTTTATTTCTTCACGGAAAAGTTTTATCTCAATCCGTGGAAAGTGAGATAAATGGAACTGTTCGCCTGCCGGAGGGTTTTTTGGATATCAGATTTGTTGATTTCGTGATTGGGGGTGAATTTGACTGTAAATACGGAGTTTATCTCCTCTTTGCTCTTGTTTCAATTTTAAAGAAACAAACGCAGCAATATTTTAGAGGCGGTTTTATCACGTAGAGAGTCTTGGATTTGGAACCGTATATTTTACATTATCGAAAATTGGAAAGAAAATGTTTTAAATATGTCCATTGGTTAAAATAGTAAAATTCCATATTTAAAATGTAATGGAAAAAGAATGTTAAATTCTTATCGTTGTGAAATTCTAAAGAAACAATTTAGAGCACTTTTTTTACAGTAATCGTCGAACAAAAGGCAATTAAGTTTGTCTAGTTCGAATAATTTTAATGCGGAGGTAAATCTAATTTTTTTTAATGGTCTTTTAAGACAGAATAACAGAATGTTAAAATATTCTTTATAATTAATATATAATCAAAGAATTGTTATTTTTTTTAACTTGAAATCTAACTAAAGATAATAATTTTTTATAAAATTATTTAATGAAATACTTATGCTTATTCATAAAATACGATATTTTCACGATACGCGATAAACGATCGACTTCCAAGCTTGTAAATAATATACCTAAGTTTGGAAAGCTCCCATATTTGGTAAAGAATTTTATTTTAGGACCTGGGAAGAAATGTAAAATAATACCCTGGATTATCTTGAAAGGCTATCTGCAAAATAAATCATAAGAGAGGTAATAGTGTCTATAAAATTAGTTCATCATCGTACCTCCTTTATTCATTCCGCTCATTCTCCTTTTTAAGTCATTTGATTTCAGTTCGCCTCCTACTACCATAATCTCACCCATAACAATGCCTTCGTACAAAGTAGGTTTTATTAATTATATTTTTAGGTTATCTTAGAATCAAGTGAATCGAATTAAATTGATAGCATTTATAAGATTCATTTTTTTATTTTACTTTATATTCCTTTTGTTTTTGTTACAATATCCGTTTCACATTCTAAAAATGAAATGCTCATTAGAATGATTATTCATTAAGTTATAGTAAAACTTAACATTTCTTCAACATTACATTCAATTAATCAAACGGAATTTTTGAGTTCGTATCATAGAGCCAAATATTATAAAAAATTTTCCAATGAAGACAAACATAGTTTTATATCTTTAACTGGATCAAGCTTACTGTGATATAAATATATGTATAAGAAGAGTATATTCTTTCCACAATTTGTGAAAACGTAAAAAGTATTAAATATTTTATTGTTTTAACCCTGAGTTCTGTATATTCTTATTTTACAGCTATTCAACAGCTCTCGGACTCGCATGAATTTCGCATTTCACAAGTACTTGAAGAAACAAAACTCTATAACACTTTTTTCATTTTAATTCTTTTCTTCATTCTTTATACTTGCGTCTTTTTCATTACAGACATTATACTTTTGTTACAAAAATAGCTCCAAATCTTCCTGACTGAGCTATTAACAAAAACTAAATAAATCTGTTGACATGATTTCGCTGTAATATAATAAATATGACGTGTTTTTCATCTAACATTCTACCGGATACCATTTGATTCTGTGATGTGGCACCACATTCACATTTCTTACTGCAATATCTGCATTGGATCCAGAAAATAAATGTATCTTACATGTACCACGTGGTCAAAAATAGTTCTTTACAATATTCTACAGAGCATCAAAACGAAGATATTTCTTGCAAATTTTCATCATGCATCAAACGAAAGAATGTTATTTTGGAATTCACCATGATCACCATCTATTTCCGATATTATACGTGCGGTTTTAAAATATTAGATAGCTGAAAATATTTTATTTGATTCTTTCTATTAGTTAAAACTTTATTTTTAACATATCTCGCGATCCTAAGAATCCAAAAGCACTTATTTAATAAAAGTTAAATAATGAACATTTATAAATAATGAATACAATGAACTAACATTCAGAAATTGCAGATGAAACATCTGAAATCTATGAAAATGCAATAAGTTAAGTTATTTTATGTAATATTTCCGAGAGTGACTGATATAAAATTCATTTAATTATTTTTTAAATACTCTTTCTCTAAATTTTTATTAAAAAAATAATCTGATTAAACCTTATCCTGCACTATTGATATTTCAAATTAAAAAAACATATCCCACATGTCATAAATACTTTATTAAATAAGTTCGTCTATTCCCTTATTCATATTATTCAAACAGGCACACAATAAAAAATTTTAGCTTTTAGATGTTGGAATATTTCAATGAATAATTT